>OY769905.1:1723390-1788390 GCA_963669185.1 Dyspetes luteomarginatus
GTGTGTGTAAAAGTCGTGAGGATCAACTCGCACGAGCTTTCCAGCACACATTTTTCCTGGATGACGAGGAACACTCAAAAAGCACCAAAGGTGGTCCTGACAATTTAAACGTTTTCGTCCCTGATGGAAGGACAAACAATCGGGAGAAGGGTCTCTCGCATTATAGGCACAAAAAGGAGTGATTTTGTTTCAGGTTTCTTTCTGTTCTGTCCTTCCGGCCCCTTTTACGAGCAAACAAGCTTGCCCTGGGCAGATGCAAACTCAAAGCCCTCCCGGAAGCAAACGAGCCCTCTTTATTTTTAACGATTATTATTTCTCTCTCTCTCTCTCTCTCTCTCTCTCTCTCTCTCTCTCTCTCTCTCTCTCTCTCTCTCTCTCTCTCTCTCTCTCTCTCTCTCTCTCTCTCTCTCTCTCTCTCTCTCTCTCTCTCTCTCTCTCTCTCTCTCTCTCTCTCTCTCTCTCTCTCTCTCTCTTGCCAAAAGAAGAAATGAAACAAAAAGTATCATCTCGTGGAATGATTGAGAAACGAGCCGAGACAAATCGTACTGATCAGAGAACAAGAGAGAGAGAGAATGATAGAGAGAGAGAGAGAGAAGGATAGAGAGAGAGAGAGAAGGATAGAGAGAGAGGGATAGAGAGAGAAGGATAGAGAGAGAGAGAGAAGGATAGAGAGAGAGGATGGAGAGACAGAGAGAGAAGGATAGAGAGAGAGAAGGATAGAGAGAGAGAGGGATAGAGAGAGAGAGAGAGAGAGGGATAGAGAGAGAGAGAGAGAAGGATGGAGAGACAGAGAGAGAAGGATAGAGAGAGAGAGAGAGAGAGAGAGAGAGAGAGAGAGAGAGAGAGAGAAGGATAGAGAGAGAGAGCAGGATAGAGAGAGAAGGATAGAGAGAGAGAGAGAAGGATAGAGAGAGAGAGAAGGATAGAGAGAGAGAGAAGGATAGAGACAGAGAGAGAAGGATAGAGAGAGAGAGAGAGAGAGAGAGAGAAGGATAGAGAGAGAGAGAGAGAGAAAGAGAAGGATAGAAAGAGAGAGAGAAGGATAGAGAGAGAGAGAGAGAAGGATAGAGAGAGAGAGAGAGAGAGAGAGAGAAGGATAGAGAGAGAGAGAAGGATAGAGAGCAGAAGAAACAAGGCGAAGAAAAGTTTGGGTTTTACAGACTCTGTCATTCGATAACGAGACGTATCCGGAGAATTTCTTGTAATTATGGGTTTTATCCTCTTGAGGGATACAAAAATAATAATAGAAACTTGGCTAGAGAGGCAAATTTGCTATATATATTGCCAATATCTTGAATGATCTTTTCTCAAGTTTCGATTTTATTCTCTCTCTCTCTCTCTCTCTCTCTCTCTCTCTCTCTCTCTCTCTCGTTCAGATCGAAAAAATTGCGACAATTTTGAATTTACGAAAATAATAATAATAATGATAATCTCAAGTACAATGTTAGAAGAAATAATTTAAGGTGTTATTTTCGTAGCGAGAATTAATTTAAATTTTTCATTATTGTTTTTTTTTCTCCACGGATCAATTTATAATTAAATAAATTATTTAAAAAATCAAAAATTAACAAATAAAAAATTATTATCATTATTATTTTTAATAGAAAAAAAAATTTTACACACCTGGACGATGATGATGAAGTGTCATTTGTTGCTGCCTGTACAGCATCTGTTGATGAAGATGCATCTGAAGATCCATCGGAGAAACAAGATTCATCCTTGGTACGTTTAAAAAACAAAAAAAAAAAAAAATCACTCAAAACTTTTTTATTATTAATGATCTTTTATTTATTATTTATTTATTTTTGATTATTATTTATTTATTATTATTATTATTATTTAAACAAACACTTGGTAAAATTTAACGTTTTTGTGGAAATTAATTAGGCACAGAAAAAAAAATCACGAAAAAATCCGACAATAAATTCGACACAAGTGCTCAAACGACGAGAGTCGTTGCTCAACTAAAGTTAAAACTTGGTGGAGAAGAAGAAGAAGAAGAAGATGATGAAGAAGAAGAAGAATGTACGAGGATCCGTTTGTGATCTGTACCGCGTGGGTAATGATCCTCCACCTCTGCAAAATTTTTGAAAGCCGATTGGAGGATTCTCGGATACACCCACTTCGACTTCATTGGACAAACTATCAGCTCCCTTAAGAGCCAAACTTTGACTTTCTCTCCCTCCCTCCCTCTCTCTCTCTCTTCCCCCCCCCCTCTCACTCTCCTCTCTCTGTCTCTCCCTCCCTCATTCCTCTGTCTGTCTGTCTGCTGTCTGTCTCTCTCTCTCTCTCTCTTGCTCTCCCCCTCTCGTTGATCTACAGATGTGAGTATCACGTAAGAATTTTTGTTGTTCGGGAATGATGAAACGTACGAAATTTTTGTCACAAGATCATTTCAGTTTATTTTATTCAGTTTGGATCATTTTAGTTTATTCTATTCAGTTTGGATCATTTTAGTTTATTCAATTCAGTTTGGATCATTTCAGTTTATTCAATTCAGTTTGGATAATTTTAGTTTATTCAATTCAGTTTAGATCATTTCAGTTTTTTTTATTCAGTTTGGATCATTTTAGTTTATTTTATTCAGTTTGGATCATTTTAGTTTATTCAATTCAGGTTGGATCATTTCAGTTTATTCAATTCAGTTTGGATCATTTTAGTTTATTCAATTCAGTTTGGATCATTTTAGTTTATTTTATTCAGTTTGGATCATTTTAGTTTATTTTATTCAATTTGGATCATTTTAGTTTATTCAATTCAGTTTGGATCATTTTAGTTTATTCAATTCAGTTTGGATCATTTTAGTTTATTCAATTCAGTTTGGATCATTTTAGTTTATTCAATTCAGTTTGGATCATTTTAGTTTATTCAATTCAGTTTGGATAATTTTAGTTTATTCAATTCAGTTTGGATCATTTTAGTTTATTTTATTCAGTTTGGATCATTTTAGTTTATTCAATTCAGTTTGGATCATTTTAGTTTATTTTATTTTTTTAGCCATTTTTTTCAATATTTAGTTCTCTATAAATTTTGTACCAAAAAATTGCCATTGATTTTGTCACACAAAAAATTACTAATTTTTATTAAATACAATTTTCAAATTTCATGAAACAAAATTGGAGAAAAAATTATATCTCTTTATCGATTTTTCAACAACAAATTTATTGGCAATTCGATGAGAGCAAAAAAAATAAAAAAATGGAGAATCATTTTGTAAAATTTCGATGGGAAGAAAAATCGAATTTATTTTATGGTTTTGACATTTGTAAAAAGGTGCAAAGGATCTGCATTTAGATGAATCTCGTGTTAACACGAATGGTCGACAAGTTGAAAAAAGAAGAAGAAGAAGAAGAAGAAGAAGAAGAAGGAGAAACATTTTGGCGCCGTGTGTCGTGTTTCAAGTCGAGCCGCCCACGCCAGCACGAAAGGGAAGAAATTGGAGGGTGTGGGGAAGCCTCTGATCGAGAAGACAATCACCTCAGAGAGATCTCTACGAAGTGAGCTTAGAGTGTCATAAATTACTCGAATCCTCCGGTTTGAAGCTGCAAGCGCGCGCCAACTTAATAGTTTAGCTCTGTAGAGTTTAAAAGGCCGCGTGAAGCTTCTGCTATATATATATATATATTAATGTGTGTCCGTTCAACGCGTAGAAAAGAGATAAATAATGTTAAGGAAACGGTACGAGAGAATCCTCAATGTGCTGCTGCTGTTGGCGGCGACTCGGCGACCAAACATCAACTGGCCAGTCGAGATAAGAATCTCTTCTTCTTCCCTCTTTTCATCGTCATCATCATTATAATGTCCTCGGTTTTCTATCGTGTCTGTTACTCTCTTCACTCACTTTGTCTCTGCCATTCCTCTGCTTCTTCTTTTTTTTTTTTAACATTTTTCTTCATCTTGTTAATTTTCATCGTCTTCGTTTTTTTTTCATCTTCATGTTCATGTTCATCATCTTGTTTTCCTTTATCACCTCCATTTTTTTTTTTCATGTTTCTTCTTCATCGTCACCTTTCGCTAATGTTCTTCTTCGTATCTTCTTTTTCATGTTTTTCTTCATTTCGGTAATCGTCATCGCCATCTTCTTTTTTATGTTCATGTTCATGTTCATCATCTTGTTTTCCTTTATCGCCTCCATTTTTTATGTTTTTTCGTCATCGTCACCTTTCGTTCATGTTCATCATCTTGTTTTCCTTTATCGCCTCCATTTTTTATATTTTTTCTTCATCGTCACCTTTCGTTCATGTTCATCATCTTGTTTGCCTTTATCGCCTCCATTTTTTATATTTTTTCTTCATCGTCACCTTTCGTTCATGTTCATCATCTTGTTTTCCTTTATCGCCTCCATTTTTTATATTTTTTCTTCATAGTCACCTTTCGTTCATGTTCATCATCTTGTTTGCCTTTATCGCCTCCATTTTTTATATTTTTTCTTCATCGTCACCTCTCGTTCATGTTCATCATCTTGTTTTCCTTTATCGCCTCAATTTTTTTAATCTTTTTCATCGTGACCTCTCGTTCATGTTCATCATCTTGTTTTCCTTTATCGCCTCCATTTTTTATGTCTCTTCGTCATCGTCACCTTTCGCTCATGTTATTCTTCGTATCTTCTTTTTCATCTCCTTTCTCATGTTTTTCTTCATCTCCGCCATCTTCTTTTCACTGCTGTCATCATTTTCTCCCGTTCGATTTATCCATCTTTCTTAATACTATTCAAGTCTCGAAGCAACGGCCGAGCAGTCATCGCTTCATTGTTGTGGATTTCGGATTGTGGATTAACTGTAAGCGATACCCACAACAATAAAGGCCCAAGGGCCTCTTCGTCTCTTTACTTGGTCCGAGACGGAGAGAACGAGAGAAAGAGAGAGAGAGAGTCGGCGTGCGCCCTCTCTCGAACCCCAAACTTATTTGCTTCCTTTTTCTGCTACCTGTTTTTCGGGACCTTTGCATCTCTCGTCCTCACCTTTTGCCCCGCGACAACCACAGGTAAAAACGCCTGCAATACAGTAAATCTCCAGAACGAACGAGAGACCCAAAAATGCTCTCGTTGACGAACACATCTTCGCCTTG
Source organism: Dyspetes luteomarginatus (assembly GCA_963669185.1). NCBI lineage: Eukaryota > Metazoa > Arthropoda > Insecta > Hymenoptera > Ichneumonidae > Dyspetes > Dyspetes luteomarginatus. Next base: position 1,728,458 of record OY769905.1, read on the forward strand.
GTGTGTCTAGACTGTCGAAACTCTCTTGTACTTTTTTCTTATTTCGCTCGTTCACGCTTTTCCATTCTTCAACTGATTTCCCATCACTATTTCTTCTCGTTGAGCTTTCATTTTTTTTATTCTTCTAATATCGTCAAGATTCCTAACGAGCAAGAACAAAAAAAAATATTCTCGTTTCACTCGATTACGATTTTCTCTATTTTTCAACTTTAACTAATTTTCCATCACTATTTCTTCTCGTTGAGCTTTCATTTTTTTTTATTCTTCTAATATCGTCAAGATTCCTAACGAGCAAGAACAAAAAAAAAATCTCGTTTCACTCGATTACGATTTTCTCTATTTTTCAACATTAACTGATTTTCCATCACTATTTCCCTCGTTGAGGTTTCATTTTTTTTTATTCTTCTCATATCCTTTCATATCATTTCCATCACTATTTCTTCTCGTCGATTCTAGAATTCATTTTTTCTTCTTTTTTCCCCGACTATATCATTTCCAGTCTCTCACGCCTTGGAATTGTCCGTCTCGAAAAATCCACAGGGGGTCATTGTCATGTATACAATAATGGAGCCTCGAAATTTCTTCCAACGGAGGATTTATTCTTGGCGATTACTGCGTGAAACTTTGAACGTGGCGCCTCGATGACATCCAAATGGGATTTTAGCATCGCAGAGACGTCATTAAGAGTTGACTAATGTATTTCGCATTATTTTGCCTACGTCAAATGGTTATCAGTTATTAGCATTTTGCCTATAAATAGTTCGACACCCAAAAGCAATTAGATCTCTTTAAATAATGGATCGAAAAATCTGAAACAAAGAATAAAGTGACATTATTATAAATAATTATAACAATTTATAAATTATTATTTTTATCAAACTAGAAATATTTTTTTATTCATTTTTTATACATTTTTTCTATAATCCGATTTTACTATAAAATTATTTTACAAGATTCTGCGAATAAGTTGGAAAAAAAAAAGAGAATAAATTACATGATTAGAGGATCGGAAAATACCGGTTAATTGTCTCCGCAATTTTCTCCAGGGATCTCACAGACAATTGTAGAAAAGATTGAAAAATTAAATCTAATAAAAAATTGGTATAAAAATCGAAGAATTAAAATTTGCTTAGCTTAAAGAATTAAAATTAAAAAAAAAAAGGAAAAAAATGAGACGAGTTTGTCTTCCGGTTTTTTTGAGGGGATCAACAGTCGAGGATCGGAAACTAAATCGAATTATTGTCTACGCAATTTATTTCGACAAAGAAGAGACTCTCTTGGTCTCTTTGCGTTTGAGGTTTCTTTGACGATTGAGAGGCGCTCGAGAGACCTCAGAGAGACATTGTAGAAAAGTTTTGTACCGTTCAGAAGTGAACGGGATGAGTGTATAGACAATATTTTATGTACAGAGCACGAGAGTGCGTACAACAGGGAGCGGCAGGAAAGCCGACAAATGAGTTTTACGGCTCGTTTCATTTTTCTCGACATTTCAAAATTTACGCTCCTCGCGAGATCGGCATAACTATCCTTCACGTTTGTCAAGATATATATCTATCTGTTGGGCCGAGGGTCGTTGAATCACTCACCGATCTTTGAGCGGTTTCTTTTTCTTCGTCTTCTTCTTTTTCTTCTTCTTCGTCTTCTTCTTTTTCTTCTTCGTCTTCTTCTTTTTCTTCGTCTTCGTCTCCTTTTTCTTCTTCTTCTTCTTCTTCTTCTTTTTCTTCTTCTTCATGTTTAAGAAAAAGTCGAGACTGAAAAAAAAAATTCGGTTACTCTCTCTCTCTCTTTCTCTTTTTAACGGATCTAAGGGTGAGATTGCGGCTTTTACAAACAACCCCTTTTTCCTCGTGAGAGACCGAAAGGAGTGAAGAATTTTTCCGTATGGCAAGATCATGTTTTGACATCGCACACAACATGCCGAGTACAAAAGTTCTTTTCACCGATTCTTCACTCGACACATATCTGTGGTACAATTTGAACCCATTTGAAAACGATCAGTGTAAGGAAATTTTTTAGTAGAAAGAGTTGGAGTGGAGAGAAAAAAAAATGAAGAAAAAAAAACGTCCTAGGACTATGTCAAACTCGAGGATCATTCTTGACATTTTTTTTTCCCCTCCTGCTCCTCCTGTTTTGATGACAAATTTTAGCTCGGAAATGCTCGGTTGAGTTTTCATAAACAAACTCATTCGTTAAGTGGAGGATTGACGAGTGCAACTGGCATTTTTTTCTACCTCCAACGACACGAAAATATAGCTTTATCGTCTTAGAATATTTACCAAGTTCATCCTGATTCTTTTTTTCTCTTTTCTTTGAGGAATATAATCCTCATTTGTCCAATTTTTACTTTTTTTTAAACTCGACTAAATAATTTTTTTTAAATGTAGATGAGACGAAAAAAAAATGCTCATCAGACTCAAATTTTATCAATGGGAGTAAAAAAAAGTTACAAATTTTTAAAAATATTTATTTACTATTTTTTTATTGCAGGAGAGCAAAAATTTTCATTATTTGTACAAATATTTGACATTCATTCAGAGTTTTACAACTATATAATTCGATAAATGTGATTTGTTTACTTTTTTTTTAGCTCGCACGAAAAACTTGAATTTTGCTTTTATTTATAATCGAAAAAAAAAAAAAAAAACAGACTCGACATGTGTAAATTCTATAATTGCTGATAAAAATTACATTGGGTTGCTCTGATTTGCTATTTCTTGCTGTAAAAATTGTTCGATTCATTGAAAGGATACAAAAAATTCTTCTCGTCCATGAGGATTTTTCTCGTACCTCGAGAAAAAGAGAGGCGAGTGTAGATAACAGAGAAATGTTACGTTTCATTATATCTTTTCAAGCCATATGGTCAGCACACTCGGGCGAGAGAGACACACACACCCGTGCCAAATATCAAATCGTCGCCTCTCCTGAAACAAACCGCATGAAAAATATTAGAGAATGAGTTATGACCAAAGTTGTCCTCGAGAGTAAAAGATTTGTTGTTTCAGGACCGACGAGCTCTAAACACAAAATACTTCCATCACTCGTGAAAATATACGTTTACGATATTCCACACGTCGTTTCACCCATACGTTTTATTTTTTTTTCTGTCTTTTACATAAATATATTAAGATACAAAATTATTTTTACCCTTATCTCATTTTTTTTTCTTCGGTATCCTTATCGAATGCGTTCGTTTTCTCTTTTTTTCTTCATCCAGGAAGAAATTTTTCTGAAGAGCCTTCTCGAGAATGTAAACGATGCGCTTCTGGGGTTGCTGCTGCTGCTGCTTGTTTATTTTTGCGATGTCGACGTCGTGGCTCACTCTCGTGTACGACAAGGACTCTCTTACGCTGGCCAGAGAGTCTCATCAGGATCAAGAAGAGATTCTTGATATTCTTTTTTTTTCTTCTCTTTCTCGAGCTGTCCAAGAGCCTCGAGGGTGTTCTGGGCCTTCTGCAAAAGCTCCTGGTGTACAAAGTGTTACATATATATATATATATATATATATATATATATATATATATATATATATATATAGTTATGTCCACACTTATATATATATATATATATGGATCCATATGTGTATCTCAACGTTTCTATTTCGTATCTACAAAAATGGTCGCACATCCAACCCCGTCTGTTTGAACAATATGTGGTTGAAGATGGAGAAAAAAGAAAAAGGCGGTGCAGGAAGTGTACAGACCGCGAAATATCGTATCAAGAATAACAATACGAGTACGTGAGGAGTACAACACGTGGCGAAAAGACCACCCCTGTGAAGATTCCGAATTGATAAACTCTCGTCAACTCTGGTCTCATCACTTCACAACTGAAAAAATAAAATTAAATTAATTTCTAGAAAAAAATACTCTTAATAAAAATTCTGCTCTGATCGAATTATTCGTGACTCGATCATGAAAAAAAAATTATCTACAAAAAGGAGATTTTTCGGAGAGAAAATATTTTAATTGATCACAAAGATGAAAACGAAGAAAAAATGGCGACATGTCGCCAAAGGACCATCCCAGTGAAGCTTTTAATTATATTTAACTAGCATACGTCTATTTTTTATTCTTCATGACATGTCGCCAAAGGACCATCCCAGTGAAGCTTTTAATTATATTTAACTAGCATACGTTTATTTTGTATTCTTCATGACATGTCGCCAAAGGACCATCCCAGTGAAGCTTTTAATTATATTTAAATAGCATACGTTTATTTTGTATTCTTCATGACATGTCGCCAAAAGACCATCCCAGTGAAGCTTTCAATTATTAAATAAAATAAGCTCGTTTTTATTCTTCACGACTAAATCTCGCCAAAGAACCATCCCAGTGATTTTTTCAATTATATTTAGTATACTCCCATTTTTTTATTCTTCATGACTAAATCTCGCCTGAGGACCATCCCAGTGAAGCTTTCAATCATTAAATAAAATAAGCTCGTTCTCATCGCGTTAATCATCATTGAAAAAAATCAACAAACGAGATTCATTACGTAAAAATAGTCAAACAGATGAAAAGGATAAGCAAAAAAAAAAATGGCGCTACACAGGAAGTGTAAATGGAGCAAAATATTGCATGAAGAATAGCAAATAGAAATACGTGACTAAATGTGGCCAATAGACCACCCCAGTGAAACTTTCAATTATTAAATAAAATAAGTTATTCGTAGCTTCTCGTTCGGTGAAAAAAAAAAAAAAAAACAAAAAAAAATCAACAAACGAGATTGATTACCGAGCAAAATAGAGTCACACTGGATCAAAAAGATACGAAGGAATGTGTGTATCCGGTGTTGGATAGTTTGTGAATTCGCAACCAACATACGCGATAATTTCACGCGATCACGAATAACGCGTAAAAGAGCCACTTCCGGACGTTTCGCCTGCATAGCAGGGAACTTTTTTTTCTCTCTCTCTTTCTCTTTAGCTCTCTCTCTCTCTCTCTTTCTCTTTAGCTCTCTCTCTCTCTTTCTCTTTTGCTCTCTCTCTCTCTCTCACTTGGGCGCGTGGGCATCGGTCTCTTTGACCACTCTTCCCTTTATTTTCCAACTCTGTACGAGCCGCACGAGACACTGTGTGGTACTTTTGTTGCTGTGTATTATGTTTCGTATATGCCGCTCCTCGGATGTACTTTTTTTTTTTTTTTTCTCCACTGATTATACGATTGTGGCGTGAATCCTGACTCTTCACAAACGTTGCCGACCATTTCCGCACCATTTCCGGTTTTTCTATAAACAATTATGAGGAGCTGGAATTAATATTTTTATAATCAACGAAATTAATTTGCCAAAAAGTTTTTTTTTTACCTTTTGATTTTTGTTTTTTTTTAATATTGAGTATGCAATTTGATTGAAAATCTTCACAAACATTTCCGCACCATTTCCGGTTTTCTATAAACAATTATGAGAAGCTGAAATTAATATTTTTATAATCAACGAAATTAATTTGCCAAAAAGTATTTTTTTTCTTTACCTTTTGATTTTTTTTTTTTTTTTTTTTTAATATTGAGTATGCAATTTGATTGAGAAATGAGAGTTTGGGTTTTCTCTCTCTCTCAGGTGGCATTATTTGGCTCATGCTGAGACGGTGTCGATATCCATTTCACAAATAAGCCCTTGACCGTTTTTACATCTCTCTTAATCTCCTTAAATTCCGATGCAAAAGAACGGCGCAACTGCCTTGATGAATGAAAAGGTGAAAGCCGAGAGAAATGTAGAGAAAATTTTTTCGTCACTGTTAGAGGGTTGGACGAAAATTGAATGGAGCGATTATTTAGTGACTATGGGGGGCGGCCATTTTTGGCCTATTACCAAATTTCGTCGAGACGGACAAAAGGAATACAATGATGGTCTTGCAGCTCCTTTGGAGGGGCCAAAAGTGCTGCACGACACCATTTCGACCGACTAATTAGCCTCTCGTATAGTGTCAATGAAAATTACACAGACTCGAATCGCAATTCTTGATGAGGTTTTTAATTAAATGAAAATTAAGAAGACGAATCATTTTTTTTCTTTTTTTTTTTTTTTTTTTTTTTTTTCGTTAGAGCAGCATTTCTTTTTATGATATTCATATCACATATTTTCATTCATACATAACTAACAAACTTAATCTCGTTACAATGACGATGGATAAATAAACATATTTTATTATTACGTTTTTCTTCAATTTTTTTTTTTTCTTCTCTTTGCAAACTTTGAGCAAATTCTTTTGTATATTATTTTCATATATATTTTTGAATTTGCGCAAAATGCTCTCCAGCGCTCGGCTCAAATCACTCGGTGACATTCCTTGCGGATAATTAAAAAAAAAAAAAATCATCGTACCAGTTCGAGGACGAGAAAAAAACAAAACAGAATTTTTCTTCGTTTCTTTTATGCTTTTTTTTTCTTGCAGTGCTAATGGCTGTTGTACCAAAAAAATTGTGAATTTTAGTGCAACGTAAAAAAAAAAAATGGAGAAATGGTAGTGAATTTGTTAATTTGCCGAGTAACGATGTAAAATTAAATACATGTATAATTGATTTTCTCTTGCAACATTTTCATATATCCAAAATGCTCTTGGCAGTCTCTCGAGGCTCGTCGAGGAGAATTTTTGTTTTTTTTTTTTTGGGGTAATTGGACTAGGATTTAAGGAGACGTCGGAACCGTTTTTGTTTTTTTTTTTTCGAAAATCCTCGTTAAAATAGCTCATTCACTTTGACACGAATGAAAAATCATCTCTCATCAACGGGTCAACGGGGCCAAAGTTCAATTGTCATATTAATCACTATACATTATTATAAAAGTACAAAGGCGCGTAAACAAAAGAAAAGAAAAAATTCAAACTCGTTACTTTTTTTCTTCTTCTTCTTTTCGTCCTTTATATAACAAATTATACAATAATTGGTGAAAAAATTGTACAACTAATAGAAAAACAATCATTATCAGGTTTGAGATAAAATATCGATTGATATTGTTAATGAAAAAGTATAATTATTGAATTTCGTACCAAAGTACGAAAATTGACTAAAAACATTGACGCGATTGCAGCTGTTGACAAGATCATCGATCAAAAATCTAAAAACTCGTCGTTTATCCCGAATTTTTTTTCCTTTTCTCCGATAAAACCAATTGATCAAAGGACGTTCGAATTTTGAAAAATTTGCCACGATCAGGGTGTCTGAAAGTTTGCAATGTTTATCGTGATGAAAATTGGGATAAAAATGAAAATTCCATCCTCGTTCTTTTCCATAATAATTTTTTCTTTTCCCCGAATCTTTGATAAAAGTGGATTTTCCAACAATCACGAAATAATCATTATGATACTTTTCATTTTCTCTCTCTTCTTCTCTCTCTCGATCATCAAATTCAAATGTTTCCTTAATTTTTTTCCCTAAATCGTAATTTCCGTTACATTTCAGTTTTATCAATTTTTTCGCTTTTATTCGACTCCCGATGCTCAATTGATCCTTCAAATATTCGGACAAACGAACGATTCTCGAGATTTCACAATTTATCGATTTTTCATCGATTTTTTTGAGGAATTTTGCGAATTTTGAGGTTAAACGAAGTACAGTACGACGAGGGTTATGGGTGAGGAAATTACGAGTTGAAATGAGCCCCGAGAAGCGCAATGTTTCTCACGTGAGTAATGTATCGTCCAACTCTTCTATTTTGCCCTCGGGCTGTGATAGCACCTTGCGCAATACTTTGCTGACAACATCCGAAAGTGATTCTCTCGCTCCAACGTCCAAAAGACTCATGCAACGCTGAAAGTAAAAAGCAAAAACAAAGGAAAAAGAATTAAAAATGAATCAATGAATTTATTCCTTGAGGTAAAATTGTCATGCTCTGTTTGAATTTCATAAATTTTGATTCTTAATAAATCTGCAGAGTTATAATGTTTTTTTGGCTTACAGTTTCGATCGAAAAAAATTCTAACCTACAAATTCTTCGTATTTACTTCGGAATTTTTTAATTGATTTTGATTCGATGTGACGGTAAAGAAATATAATTTTCTTTAAATAAATATTCAAATAAATAAATTGTTATTGAATTAGTTTTTGGCCGATATAGCCAATTTTAATAATAAAAATATTATTTGTGGCTCGTAGACTTAAATTAATTTTGACGTATCGTGAATTTTTTTTTCTAGAGCTCCAAATTATATATAAAAAAAAAGACATGAACGTTAGAAAAATATAAATTATTATAAAAATTGAATAATAATCACCTGTTGTTCCTCATCGCCCTGTTTAAGTCGAAGAACAGCGATAAGTGCCAATTCGCTGTTCGCCTTGACATATCCATTTTTCTCTTTTGTTCCATTGACCAACATTGGCAAAAGTGATTTTAGCAATTCCGGTGACATTTTATCGGCTGGAATATTTCTGGCAATGTTAGTGCAGACTCTGGCTAAAAGTTGTTTGACCTCATTGCTATTATTGTTCATAGATCTGACAAAAGGTGTAAGTATTTGCTGGGGTATCGGTAAATTTTCATTCATGAGATATTGAAAAAGATATCCACATGCTCTGACGCCATTCATGGCAATTTGTACACGATCGGCAGCCAAATATGATAAGATAACTTTGCAGACGCGTTCTTCCTCCTTGTTCGTATAAACTGTAGCGGATGATTCTTTCAAAACGACAAAAAGAGCAGCGGAACGTCCATGTCGCAGCATCCAATCGGCATTGACATCGTTGCAAAGAAGATTTTCATTAAAAGCCGAAATTAATTGTTCAGGACTGAGCCAACGTAGCAAAGCGCCATAACAGCCAGCGACGGCATTTCTCGTAACATCATCCGAATGTCCGAGCATTGAGCTGAGAGTTGTAAAAACTTGTTTTCTCATTGGTTCGGTCATTTTATCACCAGCAGGTGTTAAGACTCCTCTCAATGCTTGCAGCATTGTTTCTCTTATCGCTGAATCATCCGAAGTTTTAATGCCAGTGTGAAGTTCAGCAAAAAGTGGATCAGCCCTTGTGTGAATGACAATTAAATTGCTCAATGCATAAGCAGCTTTGAGTCTGACTTGTCGATTGCTATCGTTCAGAGCTTTCAAAAAAGTTGTCTGTAATTGTGGCAAGAATTGTTTTAGCATAACGCCAACTTTACCAAGTAGAATAGCGAGTGTTTCGAGAACTGCAGCTTTAACGCTCCAATTAAAGCGATCACCGAGTATACGAATTAAAGGTCCGGTGATATGAACAACGCTGGGCTGAAGAGCCGAGGGACTAGTTAATTTTATAACTTCACCGAGACCCTGAGCAGCTTGTTCCTTCGCCTCGGGCATTCCATTCAAAATGGCCTCCCGAAATATCGGCAATATCGGTGTTATTCCTTTTGGCAAACAAAAGCCAGGCAATAAATCTTGTCCCTTGAGATCTGAGACAGCAAAACGTACCGCTTGCCGGATATCCTGAACATGTGCAATTTGTTGATCGGAGCCAAGTGTTTTTGTAACGGCCGATAATGCTTCCCAGCTTTTTTGCAAAACTTCTTTGTCCTCATCGGTAAAAAGATGAACGAGTCCTCGCAATAATTGAGGCACGTATTGGCTGTAATCGGCACGTGTGTCGCGACAAAATACACAAAGCAATGTAGCTGCGCTTCTTCTTCTTGAGGCGTCATCAGCTTTTGTCGCGTCCATAAGTTGATCCATGACAGTTCTGACGCCAACTTCGTCAGTTATCGAGAGTATAACAGCCTGACAATATTCTAGCTCCTGTGCCTCATTCGGCGTGCCCTGAGCACTCGACAGTGCTGTCAAAAGTGCCGGGAGAATTTTGTGAAGAAATCTCGTCAGAGCTTCACCAGCGACGCTGGCTAAAATCGATAGAGCTTTCGTATTTACCGGTTGACTTGTCAATTGTGGCACGAGATATGGTAAAACGACTCGTGACTTAATGGCCATAACTTGGCGAAGTCCATCGAGGGTATTTTCAGCCTCGGCTTGATCGGGTGAATTCAATTGTGTCAACATGGCCGGCAAAATATCATCGAGTGCACGAACACCCACAGTCGAGTGTAAACTGTCGAAAGTTTTTGCCGCGGCTTGTCGTACTTCCGGTAATGGATCGCAGAGGGCTTTTCTTACCGTTGGCACGAGACTGTTGACAAAAGTCAATACCATATCTTTGCTCGTACTCGCCATTATTTCCGAGAGACCAATACAGACACCCTGTCTCTGATCTGGCTGATCACTTTGCAATCCTCTCTCCAATATTGGTATTATTTCCGGTAAAACTCTCTCGCCGAGTTTTCTCACGAGATCACCGAGTGTTCTTGCGGCAACCTGACGTTTATCGTAGCTCGTGCTGGCTAAACAACCGAGCAAAAGACTAAAGAGAGTTGGTAATATTTCTCTCAGTGTTCTCGGTGTATTTGTCACGACGACTTTCCAAACGTGAAGAGCAGCCTGCCGTACCATCAGAGCAACGTCCGATCGTCCCATATAAAGACCAGCGAGAACGCGATTTCTTCTCTCGGCACCAAGGGCGTTTATTATTGCATAATGAGACTGTTCAGTACCAAAATTATCATCCTCGCTGGCTGTTTCAGTCGACATTTTTCCCGATACACCGGAAATACGATAAAGCAAATCACCTAATAATTGTACCGATGAGTATCTTATACGCCAATTATCATCGAAAAGTCCTCTCTCTAATTCAGGAAGTAAAAGCATTATTGCCGAATCTGCATAAAGCGTTACGATTCTTTGGCCAGCTCTCAATGCAGTTTCTCTCACGTACTCGTTCTCATCAGCCAGCGCCTTTAGTATCGGATTTATTATTTGTCCTATGTAGGGCGTAAATTCACTGGTAAAGGCGCTTGGCATGTAAATAAACATCATAATGTAGCCATCTTTGACATGAGGAGCAATATCGGTACGTTCGGCTGTGCTTATTATTTCTGGCATTAATTTGTGAAGTTTTTCCACCCCAAGGCCACGAACAACTTCGGACAAACCTTGGGCAGCGCCAGATCTATCGACGCTGCTTGTTTCCGAAGTTAGAGTTTGCATGAGCCATGGCAAAAGATCCTCAAAGCTTGATTCTCCCATACCCCGTACCATAGCGCCAAGCGCGCGAGCGGAGACGCTGCGAACTTCCGGCACAGGATCGAGCAAACTTGTCTTTAATCCAGGAATAATAGTTGGCAAATAGGGTGTCAAATCTTTTTGATCAGTCAATGAGTACATATTGCCGATAATTTGAGCGGCCATTTTTCTCGTCTCGGTTGAACGATCCATAAATGCACGCTGTACGACTGGCATTATGAGAGCCAAAGATGGCGCATCGATGAAATGAACGAATTGCGTATCGAGGAGAGTTTGAAGACAGGTTGCAGTTTTACGCGATGGATCCTGAAGTGCTTTGAGGAGAACAGGAACGATCGCTTGAATTTCAGGATTTCTGATGACACTCCCAATTACCTTGAGAGCCTCAGCTCCAGCCTCTTGAACTTTTTTGTGCGAATCGCTCAAAACTTCGATAAGTTTTGGCACGATACTCGGCAAACAGCTGCTCAATTGTTTAGGGGCGCAATAAGCCATTGCACCGAGTAATTCGACACTTCCGGTCTTTGTTCTCCAAGAATCTTCCTCAAGGGCGGCCAATAAACTTGGCAGAACGAGCTTGACGCCATGAGCTGATAATTTGCTCATTACGACTCTGGCTGTGTCGTCAGTTGCTGTTCTCACATACTGGCTCGAATCACCAAAGCAAAGCAACAAATGCGGAAGTACATGAACGATGTAAGGCTCGAAGAGTCTTCCGAGCATTGTGCACAGCATCTCAAATGCAAAAAGTGCACCCTCTCGATGACGATAATTTTTCTTATCCTGTATCGCATTGGTCAAAGTAGTCATTATGTCAAGTTGCTTCAGTGCCAAAATTCCCATTCCCTTGATAAGACCAGCGAGACCATAAGCTGCGCCTTTGCGCTCGCCATATTTGTCAGATTTAAGAAGTTGGTCCATCAGATTATCAACGATTCTTGGAGCGTCCTCCTTGATCGAGGGAACAAGATGAGGCAAACAATTAGCGACAGCTTCTTGAACTTGCTGCGATGGTGTCGACAGAGCAGCAATTAGTCTCCTGACAATTGGCTTTATACGAGAATCATCTTTCTCCAAATGTCTCGCTAATGATCCCATTAATATCACGACAGATTGTTTTATCGAGTCAAAGCTGCCGATTTTCGGTGCTTTGTCCATGAAATCCTCAAAAACCGGAAGTAACGATGCAATATTAGCTTTTCCATGATAATCAACAGCAGCGACTGCAGCGACAAGCATGTCCGTTCTGACCGATGAATTACGATCGCCCAGACCGGTTGATACGAAAAATTGTACAAGCGGATGTATCGTCTCGGGAGTAAGGAGAGGCGCAAGTTGAGCAAGTGCGAGGGCAACACCTCGTCTGGGGCCCCAAGTATCGATCGGTTGCTCGACAACTCGTCCAAAATCATTTAATTTTGGCGGTATCATTGCCAATTTTTCCTGATAAAGAAGCAAAAGATTATCGAGTATTCCAGGCATGAGATGTGGATCGCTCGTTAATAATTGCGCGAGTGCAAATGCCGCAGCTTGCTGTACAGGCTCGATCGGATGTGCCACATCTTGAATTAATTCTTCGCACATAATTTCCGGATGTGCAGCGAGACCGGAAGCTTGCCAGAGTTCATCAGCCAAAATTTTGTTCTCATCGGTCGTGTCAAATTTTGCGATCCAGATACGTCTGGTCAGACGCAACAATTGCTCGTAATCTTCCTTTTCCGAGGGAAATGCTCGTTTGACTATCATCAGAGCACGAAGAGCAGCATCTCGGACAGCTGGCAAATTATTCTGCAATGCTCCGGTCAACGAGTCAATCTCGTCGCTCGTCGCCATTGCACAATCCGGTGCTCCACTCGCCGATCTGGCAACATCGAGAAATGTCGCAACCGCGTGTGATTGAATTCTACCGCTCGTAGAGCTCATTAATTCAATTAGCAAGTCAAACATTTGTTTTCTCGCCAATAATCTTGGATGTCGAGGATCTTTGAGATTATTTTCATCGCCACGTTGCCTCGCGTGTTCTTGAATAATTTGCAAACCCTCGCTCGTCATTGATTCGTCCTGCCATGTCAGAAGTGTTTTCATCAAAAATGGAAATATATAACAAAATGCCGGAGCTGTGAGCAATTCTTTTTGTCGAATGGTATAATTGTGAAGGAGACTGAGAGTTCGGGATATTGCTTTTTCCAATTCTTCATCCTCCCATGCAGCGTCTAAATCGCATTGTGGCTGTAATTGTCGAAGTGTTACATGAGCCACGAGATCACCGATTGTGCGATCATTAGTGACAATGACGATTTTTTTAAGATCAACAAATAGCTGTGACATTGTTGGTGCTGCCAGTGGAGATACGAGATTTTTCAAAATTGGTGGCACGAGATCTTTGAGATAAAATGATAAGTGAAATTTATCACCGTTCGCCGCAGCTTGAATCAACGAGACTGCGTCAGTTATTTTTCTTTGAAATTCGCGCAATTTTTTTCTCACACAATTTTCTCGAGCTATCTGAGCTTTTAGAGCTTCTTCTTGTTTAGCTGTGAGTTTTGGCTCTTTTATTTTTCCCTCTCGTTTTCTCTTCTCGTATAATTCTCGTCTGAGCTGTAATTCCTCCTGTTGTTCCTTGAAGGAATAAACTTTGCTCTCGCGTTTCATATTCATCGCATTGAGAATGTCATTCTCATCGTTTCCCGGCACGACACTTTTGTCATAAAGTTCACCGTCCGGTGTAAGATAAGTGAAATATTCGTCTTTTGTTACTTTCAATATATCAGGATCGTCGAGTTTGCTCGTCACGTTTGCCACGACAGCGCCGAGAATAAGATCTGGCGCTAATGATATTATCGTCGATAGGGCATTCTCGTATGATAATATTGGCTTGTAATTATCGATAAACATTATTCTCATCTCGTTTGCGTGACGTTTGAGAAAATCACGTGGTGTTAGATTGAAATTTTGAACGATTTTTGGCCATAAATTTGGCACGGCTTTGAGAATTGCCGGATGATGAGCTGGAATAAGAGAATCAGCGATGAGCTGAATGGCTGGCTGCTCAAAGAGAAAAGAACCCGAGCAAATAGCCTGCAAGCCATCAGCCAATGAACGTCCGGTAACTTCGCCATTCGGTGGACAATCATCCTTATTCTCGCGATCGCTGTCAAAAACTTTGACGTTCTCTAAAAAACGATTAAATTCAACGAGAAGAGCTTTTGCCGGTCCGTAAGTTCCAAGTCCTGTGAGTAATTTTTTTGCCAAAGGTGCACAGCGACGTCGTGTTGATGATTTTGGTGCAGCTACGCAGGCAACAATTGCCCGATGTACGCCACAAAGAGTTTTCTCGTTTAATCGATCGGCAAATTCGACGATGAGCTTTTCGCAAAGTTCCATGAGATTTTTGAGCACATCATCGGCGCATGTTGTTAAAAATTTGTCAGTGAAAAATATTTGCTCGTCAATGGCATTCCAGAGGATATTTTGCTTGTCGTTCTCCACCTCACCGGCTATAACGAGCTTCAGAAGCAAATACGTGGCAACGAGAGCCTCGGTTACTGCCGATGGCTGAGCTGATTGTTGCATAGCTCGGCTAATTGCCTGGCTCAATATTGGCGTTATTATTGCCGAATGTGAGACAACTGAAACTGATAAGAGAAGCCTTATGTAAGCTGTACGGACACTGGCGCTCGAAGTTTTTGCCGCCATTCCTTTTTTAAAAGCCTCAATCACATTTTTTGGTACTTGATTGGAAAATTTTCCACACCAGAGTGTCATCATCTCAAGAGCATGGCAAAGAGTCTTCTCGTGAACTTCAGTTTCGAGAACTTTGATGAAATGGCCACAAGCTATTTCGGCAACGGTTTGTACTCCATTTCCTGACGCTACGTTGTAACTCAAATTTCCAGCTGCCTGTAAAACGGATATTTTGTGGGTAACGACAGTGAGCTTGCCCTCTGAACCGTGAAAAATTGAAAAAATCGAGTCGAGAAGCTTCTCCAAAGCTGTTGTGTCTGAACATTGAAGAGCCAATCGGCGACAAGCATCAGCAGCTTCCTCCCGAACTGAATCTTCTTTTGAATGAAGATTTGCAAATAGACCTTTGCTTATCTCCTCGCTGTAACGACTCAGGTCCAGACTCAAACCGCTCAATATAAGACCGACCGAGTTTATTATTATCTCAGGATTTCGTAGCATCGATTTTTGCAATGCTGGCAAAAGTTGATCCTTGAAATCGTCGTGGGTCAGACGTCGAAGAAATGGCTCAGCAGCTTCAACCACGTATAATTGGGGTTTTTTCTTGCAGCTTATTGCCACTTTTATAAAAGCATCCAGTATGTTTGCCTGAAATATTTTTTTTCCTTTATCATATTTGAATTTTATTGAAAAAATTCAATTTTATCGATTTTTCATTCAATTTATTTAATTGGGAAAAAAATGAAGTTTAATTGTCAAATTTTCTGAAAAGTAAAGCTGGCACGACTGACATGAATTGTTGTTTACCTTGAACGAATCTGCAAGCTTTTCCTTGTCATTGGAGATGAGAAATTTCGTGAGTAAACTGGCGAGCACAATGACGCCATTGCTCGCTTCTAATTTGCTCAAAACTTCGATGTACTTCTCGTCTGTGTTTTGAGCCGATTTCCACTGGTAACTCAAAAGTGAGTAAACTTTTTCGTTGAGCTTTCGATCACCGGAAGCGAGTGCAGCTGCGCTCAAATTAGCCTGAGCTTCGATAATTTTTGGCAATTCGTTTTTCATCGATTGTGAATTTTTACTCGTACCGTGGTGTACGACCAGTGTTGACCATTTCAATGCCAAATAAGCGCTCAGTGCTGTATTTTTACTGAAGAAAAATCGATCTTGATGAAATTTTCGTAAAATACGAATTACTTTTGAGATTTGAAAAATAATTTGCGAATTTTTTTTATAGAAAAAAAGTTTGCTCATTATGAAATCTTCTGACTAAAAAAAATTCAAAATCAAAAATGTTTCTCCTTTTTTTTGTTTGTATAAAAAGTGCTGAATCTTTACATTTACAAAAAAAAACAAAAAAAAATCAGAAAGCTCTAAAATGAGCTCTTGATTTAGATAAAAAATACAATAAACGCATTCAAAGTTTGTTTTATTCGAAATTTCATAGAGGATTTGATGAAGGAGCTCAAGAAGGATTTTCAAAAAAAGCAGAAAAATTTGCGTAATTTTTTTTTTCCCATCACATAGCTTGAAAAAAAATAAAAAAAATTGTAATAAAAAAAACCTTTATTTGATTCTTGTCAAATTAAATATCAAGAATTCATTGTTCTCTGTCTCCTATTTGTGTAAAAATATTTCAACTCGGTAAAAAAATGAAAAATATCTTAAAATAAGATTGAATTTGGATAAAAATGGCAGTAATCAATTTTAAATTTAATGCTCAAATCGGTAGAATTTTTTCTCTCTGTCGTTAAGTTTTTATAGTATGAAAAAAAAAAAAAAAAAATGAAAATACTCACGTTGGTACAACATTTTTATGCCACAATGCTTGTTCTGTTACAACAGCTGATAAATGTTTGACAACGGCCTCAGGGTGTTGTTTGACCATTTCCGTTATCAAATTTTTCACATAAGATTGAGAAGCTGTATCTTTGTATCTGTGAAGTGTGATGGATGCAATTTTGCATATACCCCCAAGTATCTTGTCGTTAATGCCTGATAAATAAAATTAAGTTATATCGTAAGTGAAACATAAAAAGAAAAAAAAAAACAAGTATGATAATTAAAGTAAAAAAAAAAGTAAATATTAGAATTTTAATATGTATAAAATATGATTTTGTGTTAAAAGTTGAAACGCTCACCAGCATTTGACAACACGTTGACGACATTCTGTAATATTTCACGCCGCTCATTTTTACTTGCGGTTTGAATACGATTTGGAAGATCCTTCAATGCTCTCGTTAACTGAAAATAAATTTATGTTAAACAATATATGAATTATGATTGAACTGTACGTGATTTTTTTATGGCTATTCCACGTGACAAACTCACCTCGGCATCCGCCATATTTAAGCTGATATGGAGAGAACAAACCGGCCAAGTTTCGGCGCAATCGCTCTTCTTCGCGATAGAAATTATTGCGAAACATTTCACGCTTGGAAAGTAACGCGATCGGGCGGCCGTCATGTGGCGCCACTCTCTTGCGGCCGTATTTTGAACTATTGAGGAATTCGCGCTGTTTCCGCCGGCATTTTTAATTGTAGTTTTCGACACACTTTGTGTCCGCGTGTACGGTGATACGAATATTTGGGGGAATAAAATTCCTTAAAACAGCCATCCGAATATCTCAAATATATTCAAATAATGTCAAACACGGTGAATAAAAGAGTATTTTATCATTTCATGAGAACGCCAAGGTGAATATGTACAACTCGAGAATAGTAATGGAATCGGATTTTACGAGTCGCGCATTTTCGAGCGAAAAAAAAGGAACGAGAGAAGTTTGTCGAGCATGTAAAACCATGCAACGTTGCAAATCTCGAGTTTCAGGGATTACAACGTAAGTTGGACATATGGCGTGGTAAGTGATTACCAGTTCTTATTGTTCATATAAAATTTAGTAGTTTCGCGAATTTGCCGGCGGATAGCACCACCGTCGTGGCGGGAAATTCAAATTTTTGCCTTGAAATTTTGCAGCTTCGCGAACTCGCCGATAGATGGCGCCACCACCGTGGCGGGGAAAATTCAAATTGTTGCTCGTTATGTAAACCCAAAACAATGGGAGCGAGCGCGTGATTTAAATTCAAAACAACGTGAACGTGCGATTGCATTAAACCCAAAATAACGAGAACGAACATACGAAAAAATATATATATGTATGAATACAGTCTCAGTATAAAATATATTTGTCTCCAGACTGTCTATCGATTATCTCGATATATATTACTCGCATAAATTTCGCGTCGAGTGATTAAAAGCTACGATATATGAATAAAAGAAGAAGAAGAAGAAGAAGAGAATACGGGTATGAAAGTTTGTTAATATAATTTATTGTATATCGAGGTTTCAACATGGAAAAGTACAAATATTGCAATATAGGGCCCGCGAGCTCTCCTCGGGAGGGAGGGAGGGAGGGATGGTTTTTTTTTTTCATTATTTCATTTTTCTCTTTATCTTCGTATTTTTTTGCTTTTTTTTTCATTTTTTTTTTTCATTGTTTTTTTTTTTTTTTTTTTTTTTTCCATTTGTTTTCATTGTTTTTTTTTGCGTTACGATTGCACAGGAAGTTTGAGGACGCCGACGCAGGTATACGAAGTTCGAGATACGGGAATATATAAATTGCGAGAGATCGATGATTACATTCGTAGTTTTTTTCTTGTTGTTGTTGTTGTTTTAATAATGTCAGTAGCGCTATAGAGGGGCGGAGAGGGGAGGAGGGGGAGAGATTGATATTTTAATCGATGGAGCAATATATAGAACGTAATCGATGCTCAAACATATAGATATATGTCTATATCTGCACATATATATATATATATATATATATATATATGTATATATATACACATACATAATGTTGCGACAAGGGGAGATTCCCTCCTCTCCACGGCCCCCGCATATATTTAATACTCGTTTGTTTTGTTTTGTTTTTTTTTTCTTTTCCGAGATACGCGCGCCTTACCGCACCTTCCGACCTTCTTCACGCAAAACAGGCATCACGAAAATACCCGCGTTCCGATGACAAAAAAAAATATATACATACATACATATATATATATATATTTTTCTGTTCATTTCTTTTCTTTTAAAACTACGATGCTTTGCCATTCGCGCACAGTTTTTTTTTTCTTTTTGTTTTTTTTTCTCGCTTGTGCTCCCCATTCTCACTGTTGAATCGTAGCAAAATAAGCTCGTAAAATCTATAAATCCGAGCACAATATATTCTCACTCGCACTATCTTTGTTTTACATATTTGATAAAACATTTAATTTCTTAACCCTTCACTGATTATTCTTTTTTTTCCTCCTCTCTCACCATTGAGGATTCTTTCTCCCCCCCCCCCCTACCCTCACCCTCCCTCCGACCATTTCTCCGATTGCACGTTTTTTTTTTCTTCTTCCCGATAATCACGTCAACGTTTTATTTTTATTTTTTCGTTTCTCCTACCATGGAGCAGTAAAGGGTTAATGAAAAAAATTTCGGGCAATTGCTATGATTCAACGATAATTCTCGATCAACGTACACTACGCCTTCGGAGGTGGAGTATTTCTCTCTCTCTCTCTCTTTCTCTCTTTCTCTTTCTCTCACTTTAGCTCGCTTTAGGTGACCTTTCGTTCGTTCCTTTTCTATAACGGGCGCATTTTTTTTTGCCACGCGATAATTTCTCGTCGTTTGTTTATTTTTTTATCTTTTTGTTTTTTTTTTTCCACTGTTTACTTCGTCTGCCTTTCTCTCTCTCTCTCTCTCTCTCTCTCTCTCTCTCTCTCTCTCTCTCTCTCTCTCTCTCTCTCTCTCTCTCTCTCTCTCTCTCTCTCGCCTAGCGCTCGAAATTTCTCTTCACATAATTTTTTGTTTGTTTGTTTTTTTTTTTCTTCTTTTTTTATGCAACACATAATGCGACTAGGTATTACAGGTTAATAATTAATAATTAATATCGTTAGTTATACAATAATAACGTATGACTAGACAATGCAAGATAATAATTATATCGTAAATATTAATAATCGTGGATTGCAATTTATATCAACAATGTGATGGCGCATTCGTGTAAAATTGGTAAATATATACGTGTTGTTTGTTTGTTTTTTTTTTTACTTTGTGTTTGTTGTTGTTTCGGTTTTCTCGTTTTCTAAATATATATATATATATATATATATACTTTTTTTTTATTCGAGTTGCGCGCGTGAGAAGGGGGGGGGATGTTAATCTCGTTTCTCGCGTTTATCGTCAAATATTATAATATAACGTTGAAAAAAGGAAAAAAAAGAAATGTCTCTGTCACTTGGTTTTTCGTGTGTTTTTGTGTATACGAGATCTGCGGGAGGGGGGTGAGCTTTTTTTGTGCGTGTAGTCTGTCCCCGGTGTTTTTATATATAATATATATTGTATATTATATATATATATATATATATATATATATATATTTATATATATATATATTATATATTACATATTATTCCACTATGGCAATCTGTATATACGGAGTCATTTTCTTTACATTATTTCGTATTGAGATCGCGGCAGCTTGATAAAATAACGTCAATGAAAATTCAAATTATCGTGCGATTTGTTGCAACAATATTCGCGGTTTTATCTTCTTTTTTTTCATTAGGAAGCCTCTGACTGCCGTTACGTTTTGCGCGTTTGAATTTTGCTCTCTTCAACAAAGTTTTTGCGTTAATTTTAGTTTTTTTTTACTTCTCGATGTTAATTCCCCACATTGGTCAGTTAAAAGTTTCTCGAAACTGCTGTGTGAGGGGATTTTTGTGGGCCAGGGGTCCTCGGGTGGGGCCCAATATATATTTTTTTTTAATTTCCTTCATTCATTATTACAATATATTTTTTACGAACGAAATGTTTTTACTGTTTACTCGATTTTTATGCAATTTTTCAGTATATTTGCCAGGAGCTTTTTCGGGCCTTTTTTGTTTTTTTTTTTACAGTAGATTTTGCCGTTTTGGTCAAAGCGCGATTATCGAATCGAGTTTTGAGCTAATACGATTTTTCTCATTTTTTTATATTTTTTTTTTCGTCGATCGAATGTGTTTACAGTACAAATGTAATTTGTGCAAAAATCCGCTTAAATCGCCCAGGAAGAACGTCTTAGTCAGGTATGATCGCGTGGAATTGCATTAAAACTGGAAGCATGCGAACATACTAAATGTGTATTGCGCGACAAATACGATTTTTCTCCTTTTTTTTTTTCAAATCTTCTTCCGTTTATTTATTATTATTATTATTATTATCTTTCGATTTATGCGCTTATCTCGTCGGTGGTTCAAAACTTTGTGCAATTCTCTCTCGATCTTATTATTTTTTTTCCAACACTCATCGCTTTTTTTCACGCATTTATACTCTCGACGAATTCTCCTAATTTCATTTTTATCATTCTCTTGGATTTTCCTCATCTCGCGATTCTCCTTCGTTTCTTTTTTTTTTTCTCAATCAATTTCTCATTTTTTCTCATTACAACGAAGTAACGCTCAAATGCTCAACGTGCCATTGTTCGCCCAGCGATTTCTTCTCGTTTTCGTCATTTTTTTTTTTTTTTTTTTTTTTACTCTCTACTTAGCGTAGTTATTACCACAGTGCGGTCATTATCGTAAATACAATAATATCGTTTGTTTTTTTTTTTTTTACTCTTACTTATAAACCCGTCATAAAATACATTACTTTGTAATATCCACATATGTAATATGTCTTCTTCGTCGCTGAGAGTATTTTTTTTTTCTTCCATTTCTTTGGTTTCTCTCCGTTTGCTTCGTTTTTTTTTTTTTTTACTTTGTTTCTTTTTTTTTTTTTTTTTTTTTTTTCGTTTGCTTTAATTTTAATTTATCATTACTCGTCTCGTCTCATCGATTCTATCTCTCTCGTCTTAATTATCAAACGACATAACACCTCAAATTTCTCGAACGATTTTTTTTTTTGTTTTTTTTTCAATTTTATTTTTTATTCATCGATTTTCAGAGTATAATATGGAGTTTTTTTTTTCCTTCAATTCATTTCTCAATGGTGTAATCCAACCCCCGGATGTACAAGAGTGAGAAATTAACACCCTCGTAACGTGTCCCGTTTCGAAAATTAGAAAAAAAAAACTTCCCCCGACCCAAAATTCACTTTCACGATTTATCGAGCGATTATTCATTTTTTTTTTTTTCATCGTCGCGTTTTCGTGACGAAAAAAAAAATTAATCGAAAAAGTTTCGTTAATTCGAGAGATTTTTTTTTTTTTTTTTTTCAACAATTCGTCTGGTTCATTGAGAAAAATTGCGCCTAAGGAATATTTGAGTAAAATATAAATTTCGCGTCTCGCAAGATGGATGAAAAAAATCGTCTTTTTCAGCTAATGTTTTTTTTTTTTTTTTTTTTTTTCAATTAATTAAATTAAATTAAATTAAATTAAATTAAATTAAATTAAATTAAATTAAATTAAATTAAATTAAATTAAATTAAATTTTATTTAATTTTTTATCAAGGTACATTGCGTACGAGGAATGTGTGCGGATGGATTCGGAATGTTTCAAAATTTCCCGCGCGATCATTTGAATTATTAATTAAATTTGCGCGTTAATTGTCGTACAAATAGATAAATAAATAATGTAATATATTTTGGCCGATGTTAAAAAGCTGCCCCTCCCCCTCCCCCCTCGCCCTTCCCCCCACCCCCGAGAACCTTTAGCCACGACCTTAGCCCCCCACCCCCCCACCACCTCCCTCTCCAGCCCGAAAAAATGTGTGTCATCGACTAATCGGAATACATGGTATTTAAATGTTTTTTTTTGTTTTGTAATATTTTTTTTTTTTTTTTTTTACACCCATTGACAGACTAACTACCACGTTGTTTTTTTTTTTGGTTTTTTTTAGGTTTTTTTTTTTTTTTTTTTTTTTTTCGTTTAAATATATAGTTTTTCATAGATATTCAATTAATTCATTCGTTAATTAATTAATAGTTCATTACAAGTATGATAATTCATAATTATAGAATAATTAAAACATGTACAGAAGATTATAGATTATCTCTCTCTCTCTTTCTCTTTCTTTCTCTCTCTCTCTCCCTTTTACTTTTTTTTTTCCACGTTCTCTTTAATCGTTCTTCGTCGTTTTCCATCCCTCCTCCACCCTCCTCGTCCTCTATCTCATCATTATTTTTTTTGTTTCATGATTTCTCGTCCTTTTTTTTTTTTTTTTCATTAGGGAGTATTCAGTTATGATTATTTTTTTGTTTTTTAAACGTTTTTTTTTTTTGTTTGGTTGATCGTTGTGGGTCTCTCATTGGAGTTAATATCGCGATATTACTCTTGAGTGTACATATGTTTTCTTCGCAAATAATATCCTCCTCGTCGTTTTTTAAAATTTTTTGTTTTCTTGTTTTTTGTCATTCACGCGATTCTCTCAATATCGTTCATTCGTTCATGGATAATCATTCGCGCCTTTTACATAACTCAATCGGTACATAACTCAATCGGTAAGTTTTACATAGCACATATGTATAGTGGTTTTGTTTTTTATTTATTCATCTTATTTCTTTTTTTTTTTTTCATCCACATTTGTTTCTTCCTTTTTTAATTAGGCCTACAGTGAGCTAGAGCTGTCATGCCGTCCCCGTATTTCTTTTTATTTTTATTTATTTTTTAATCTCAACACCGGAAGTTTCGCGCCCGAATTATCGCCTCTCGTTGATACACGAGCCAAAGTCATCAGTATGTATTTACACGTACGTTTTTTTGTTTTGTTTTGTATGTTTGTTATCAATCGTATCAGCTTATCAGATATCTTATCATCAGCTTATCAGAAATAATTTCTTTACCGGGCTGAATACCAGGGAGTAAAGATATTATTATTATTATTATTATTATTATTTTTTTAATTCAACTTTTCGTCTATTTCGTGTAGAAAATTTGTCGATCCTTTTTGAGAGCGATGGCCGATCGAATTTTATTTCAAGCTCGAAAACACGTTAGTTTACCTGTATTTTGGTTTTTTTAATTCTTTTTCGTTTTTTTTTTTATTCTTTTATTTATTTTTTTTCCCTCCAATCTCGACTGTGTCTTACGAGCGACGCCAAATACCAGCAAAAAAATTTCACATCCTACAAAAAGTTTCGGCCATAAAAATAGCCAAGTAAAAAGCGAAAACTATTCAACCGATTAGTTTGATAATAAATAAAATTACATTTTTTCAAATTAATTCGTCACGAAGCCTGACACGATAATTCCAAAAATTATTCTTCTTTTTTTTTTTATCATTCATTTGGGTCAATTTTTTGGCTCAAAAGTAATTGGAAAATTTTGAATCTTCATTATCCAATTTACTTTTCCAAAAAATTCCTATTTTTCATTTACAAAAATTTCAAAATCATCGTGTCACACGTCATTTAATTAATTTATCAAATCGAGCAATTGGCCAAATAATATTTCGCTCTTTACTCGCTTACTTATTCGAGACGAAGTTGAAGAAAACAACGAGATTCACAATTCTACGATACGAGGGACACAAAATCATCAAACTCTCTTTTTTTTTCACAATTTAATCTTTTCTTTTAAAATCGTTTCTTCTGTCTACAGCACCGTTTGAATTTCCCTCGTAAAATTCTACAATTTGATCCGACGAGTGGATCGTATTTTATTTAATTTTTTTTTTTTTTTTTTCCTTTCCCTGCACCTCGCTCACCCTCCCCGGGAGTTTTCGATCTACGGTTACGGAACTCCAGTTGGGTTTCTTTTTTTTTTTTTTTTCACCCTCAATTTCTCAGTATCAGTAAATATATATTTTTGTTAAATTCTCGAGACTAATATCGCGTGTCTTTTCTCGGTATATTTATTTTCGATTGTTTCCCCCTGATTTTTTTTTCTCACTCTTATCTGTTCATTCCATCTGTGGCATATTGGCAATCCGCGCGCGTCTTTTTTTTTCTTCTCTCTTTCTGGTGTTTTTTTTTTTGTTTTTTTTAAATATTCACCTGTCGTTATTAATTCTCAATAAGTAAATAGCACGAGTACTAATAATTATCAGTACAATAATACAATGATTCTAATGGTTAATATAATAATCAATAAATGGTAATATCATATTTCTTATTACACAAATAAGCTAAAATTCATTTTTCTTTGTTGTTGTTGTTGTTGTTGTTGTTTTTTTTTTATCGTGTAACGGTGTCTGTTTATCATTTTTTTTTCTTTCTTTATTTTTTTGTCCTTCGTCTCTCTTGTTTGTGTGTTCGTGTCTTTCCCTTTAGCATCCATATCGGTAATTTTTGGGAGTGTTTTACATAAATACTTTTGTCTTTTTTTCTCCATCGAAAAAATGATATACTTTTTTCTAGTGTTTGTTTTTTTTTTCTGGTTTGTTTTGTCTTGCATAAGTGCCGCCGACGCATTTTCATAATCCATTCATAATTTTTTTTCTTTTTCTCAATTATTTTCCATCCATTCCTCCATTCCACCCTCATTCGCTCGATTTATCGATCAAGTAAAATTCACTCGTAACGATTGTAAATTCAAAATCGCTCGTTTGTTTCTTTCTTTGTTTTTTTTCTCTCTAATTTTTCTTCTATTTCCTTTTCCTCTCTATTTCTCTTCATTTTTCTTCTACTTCACCATCCTTCATAGCGATATAACTAACAACGATTATTGAGACATAAATACAATACACATAATGTATATCTAACGTAATAATCGGATTGGTAATATTATAGTTAATTAAGTAGATTAGCGTGGCGTTTTTTTCTTTCATTATTTTTTTTCCTCCATCTCTCTCTCTCTCTGTCTTCGCCAATTTTTTGCCTGTTGATTTTTCTTTTCTTCTTTCAAACGTTCGATTATTTTTTTGTTTTCTTTAAAATTTATACGCGTATGTGAGATCATTGTAGCTGCGAGCGCGAGTGCGTGCTTTGTGCGTAGGGCCACGGGGCTCTCTCTCTCTCTCTCTCTCTCCGGGGATCTGGGCTCGCGCGAAAGGAATTTATATATATATATATATTTTATATATATATATATATATAACCTTAAAAAAAATTAAAAAAAAAAACATCGCACAGTCTCACCCGGACTTTTCTATTTACTTTTCGCTCTCTCTCGTTTACACTAAAACTATTATAAATCTTGTCGTTTCTCATCGATCATGTACGGCCTTTTTGCAGTAGCTGAGGAAGATTTTTATCATTTAAAAAAATTCTCTCAATCCTTTTCTTTTTTTTTTTTTTCAAGATTTGAACAATTTGAGATCAGAAGAGATTTCCGGGGAACGAGAACGGAAGAGCATTTTATTTTTTCTTTCTTTTCCATTATTATTAATTGTCATTATTTTTGATATTCCTTTCAAATTCATAATTTATCGCGTTTTGCAGCAGTTTTGTGCGCTGTGAGCAATTCACGACGATAATTCATCACTCCTGGCGATTCGAATATCATTCCGATTATTTTTTTTTCTTCTTTTTTTTTTTTTTTTTTTCAATCTACATAACAGATCGTTCCTTAAATACGTAAACAATCGTTTTTTTTATCACATTATACGCGTTTTTTTCACCTGCGCTGCTAGTTTGTATTTTTTGTGTGCGTTTTCATTTTCTTTTCGTCAAGACCGTAAAATTTCATCTTTTTTTTTTTTTTTCCTTTCAACCCCTCTCGTCGCATATAGAAAAAGTTTTTCCACCCTCGAAGATAATAATTTCTCGAGATGGTCAATCGATAGGATGAATTTTGTTGATTAAATTTTTTTTTTTTTCCCCCCCCATGAAGATTAAATTACATTATAAATTATATGATGAACTTTCGGAATTAAAGTCAGCTCGTACGTCAGGAGCAATTAAAAGAATCGATGATTTTTTTTTTCTTCTTTTTTTTTTTTCATGGGATACAAGGAAAGGAAAAGGAACAAAAATCAGGACTGTACATAAATCGACATATATCTACACACACATACGTATATATATACATACATACACATGTATATACATATATATATATATATATATACACACACACACAAATATATATATATATCGTTGGGAAATGAGGTAAAGGGTAGCAACTGAAACACGTAAATGAAAAATAATAAAGAACGACCTTCTTGAACCAAACACAAATCAGTTTAATTCTCAAATAAAACATAATTTCTGTTATGCTATAATAATTAAATAAATAAATAAATAATCGATATGGTGGTGGTAGTAGTGACGTATTTTGGGCGATAATTGTGAATAGTAGTAGTTAGCTGTAGTAAGAAGTAGCAGTAGCGTTAAGTAGTAGTAGATGTTACATAGTGAATTGACAGAAAAAAAAAAAAAACAAAAAAAAAACAAACAAAAAAAAAAAATCGTAGTGATTAATGATAAGTAAGCCAGTAAATAAGGTTCTTTTTTTTTTTTTTTTTTTTTTTTTTTTAATGTTATGAGCTAAGTTACGACAAGAGACACAAAAAATATGTAGTGATTGCGACAATAATAATAATAATAATAATAAGAATAATAATAATAATAATAATAATAATAAGAGAAGATGACGCTAGTAATGGCAATAGTAATAATAATAATAATAATAATCAGAATAATAGGAGTAGAAATAGTACAATAATAGTTATAGCGTGAATTAGAAAATTATCGTAGTATCGAACGAGAGCTCAAAACACGATAGGAACGAAAAAATCGCGTCGCTCGCGTGGACGAGAAACAGAAAAGAAAGAAAAAAATCGAGTGAAGAGAGAAAAATTGTGACGAGTGACACGAAATTCGATCCAAAAGTGTTTTTTTTTTTTTTTTAACTCTCAATCACTCTCTCTCTCCTTCCTTTTTCTTTTTTTTTTAACTCAGCCATCGATCACGCTTCCGTTTAACCGCGATAAGAGACAAGAATTTGTCAAGGGTGTCTCGTCGAGTTGCGAAAGTCGAATAAATAAAATTTTCGAGAAAAAGAAGAGAAAAAAAAAAAAAAGAGAGAGTGAAGACTCGATTGGCCGTAGCTAAGTGGGAGAACGAACTTTTAGCGAGTTGCGAGGAGCTTTTTTTTTTTTTTTACGTTTTTTTTCGTCATTTTTGTTCAAACGAACTCGTTGCACTCGTGAATATTTTTTTTTTTTTTTGGGGAAAAAGCCCAATTCGTCGTTCTCCCGGACTAGACACATGAAAAAATACACATAAATAGGACACGATAAATTATCTCACGTAATTTTTTGCTTTTTTTTTTTCAAAGGCATATATATATATATATATAGTTATGTAAATATATATATATATATATGTGCACATGAGTCACGAGAGATTTTAATGATCGAGGATAATTTCTGATTCCGAGGCTCAGAATATTTCGAGGTTTCATCCTCGAATCTTTTACTACAATTGAAATTTCGCCTCGAATTTTCGCTCTTGAAATTTCGCCTCGAATTTCCCCTCTTGAAAATTTCATTCCTCGATCTAATTTTTTAATAATAATTATTTTCCCGTAATTTTTGCTTTCACATACTATCCTATACGCACTACAACACCCTATTACATCGACTATACGTTGAGGGTTGGTTGTTTTTTTTTTTTTTTTTTTTTTCTTCATCAACGAATCTTCCATTTTGAAGCCACAAATTATACAGTCTCGCAGTTAGTTTGACGTCGCACGTCGACTAGACGTGTTTCTCGTTTCGTTCGTACAATTTTTCCCCGCCCTCCCCCCCCCCCCTAATTCTTCTCCCCTAATTTTCCTATTTTTCAAACGGGGAGAAAAAAAATTTGAACAAAAAAGAAAAAAAAAAATTCACAATTTTTTGCACCGTTGAAAAGACCGCGATCGAGTCCACTCGATGAATATTTTTTTTTTTTTTTTTTTTTTTTTTCGTCATCTTTCGTTCCGGTCCAACGTTACTACTACCATCACCTTTCATTATTATCCTTATCGGTTATATAAGCCATTAATTCGGCAGGGTATGTAAAAAAAAGTATACCCTGTTTTGAGGGAGTTCTCTGGCTCAGAGTTCTTTTTTTGTTTTTTTTTTTTTTTGTTTCTTCGTCTTCATCATTTTTCTTCTTACCAAGTAGATTTTTCGTCGGTGAGGGTAAATTGATCGGTTAATCCACGTGGGGTTGATGAAAAAAAAATCTTTAATATTTTTGTTCTTCAGTTTTTTTTTTTTTTTTTTTTTTCGTTCACTCCCCTAACGTCATCGTCTCGTCAAGAAAGTACACGTTTAATACATATATATATATATGTACACATGTATATATATATATACATATATATATGTACACATATACATACGTATATATGTATATATATATATGTGTATATGTACACACATATATATATATATAAATATTTCATCGAGTCCATAATATGTAGCATCACTAACAAATCTTATCGCGAATATTGTGAAAAAACGTTTTTTTTTGCTGCCATTCAATTGGTCTTTGTCTTTGATTGACATCGGGGGGTTTTTTTTTTTTTTTTTTTTTTTAGTTATATTTTGTTATCTGGTTCGGGCTGACTCGATCGAAGCTTTTCCCTCTCTCTCTCTCTCTCTCTCTCTACGAGCTTGTATACCGTTCGCATCTCTTGAAGAAAAAAAAAAAAAAAAAAAAAAAAAAAACCAACCGATTTTCTTCGAATTTTTTTTTTTCTCGAGCAAAGTGAAAAAAATTTGCCCACCGGACGATTCAGACCCGACAATATGATACAAAAGTATCGACAAAATTGCATCGTTGCAATGAATCAATCCGACTCGCGGTAAAAATTTTCGAGTCGAAAAACGCGAAAATAGAAAATTATTCGCGATTTCAATGCGCGACGAATATTTTTTTTTTCTAATATTATTATTCCAGTCAAATTGTCCGGTTTGTAAAATTTCTTCGATGATGAGGAAGAAAAAAAAAGCTTTTTCCTTAAATCGCGGTGACTCGATACTATTATTATGTATAAACGACGGCGTCAGTTAATTCCGTGAGATCACAAAAATATAATTTATACATTAATAAGTCGCACTCGGTGCGATTGCCGCTCTTTTGTTCGTTTTTTTTTTTTTTCTCCCATCTTCATAACTTTATTACTTTTCTATACGCGACGTTGAGGAAAACGCGTGTTTTACATTGACATTGACTAGCACGAGACAACGTTTTGTTTTTTTTTACTTTATAGTTTTTTTTTTTTTGTGTTTTTTAATTGTTAATTTTTATTTTTTTTCCATTAGCTAGCTTATCGTTAATATACCGGTGTGTCGTTCCCTCGGAGGGCTATTTTTTTATATTTTTCAAATTCTTCGCACTTGATTGGTCATGTCGTTTAGTTTAGTTTTTTCTTTTTTTTTTTTCTATCTTTTTTATTTTCCCATACAAAGCGCGACCCCGAACGAGAGAGATTAGCCGGCGATTACGTACAATCGCGTATTACACAATTATAAATTCTCCTCGACTCGTGCCTGGAGGAAAAAAAAAGCACACCCCGAGTCGCCGGGGATAATATCAACTATAATTAAGTACGTCTCAGTCGCGGTTAATCTTTCCTTTACGTTGTTGTTTGTTTTTCCTTTTCTTTTTTTTATTAAATTTTAATCCCTCACTCGATTTCGCAGAGATCAAAATGAGGCCCAGTGTGCGAGCCCTAAATTTCCCCTCCCCCCTCTCCTCCTCCCTCCAAGTTTACAGCCACTTGCCTCGGACTTGTGATCTAATTTACTTACATAATGTACTTTTTTCTCGTTTGTTTTTCTTTCTTGCTTGTTTTTTTTTTTTTTTTTTTTTTTCAAGATTCTTTTCATCCGCTATTTCCTCCTTTTGTGAAAAGAAAAAAAAAAAAAAAAAATCATCATTCGCTTAATTAATAATACCTGGCGAAAAGACAAACGACAATTTCGCTGCAACGACCGTTCTCGTTTCACGGTTTCCCTCAGATTTTCTCCCCCCCCCCCCCCCCCCCCCCGATAATCCCTCAAAATTCATCTCTCACCTCCCATTCTATCCGTTAAATTACAATATTCTAAAACTTATACATAAACGAGTATGTATAACTGTGTATTACGTTTTTCTTTTTTTTTATTATTTTTGCAAAGTGAAAAGCGACGAGGCTGCCGAGTCACGACGACGAGGACGTTTCTCTCATATTTTTTTTCCATATCAAAAGACTGGAGAGAATTTTTTAAATTTTTTTTCTTTCTCTCGATACGAGAATGGAAAAAAAAAAAAAAAATATATATGTGATTTTTTGATCAACGCGTGATCGTTTCTCGCATCAGTGCCAAGTCGCCAATTTCAACCTCACCATAATACTAGTATGTTACAGAAGAGCTCGTTTAACATTTTTCATAATCTTTTGCATTCGTTTCGTAGCATTTTTCTCCAAACGCTCAAAAATTTCTGAATCCTTTTTTTCCCTCTCTCTCTCTCTTTCGCTCTCTCTCTCTCTCTCTCTCTCTCTGTCTATCTTTCCACGGCGGCACGCCGGTAAGGTACATATACATAAATCATAATATGTATGTACAGAATACGCAGATGGCAATTTACCACAGGATTAGTAGTCACTTTATCTATCACTCGATTTTCCTTTTATTCTCATCCTCTCTCTTTCTCTTTTTCTCTTTCTCTCTTTCTATCTTTCTCTCTCTCTCTCTCACTTTCTCTTCTTCTCCGTTCGTTTACTCGCCTACATTTTTATTTCTCTTCGTCGATCTATGAAAGCCCGAAGAGAAAAAAAAAAAAAATTGTGTGTGTGTGTTTTTTTTTGTATACGACCATGTTGGAGCTCTTTTTTTTTTTTAGGGCTCACAGTCAAAGAGTCACAGCACGCGTTCCTGGCCCGATAATGGCTTTGCGGATTTCTCTATCATTTATTTGGTTTTTCTCTTTTAGCTATTTTGTAATTTAAAAAAAAAAAATTTTTTTTTTACTATTTTGTTGTTAATTTGATGGATTTCTCTCGTAAGAATGCGATTATGCTCTGAGACTTTTGGAGCGAGGAGATTCGCCAATATTTCGTCAGTTTTGTATCTTGTATTATTTTTTTTTTTTTTCTTGTATTTTGTTGTTTTTTTTAATACTTTTGCTTTCATTGATATTTTTCAAAAGATTCTCGTCAATGCTTGATTTTTGTTGTTTTTGTTGTTTTCTTATTTGAGGGAAAGTTTTGAAATTTATGCGCAAAATCTATGCGCAAGACTCGCATATTTTCTCCTCGGGTCGCACATATCCTGCATTAATTTGTCAATGGACGATCTCGCAATAATGGCATTTTGATCCTCGTTCTACGCTGCTTTGCTCTTGTTTGTCTTAAAGCTAACCTGAAGCACCCTGTTGCCAAGTGTATAACCATTGAGGCTTTGTATCGCGACAACAGCCTCCTCGTAATTTGTCATTGTGACAAAGCCAAAACCCTTGCACTTGTTTGTTTGCAAATCACGTATGACCTTGACCGATTGTACAGCACCAAATGGACCGAATAACTGCCAGAGTACATTTTCCTCAGTTTCCGGGGCGAGATTGTAAACGAAGATGCACCAGCCAGAACCGTTCATCGCGTTGCCAGGTAACATCGAATTTGCCAGGAGATCACCTGCGAGTGGGCTGTACCTGTAACAAAATATTAAAATTTACAAATAAATATTTAGAAGAATAAAAAAAGTTCTTTATATTTTTTCCACACATTTTCATTCGCGAAAAAGTGCTACTCGAGATAAATCTCTCGAGTTAACAAGTCGAGGAAAAATTACACACACACAGAGCTATTATTTTTAGGAATCATTTCGAAATTCTGGCTTACGCACCCAAACGTGTGAGAAATTTTCATGCTAACTTATTTCGTCGTTAAGAAAGGCTATAGAAAAATTACTCGAAAATTTGGCAAAATTATTGAATTAATTTTTGTAAGATTAACCAGCGAATAAAATTAAATATTGACTCTAAAAAGGGAGAATAAAAATTCTTTCGAAAAATGATATTTATTCAAAGAGATTGTCATAATTTTTATTTATTTAATATAAAAAAAAATCATCTGATTCGTTTGGCCACGTAAAAAATCTCTGATGATTTATAATTCGTAAAAAAAAAAATTAATTTCGTCTATTTTCATTCCATACGCACAAAACCCCACGCACAAAAAATATAATCGCTACGTACCTACTTGACGTCACAAGCCGCATTAAAACAAGGCACATTTCGGTGAATAATTCGGCATTAAATAGCGTTTTTATTAAATTAATTTCAATTAATTTCATTAAAAAAAAAAAAATAATTAAAAAAAAAAGTGTCAATATCACGAATTAATTGCGCGAAAATTCCAAGACGAATTTTTTTCATGTATATATATATATACACACATTGTGTTTTAGATTTGTATGGGTGTCAAATTTTGTCAATTATTAAACGTGTCTGTGTGTGTGTGGAAGGCGAAAAAAAGACAAATGCTGAAAAACTCGGGAGAATTTTGTGAAAAAAAGAAAAATTCGTCGAATTACATTTTGTTTTTTTTTTTTGGTTAATTCTTTCAGAAAGCACGAAAGCTCAAAATAATAATCATAATTGAATAAAAATGATGAAAAAAAAGCAGAAAAAAATAAAATCTCACAAAAGCCATTTCTCATTGCAATAATGTGCTGTGCAAAAAATTTACCATGAAATATAAAATAAATATATAAACAAAATTTAAAAAAAAATGAAAATATTTTTCAGAGAATATAAAAGTTTTTTTTTAATATTATAATAACCATCGTAATTTTCGATAAAATTAACTGAAAAGATTAACAAAGGAGAAAAGCCACACAATAAATAAAAGTGATAAAGCCAAATATACAACTTATACGATAATAAATGTAACGGGAAAAAAGAAAAATACTGACCTCTGTAAGCCTTTGTTAATGGCAAGCATGGCCTTGCCAGTGCTAAAACAAAAAACACAAAAAGAACAACGTAAGATGAAAAATATATCACGGGGCAAGAAGCTAGCTAGAAGGAAAGGTGTGGCAAAGCATTTTTCTTTTTTTTTTTAATTATAAATTTAATCGTCTACGACGCCTCTTTTGACTCGCTACCGAATGAAAATATTGTGAAAAAAAAAAAAAAAATGGATGAATGAGAATATGAAAAATCGAAAGGATTTTTTTTTTTTTTAATTCAAAAAAGGAACAACAGATCTGCGCGCAATATAGATCAAAGTATACGAAGTAAATAAATGTTTCGTGTTGTATTTACTTACGAGTATTTTTGTACTTGTGTCTTCTTTGTGTGTAAAATGTCGATGAGAAATTAAAAATGTTAAAAATAAATATATTTAAAAAATCAAAATAGAATGTAAAATTGTGTTGGAGCAAAATCAAAGCAAAATCTTTTCTTCGCCTTCCTTGTTTATGTACCTTAAATTTGTCCTTTCATCGATCAAGTATTAATATTTCTTTCACTTTTCATCGCTTTGAAATGACAATATTTTGGCTACACAAACTCATTTGTCTCCCATTGTAATGTGCTCGATTTACAAATAACGAATCGTCAAATCTCTCTCTGACTTGTATCTCTGTGTGTGTGTGTGAGTTTCATATTTCATGTATTATGCAATATAAATTTTACTGTCTATACACGAGGATTTCTGTATAAATTTTTACGTGTATCGTGCTCGTGTGTATGTGTGCGAAATATTTCAATATTACAGAGAAATGTTGACGGATCGATCCGATCACTCGGCTCTCTCCCATTTCTCACTGACAATGTCTCACAGATGTGGCAAAAAAAAAAAATATATCTCGCTCGTATTCGTTTGCCATGTCAAATTTTGCAATGCAGAATTTTTTTTTAAATTTTTCCCCCCAAACGATAAGTGATAAAAAAAAAAAAAAGAAAATTCCTCCGAGAATCCATTTTTGGCCCAAACTGTTCGAGGGTAATGAATTTTTTTTGTTTTTTTTTTTTCATGCACGAAGAGGGTTTGGCCTAGTGAGAAAATCAATGAGGGTTGAAAAAAAGAAAAAAGTTCTCTGTCGACACAGGGAATAAAAGTAGAATAACGCGAATTCAATATTATGAATAAAAATTTATTCATTATTCTGAAATATATAAAATGAGAAATTTCTCAATAAATTTAATGAAAATTTGATCGAATAAATTATAATTGAAGGAAAATTTTCATAATTTTTAAACTGAGAAAACAATTTTTTTTGTTGTTTCTTATCAGAAACGAATTCATTGAATAATCAGAAGATTTATAGATTTGTCTTATCGATTAATTAATTTTTCCCCATCTTCTGAAATTTAATATTCACGAAATATTTTAATGATTAAATTTTTGACGAATTTAATTAATTAAAATATTGTAAATTCGATGAAAAAAATAATTGGAAAAAAAAAAAAAAATTGTGCGTGTGCAGCAAAATTTTCGAGGTTGAGCAAAGCAGCAACGAATACGGTGGGCGAGTTTTGTATTTAAAAAAATATATATATATATTGAGCAATAAAGAGAAGCAATTAAACGACCGGGATCGATCCGAAAAGCGCGCAAGATCTTTTTCGTTTGTTTTTTTATTTTCTTTCAAGTTGTTGTTGTTGTTTTTTTTTTTTTTTTTTTTTTCTGGGTAGAGCGAGTAGAGGCGAGTAGGTACCTGGATAGTGGCGACAGTGGAATGTACCTGAAGCGGCCGGTCGGATGATGAATCGGACCGCCGAAACGTCGACTGGCCTGAGGGGTGAGATAAGCTGCAATCGGTGGTATCGCTTTGTTGTTGTTGCTCGGATTGTTGGCGAATTTGACGGTTATTGGTTCGGTTGAGCCCTTCGGTATGGTCCCATTTAGTTCCTGGATCGCCCGTTCAGCCTCCACGCGCTGATCGAACCTTATGAATCCGACACCTTTCGACAGGCCTGCCAAGGTCACGCATAGAGCCGCGCGTAACAAGAATAAACATGGAAGAGATGGCGGCATAAGCGAGACGAGACTTTTGTCTTTAATTTTTTTTCTTTTCATTTTCATTAAAATTTTTTTTTTTTTTTCAACCTTCTCTTATTAGCTTCAATTTGCTTGAATTTTTAATTTTAATTATGCCGAGAAAAAGATATGGAAAATTTCGGTAAATCGATACAAAAGAGGAACTGCCGGTGAAAACTGCCGAGATTATCGGAATGTTTTTTTTTTTAGACAAAAAAAACTGAGTTTTCAATTTTTGAATAAAAAATATTTACTAAATTTACCGTTCAGATTAAAAATATCTTGGGCACATTTTTTTTTAAATTTTTTTAAAAAATTTCTTTCAATAGAGTCTGGTGATTTTTATTATTTTTCTTAAATTCAGTCTACGGTGATCACTCATGCCGATTTCTGATCATGTTTCACAATCTTTTGCGACGAATTTATATCTCTTATATATATATATATATATATATATATATATATTCTTTTTTTTATTTTTTTTTTTCGAGCCCGGCAGCTTTCGGTCCTCGAAACGATACAGGAAAAAAGAAAAAAAAAATTATTCGAATCGCTCACACGCGATTTCACAACGATAGTTGAGACATTTTTTTTTTTTTTTTTTTTTCTCTCTACCGCCAAGGATCGAAAAATGCAGAGCACCGAAACGAGGGTTAATATTTATTCCGAAGTGAGTGGCTCGGTGCGCGCAGTATTTTCGTATATATCGAACACATGCGAGATTGAAACTTTTTTTTTTTTTTTTTTTTTTAATTGTCATTCATCGATTAAAATTTTTTAATCGACTTTGAAAATTAGGCTTGGGTTGGATCTCGATGAACAATTAAAAAAAAAAAAAAAAAAGGATACACAAATTGTATAAACTCGTAATGATAAATAATATTGTACACGATTTGTGGAGCGCAAAAATTTTTGCAGCTGAACCGAAAATCAATCAAGTGTCGATAATATATGAAAAAATTTATTTTTTAGTTTTCACTAAAAAATTGGTGAATAAACTTTCGGAATTAATATAACCAATAATTAATAATAACCATAATAATAATAATGATAATAATAATAAGAAGAAGAATAACGATAATAATAATACATATATGGGGCACTCCAGGCCAAATGGACCATGAAAGCCACAATTTTTTTTTTTTTTTCAGACTTTTATTCTATTATGTTAGGAGCAACATGAAAAAATAATTGTGACTAATTTTTGGATTGCTGAGAAAATTCGTGTGGACGTTATAAACGAAATTTTCAAATTTTTCATTGATACAAAAAAATATAATAATTGTTTAATTTTTTTTTCAAATTTTAATTATTTCATATCCAAGAATTTATAAATTATAAGAAACGATTGAGAAATTATTTCGAATGATTTATTTAAATTATTGCGTATTTTTCTTTTGAAATTATAAAAAAAAAATCCAAGATATAAAATATATGAAAGATTTAAAAAATAATTATAAAAATTTGTGATAATTTTTAT
Organism: Dyspetes luteomarginatus; assembly: GCA_963669185.1. NCBI lineage: Eukaryota > Metazoa > Arthropoda > Insecta > Hymenoptera > Ichneumonidae > Dyspetes > Dyspetes luteomarginatus. Next base: position 1,765,533 of record OY769905.1, read on the forward strand.
ATTGAAGAATTTTCATGTGTTTATCCTAACAGTACATTGAAAAGGAAGAAAAAAAAATTGTGAGGATCTCGGCACATTTTTCATTAGCCTGGAATATTCCATATGGATAATTTTATTTTTGTATAATTAATTAATCGTGGGATATATTTGTGGGAAAAGTGCTCGTATATTTTTGTCGCAGTCACGAGCTTACTGCTCGTGTAATGAAGCGATAAAAAAAAAAAAATTGCCAAAAAACGATATCCAACAATATATAATAAGGATGAAAGAGAGAGAATGAGAGAATGAGAGAATGAGAAAGAGAGAGAGAGAGAGAGATAGAGGCGAGATAGAGAGTGAGAGGAGATTTCGTGAAGAGTAAAAAAGAAAAATTATGATTTACGTACCGGGCAAATTGTCTCCGCCGCCAGTCACAAACTGTCGTACTAAACAGAAATGAAAAAAATCATATCTCGTTAAAATCACAGCGAAATCAGCTCGATTTGTTCGCCCCTGATTCGCAAATGACCAAAAAGAAAAAAAAAAAAAATCCGACAAGAGCAACAAAAATTCATTTTGAAAAAAAAAAAAAAAAAAAAACAAACCGAAAAAAAAGAAGAAGAGAATAAAAAATGGCATTAACATTGAAAATTCAGCGAAACAGACGGGGAAGAGAAATCAGCCGAATTTTCATTGTAATTATTTGACGAGTTCTCTCTCGTCAATTGCACGAATCAGAGGCGAGCAAATTTTCGATAAAATTATAACTATTCTTTGTCCTTAAGCATAGGTGCGAATTATTTTTTGTATATTTTTTTTTTTTTCGTCCATTAATTTTCATTTTTCATCACAAAGATCCGATATCTCGTTCTTTGGAGCGCGACGAGCGCTTTGTCTCGATTGTAAGCCAAAAATATATATAAATTAACAGCTCCGATCGGTTATACAGAGAGAAAAGAAATTAAAGAAAAGCCAAAGAGGGGGAGAGAGAGAGCGAGAAAGCGAGAGAGAGAGAGAGAGAAAGACAGACAGAGAGACAGATAGAAAGGGAAAAGTCCACGACGATTAAATGAGCAGGCCGTTTATTTCTAAAATATACGAGGTTTTTGGACGACCATGACGCTGTGTATGGACAAAAAAAATGTGAAATTGAACGAAAATGAGAAAAAAAAATTAAAAAAAGTGAAATTGAACGAAAATGAGAAAAAAAAATTAAAAAAAGTGAAATTGAACGAAAATGAGAAAAAAAAATTAAAAAAGTGAAATTGAACGAAAATGAGAAAAAAAATTAAAAAAAAGTGAAATTGAACGAAAATGGGAAAAAAATTGAAAAAAAAAGTGAAATTAAACGAAAATGGGGGAAAAAAAATAAGAAAAGTGAAATTGAACGAAAATGGGAAAAAAAATATTAAAAAAAGTGAAATTAAACGAAAATGGGGGGAAAAAAAATAAGAAAAGTGAAATTGAACGAAAATGGGAAAAAAAAAATTAAAAAAAGTGAAATTAAACAAAAATGGGAATTAAAAAAAAAAGTAAGATTTAAAATGGGGGAAAAAAGTACATGGAAACGACGATTAAAATTGGCGAGTAAGACAAAAGTAAATGGGGAGAGAAACAGAGGGAGGGAAAGGCTCATCGAACGAACTGAAAAGAGAAATATAAATCTGTGTGTTCGAACGAGAAGACATATATATATATATTTTTTTTTTTGCTCTCGCCATAATTTATTCAGTACGATCAGTTTATTTTTATTTTATTCATAAAAATTTCATCGACAGAAAAATAATACGTAATTTAAAAAAAAAAAAAATGAAAATGGGAGAAAAATTGATAAAAAAATTTGGGGAATATTCGTACATACATCGAATCAAAAATTATACAAGAAAAGTAAACTAACGATGGAAGAAGACAGAGAGAAAAAGAGAGAAAGAAAGTGAGAAGGCTCATCGTACTGATAAAAAAAAAAAAAGAAAAAAAATTGTGTACAAAAATCTGGGCGTACACAATTTTTTTTTGCGATCTCATTATTTTTTCTATTAACGTAAATTATCCCGTCAGAAAAATGGATGAAAAAAATCTTGAAAATTAAATGTTAAAAAAAAAAAAGAACGAAAAAAAAAACGTTGTATAAGGAAAGAGATGTGTGAGCTGAGCGATTCTTTTAATTCTTTTCTTCATCGTAATCAATAATTAATTATCGATTTTTTTTTGGTTTTTTTTTTTATTTATTTTTTTAAGAGGCGCACCGATCCACCCTTTTTCCGGGTTGGTCGCATTTTTTCTATTAACGTAAATTATCCCGTCAGAAAAATGGATGAAAAAATTCTTGAAAATTAAATGTTAAAAAAAAAAGAACGAAAAAAAAAAAACGTTTGGGTTGTATAAGGAAAGAGATGTGTGAGCTGAGCGATTCTTTTAATTCTTTTCTTCATCGTAATCAATAATTAATTATCGATTTTTTTTATATATATTTTTTTTAACAGGCGCACCGATCCACCCTTTTTCCGGGTTGGTCCCAAAGGGTCGGTCCCCATGGCCCAAGTAAGAAAAAAAAAAAAAAAAAAAAAAAGAGGCCCCCTCGAAAACTGGGCCAGGCTCTCTCATCAGCGACTTACCGGTTATGTTGTCGCACAAAATTCGCGATGTAATGATCCTCCCATAAGGACTGAAGAGATTCTCGAGATCGTGCTGCGTCATATTCTTCGGTAAACCGCTCACGTACAGATTTGCACCCTTGATAGCTTCGCTGCTCGGTCTTGCGTACGAAACCTACAATAACGTCGTAAAATCGAAGATGGACGAGACAACAAAAAAAAAAAAAAAAAAAAAAAAAAAAAATAGAAATAAATCCCTACGGGCCTGAATATTTTGACCTTTGTGTCAAAAGAGTGAACAAAAAATAATAATTCAAATGATACGGGGGGGAGAGGGATGATAAAAAAAAATTGATCAAAATTCTTGTCATCAAAAATGTTGGAAAAAAATATTGATCAAAATTCTTTTAATCAAAAATGTTTGATTAAAGAAAAAAAAAAAATCTGTTTTGATTCTCTGGACAGGTAGAAAAAACTACTTGAGGCTACCATTTTTTTTTTTTGTTTTTTTGGTTTTGAACTCGTCATACCGAGTCACTCACCTTGATTGTTTTGTTCTGCAGTCGAAGGCCGTTCAATGTGTTGATGGCTTTTTCAGCATCCTCAGGCCGATGATAGTTGACGAAGCCATAGCCCAAGCTTTGCCCTGCGATCACGAAGTCAACGGAGTCTAATTGAATTCCACATAAAAACAATAATGAAAAACTCAAATCTTCGAATTAATCACCGTCAACGCGCGCGTCCTTTCTCCCTCTCTCTCTCTCTCTCTCGCTCCCCCTCTCTCTATAAACGTACAATTTAATAGAACAAAAAATTTTATCGTATATATACCGAAATTTTATTATGCACGAGATTTTGTGTGTGTTTGTTTGTCATTTGGATCAATTAAAAAAAAAAAAATCTTAATAATCATCGCGATATTATGCACGAGATTTTGTGTGTGTTTGTTTATGTCATTTGGATCAATTAAAAAAACAAATTACGGTCTAAAAAAATTCTATTCCATTAATCAAATAAATAATAATAATTATTATTATTATTCAAATAAATCAGAGTTTTTATTATTTTTTTCATAAGACCACAAAAATGAAATTCTTCTGTTTTCAGAAAATGGCATTAATCAAATAAATAATAACAATAATAATAATAATTATTATTATTATTCAAATAAATCAGAGTTTTTTTTTTTTTTTTTCATAAGACCACGAAAGTGAAATTCTTCTGTTTTCAGAAAATGGCATTAATCAAATAAATAATAACAATAATAATTATAATAATTATTATTATTCAAATAAATCAGAGTATTTTTTTTTTTTTTTCATAAGAACGAAAGTGAAATTCTTCTGTGTATTCAATTATTAATCGCTGAATAAGTTACAGAAGCAATCCGAAGTTGGTTTTATATAATATTTAGATTTTTGGGGAATTTACTTAGATTAATTGAATTTTTGAGTGTGAAAAAAATTAATAAAGAATATATCCGACATATATATATGAAATAAATCAATCTGAAACGATTTATATCCGGATATATATATATATATATATATATATATATATATATATATATATATATATATAAACTAACTTGACCACGAGAACATACAGCGTATTTCAAAATACACACACACACACACACACACATATATATATATATTTTGATATATACTGTGTGTTCTCGTGGTCAAGTTAATTTATATGAATTTATATGAAGTTTCTCATCTCAAAGATAGAAGAGGAAAAATGCATGAAGAAGCACGAGAGATCGTACAGATGTGAGGCGCTACTATGAAGTTTGTATCTGATGCGAGAAGCTTTTCAATCCCCCAAAAATTACGCCCCCGCGTCTTAAACTTCTCAAAATAGAGTCTCGCGACTTTCCTACACGTGTTTGTGTACTTGTGTACGTACGTATATATATATATATATCGAGCTTTGCTACTATATATATATATCGAACTTTGCTACTATATATATATATATATATATATATATATATATATATATATATATATATATATATATATATATATATATATATATATCGAACTTTGCTACTATATATGTATATAATATGTGTGTGCGTGCATGCGTGTGTGTGTGTTTTAGTGTTTCTCTCGTGCACGGTACTGTCACGAACGAATTTCTCTCCAAAAGGCACGCGTTTAGCTGACGGCAACACGCGACGAAGCTGCACAAAAGCTCGCGACTCGCGAATTCAATAAAATTCGATAAATTAACAATAATTTGTACCTAAAAAAAAAAAAAAAAAAAAAAATTAATCGCGACGCGGCCAATTATTCGCAAATAAAATAAAGCGAGAAATACGATAATTAATTGATAAATTTTACAATAGAAAATTGGTGAGACGATGAAAATATTTCCCGACAATAAAAAATCAAATGAGAGATTTGTGACGATTTTCTCGATATTCGTAATGAGTAATAATTCTTTTGTAAATCGTAAAACAAAACAACGTTGAAAGAAATTCTTAAAAAAATTTAAAAAAAATAAAATAATATTATTCGTATCTAGAAAAATTGATTAAAAAAAAGTGTGAGATTGATACGCACCCATTTTTTTTTTTTTTTTGTTTTTCTAAGTAAGAAATCAAAGTTTTTTAGAAATTGTATTTTTTTTTCATAACTGCAATAAATTTCGATTGCATTTTTTTTTTGTTTGTTTTTCTAAGTAAGAAATCAAAGTTTTTTAGAAATTGTATTTTTTTTTCATAACTGCAATAAATTTCGATTGCATTTAATTTTGTTCAATTTTTGCGTGAAATAGAAATTTAAAAAAAAAGGAAAAATTCAATTTTTTGTTTGTTGTATGAAAATTTTTGTGCTGATTTTCACGAAATTACTTTGCTGATTGAAATTTCTCTGATTAGTGAAAATGATTGATTGATGAAAATAAAAATAAAAAAAAAAAATGGGTGAAACATAAACGGCAAAACTTACCTGTGACTTTGTCACGAATGAGTTTACAACTCTCGACCTCGCCAATACTCGAGAAAAGTGCCCGAATTTCCTCCTGTGCCATTGTCTGTGGCAAATAGTTGACTATGAGATTCGTCTTGGATTCCTCCTGCGAGGTTTGCCCAAGGGCAGAGCCTCCATTTTGTTGCACAACCGTGTCCATTCCGTTTGCCATCATTTCAAGCGTTCGTTAAACTTCCTCGCGAACTTCTCAATTACGTATGAAATCTGCAAAAGAAGAATTAAAAAAAAATAATAATAATGCACCCAAAAGCAAAAGTGGAAAACCGTTTTTTTTTTTTTTTTTCCTCGTACCAGAAAGAATAATTTACATCAATTTCATTCGCCACAAAAAAAAAATATTTCGATTGTGAAATTTAATTTGGGCGATTGAAAAATTGGTCAAATATTTTTTAATTTCATTTTATTTCATTAAAAATAAATCACGATCGATCGAAATATATTTGAATCGGTCGAGAAATTTAATATTGCCGAATAAATTGATAAAAAAAATGAAAATAAATTCGACAAAGTTTATTGATCGATAAATTTCTATTCTTTTCATTTCTCAGCCCGTAATATATTGATCCCAGTCAGAAATATTCCATCGGACAGTTTTTCATGGAGAGGAAGCGAAAGAAGCTGAAAATAATTTCGCCGATTTTTTAAAATATTTTTATTTATTTTTTATCACCTCGACAGTGAACCGAGATAAATAAATTCATTGAAATGGAATAAATTTTGCATTATTCCATTTTATACGAATTAATTTGTATCGATATTGTATTAATTTCGTGAAAATTCAATTTTAATATATGAAATTCGTTTTTTTTGTGTCGCAGTGATCGAGAAAAATGATAATAAATGAGAGTATGAAAGTTTCTCTTGTATTATCGTGTTTGACCTCAGGAGCAAAATATTCGACGTGAACTCGTCTAGTCCGAGTTTTTGTCGAATTTTCGAACGAAAAGCCGAGGAGAGACGAAGACTTTGATATTCATTGTAAGGGCTAAAAGCGACGGGACTTCGTTTTGTATGAATTTGTCGGAACGTTCTCGAAATGTTTCGATCATAAATAATATAAGAGATTCCAATAATAGACAAAGTATTCCATGTTGGCTAAAAGTAACGTTGTAGTACGAACAGCAAAAGTTCACGAAGAATGTCTCGAACTTAGCACTCTGATCGATATTTCATTTAGTTTTACATATACGAAGGCTCACGATAGAATTTTCATAAACGAGACTCGGGAGACGTTTTTTTTTTTTAGAGCCGAATTTATTTTGGGGTAAATAAAATTTAATTCTAAAAATTTGCAATTAATTTACAAAAAAATGGGAAAATATATTTAAGTTAACTGGCATCGATGTAAAATTGAGTTTTGGTGAATCGACTCGTAGTGGAACGATAAAATTTTCATAAATGAGAATGAAGACTTTTTCTTCTATCTTGAGTGCCGAATTAATTTTGGATCGACGAAATTTTATTCAGAGGATTCGAAAATTGCCAAAAAAAAAAAAATCGCTCAATATTCTCAAATTAATCATGAACAATATTTAAGTTTTATGTGAACCATCCTAAGTTTGGGATAAATTTTTCATTTTTGCAGCGATACGAGCATCGTGTATTTTTCGGTCGCTCTAAAATCGCGAACCACCCTATACGATCGAAGCTACTTTGCGTGGGGTTGTTACTGGTGGTGGAAAAGGCAAATCTCCACCCCAACTCCCCAAAAATAGTGGCATTGCTTCCCCAGTGATTCTCAAGTGATCAAAATTACAAAAATGTCAACAACTCCCGATAAATTGTCAAAAATTTATTTAATTATCAATAAATTAATCTTAAAATATTTTCAATGCAAAAACAATTATTTCTACGAAAAAAAAAAAACAATTTGCACACGAAGCTTGATATTTTTATCCAGAGATAAAAAAAAACTGCTATCGACTTACACAAAAAAATTATTTTTATCGTTTTTAAGCCCTAAAATATTATCAAATTGATAAAAAATGTTAAAAAAAAAAGGGCAAACGTGCCTACGCAATAATACCGAAAATTACAAAAGATTAGTCGTGAATTGTGACGGACCTAGGGCAACCTAAGATTGAGAGTCACTGAATAGCAAAAGGGAGAAACGACAGACGAGAGGGGCTCTTGGCGAAGAGGGTGAGAACTACGAGTGGATTTCGTTTGATGGCAGGGGGAGGGGAGGGGGGGGAGATTTATCAGGGTGGGATGGTTTAAAGGGGCGACGAACCCCAGAGCGTGCGGTGGTAGTTTAAAAGGCTCCCGTGCTATAATACTAGCTCTCTCTCTCTCTCTCTCCCCCACCCCTCTCTCTCTCTCTCTCGTCAGCCGAAACTTCCCGTCTCCGTCACGCTGTCTCCGTCTCTGTTATTTCCCTGCCACACGTTACATATATATATATATATTGTAATGCATATGATGCATGTGCCGTGGGGCTTGAATCAAAGGGGAGGGGGGAGCGCTCGTGGATGATAGAGAGAAGGACAGAGAGCAAAAAAAAAAGCAGCAGCCAAAATTAAGGGGGGTTAAGTCTGGTGTATAGGGGGTGCAAGGCTCGTGTTTGTCCGACCCATGGAGGTTTCCCCGATCGTTCAACGTGCACACACACAGCTGCCTTTGCCTTTGGCGCACGTTTCATTATACTGACTGGCCCTCACGAGCCACACTCATATATATATATATATATATATATATATATATATATATATATATATATATATATATATCCGTGGTAAGAAGAAAATATATTCGATTGTATCAAACTCTTCGATTTAAATATAAAAAAAAATATATCTCGCGTATATTTTAAATATAAGATATATTTTTTTCTCGAGTATATTTTGGAAATATTGTAAAATAAATTCCAGCCAACTTCCTGTCTCTTTATGTATGAAGAATATCCGTGAAATATACGTAATATACATATATGTACGAGTTTATACGTTCAATCGGGAAAAATTGGGGTAAAATGGACCAGGCAAGAAAAATTGAATTTTTTCGCCATTCAAAAATCGCAAATTAATTATGTTTTAGGTAGAATAACGAATGGGCATGGCAACAGACCATTTTGTAGCGATATAATGATGTAGAGAAAATTACGGAGCTGCCCAAATATAACTGAATTGGAGATATTTCGATGTAAAATGTAGACAAAGTACGGGCGGTGTGTTCCATTTTGTCCTGATAATTGCTAATATCTTTCTGTATATCACTATATACATATGATATGCTGAAAATTAAGAAATTTATCAAAATGCAATGACGTTAGAAATATTTCGATGTTAAATGCACCCTATAGATTTGGGAGGTGTCCCATTTTGCCCCAATATTCCCCGACATCTTTTTATATATCACTACATACATACGAGATGCTGAACGTGAAGAAACTTTCCAAAATACAATGACGTTAACAATATTTCGATGTTAAATGCACCCTATAGATTTAGGAGGTGTCCCATTTTGCCCCAATATTCCCCGACATCTTTTTATATATCACTACATACATACGAGATGCTGAACGTGAAGAAACTTTCCAAAATACAATGACGTTAACAATATTTCGATGTTAAATGCACCCTATAGATTTAGGAGGTGTCCCATTTTGCCCCAATATTCCCCGATATCTTTGTATATATCCCTACATACATATGAGATGCTGAAAGTGAAGAAACTTTCCAAAATGCGATGAAATTAGAAATATTTCAATCTTAAATGCACCCTATAGATTTGGGAGGTGTCCCATTTTGCCCCAATATTCCCCTATATCTTTGTATATATCACTACATACATATGAGATGCTGAAAGTGAAGAAACTTTCCAAAATACAATGACGTTAGAAATATTTCGATGTTAAATCCACCCTATAGATTTGGGAGGTATCCCATTTTGCCCCAATATTCCCCTATATCTTTGTATATATCACTACATACATATGAGATGCTGAAAGTTAAGAAACTTTCCAAAATACAATGAAATGATAAATATTTCGATGTTAAATGCACCCTATAGATTTGGGAGGTGTCCCATTTTGCCCCAATATCCCCCTATATCTTTGTATATATCACTACATACATATGAGATGCTGAAAGTTAAGAAACTTTCCAAAATACAATGAAATGATAAATATTTCGATGTTAAATGCACCCTATAGATTTGGGAGGTGTCCCATTTTGCCCCAATATCCCCCTATATCTTTGTATATATCACTACATACATATGAGATGCTGAAAGTTAAGAAACTTTCCAAAATACAATGAAATGATAAATATTTCGATGTTAAATGCACCCTATAGATTTGGGAGGTGTCCCATTTTGCCCCAATATCCCCCGATATCTTTGTATATATGTATATATACATAAATATATTAATTTAATTTCCATTTTTACCGAGACCCTCGCACATGCACGAAAAGTTTCGGTCATTTCTGACGTGGTTTTTCTCCCCCCTGAAGTATATAGTAGACATCAGCTGTCCCTAGACACCTTTGCACCCCTCAAAACGGTGCCCCTAATGCATATGCTACGTATATGCTATGTGTGCGTGTGTGTGGGGATCTGACCGTGAGTGAGCATGGTGGTCCCCCCCCGAAGCCAAAAAGAGTCAGCCCGAGTCACTTCCTCGCTCCCATGGAGAATTAATGTTTTTTTTTCTCTCCTTCGTAGTGATGAAACACCTACGAGGAAGATTGGGAACGAAGAGTTTTTCAGTTTGCGCAGCGGGAGAGTAAAAAAAAAAAGCATATATCTATCTCGTAGCTTCGACTGTACAGCTGCTGTTATCGCAGTCCCGCATCTTTGCTGAAGTTCTCTTATCGATCTGAACTCGCCGCCTACGCACTGCACTACATTGTAGCAATTCAAGGCAGCAGCAATACTGTGTAGAGTATGCGTTATTATTATTATTATTATTATTATTTTACATTTTTGTAAGAAATTTTTCCATTTCCAACTCAAGTCTTCGATAGAAACGAATTTTTATATCACTAAGGAATTAACGGTTAATTTCAAATAATTTTTGAAATTATAGATATATCTCGTCAAAATGGCGGCGAAAATACGTTAAAATTTGAAAATGTTGGGCCCATTGATTTTTTTCGAATTGTCTTTTTAATTATTTTTGTCATTCGTAATATCTGCTATAATTCTTCATATCAGAGTATATTAAAAACTAATATTTTATGAGAAATAAATGGGAGTACATAAGAAATATAAATATTTTGCCAGGAAAAAAGATTGAGCCGTTAGGCAGTGACTTGAAATTTCCATGTTGCTCGAAAAAAAGAAAAAGATTGTCAATATATATATATATACAGTTAGATAGGATCTTCGACGTTGGCCAGGTGGTCATGGCGACGGGGATCATGAAAATCGCGTGGCCACGAGAGCGATCAATACGCGCGCGCCCCTCGGTCTCGCTCCTCCTGCTGGCAGGGATAGCGGCGGCAACAGCAGCGGCAGCAGCTCGCCACCGGCACTGGGAACCCTCTATCTTTCTTTCTCTCTCTTTTGCCATTTAAATATATATATATATTTCATTCCCCTCGCTCCGTTGTGCTAACTCATTTCCAAGGGAAACCTCGTGACGCGTGCACATCCCTTCGCCACCCCCCCGGCCGCCCCTCCGGCCGGCACTCGCGGAGAGCTCGTGTACTACTCTGACGTATATATACGCACTGCTGTTCACTAACTTCCGTCTCTCTCGCTCTCTCTTTCTCTCTCACCCCGCGCCCTCTAGGCGAGCAAACATCATCACCCACATCGAGCCCCCTCCCGAGCAAAGAGAACGAGGACCCGGGAGATCGCAATTACGTTTTTAATTCTTCTTTAAATTTTCAAAAAATAATGAATTTTTCGGAAAATTTTGCAATTTTATGTCAAATCATGAGAATGTACGTTTTTTTTTAAGTTCGAGGAACATCTGGTGTTTCGATATTTTATGTTAGTAATATTTTTTGTTGCTGGGAAGAAAAAAAAATGTTGTAAAAAGATTATTTGGAATGTTTGATGAATTTGATTTAATGAAAAAATATTAAAAGCGTGTTAAAAAAACGTTTGTAAAAATTCATTTTTCACGATAAAATAAAGTATCAGGATTTTTCATAATTTTAAAAAATATTAATTACAGTTATGATTTTAACCGACTCGATAGTAAGAGCGAGTTTTGTATTTCGTACTCTCGCGTCCCTACGTCGAGAGCGTCGAATATCCGAGAGAGCGCAGCATCGAGTTCCATCGAGATAGTATATATTTATCATATATATATGTGCGCACGGACCTCGACGCCATACCGGCGTTTTCGTATGGCAGTGTGCAGAGTGTTAAGCACGTGGTACGGAGAGAAGCCAAGAAAAAAAAAAAAAAAAAAAAAAGAAAGAAAGAAAAGGAAAAAGACTAAAGTCGTCAGACGCACCGAGCGACGACGACTGACCCCGCTTTGACTCTCGTTTCTCGAACGAACGCGCGTTCCCTACGTACGATGTTTACTTATAATAAATACATAAAATATGACTGTAATACATTTTTCTTGTTTTGTTTCTTGTTCCTTACCTCTGGTAATATATTCACGGAAAAAAAATACGACCGGTGAATTTTTATTGTGTTCCACGATTCAAGTATTTCGTTCGTCGAACCGACAAAAAATAAACGAAATAAACCGCAGCAAGAACGGAGGGGAGAGAATATTGTATTACCCAAGCCTGGTCCGAGATTTCTTTGATCACGCACCACCGCCCGAAACGAACGAAAAAATCAATAATAAAAATGAATTAACCTCGTTGCGTCGAATCAGCTGCATTTATGCGCGCTGATTGCGATCCGATGTGTGTGAAAAACAAGCGAAAAAAAAAAAAAAAGAAAATGTATGAATTCGAACAAAGATTTAAAGTCGGTATGATTTTTTGTCTTCGTCTTTCGTTAGTTTCTTTTTTTTGCTCGCGATAAATTCTCTCTCTCTCTCTCTTCCGGTTCTCAATCAGCGAGCGGCGTGATGTGGATCCATGCCTCGTTGATCAAAGACCGAGAAAACACGTCCGCGTGTGCGAAACGCCGCTAAATACTTCGTTCTTTTTTAGCAATCACACGCGACGCTCATGTATATGTGTATACACACTCGCATATACGTATACAAATGTATATATACGTATTTGTACACGCGTTATGTCGTATGAGCACGTTAAAAGGGGAAAAAAAAGATCACACACGCGCACGAGCACGAAAAAAAAAAACTTTGTGTGTATGGAAAACCGGCGTGACAGACGAGTCGAAATTAAAGGCGGTTAACTATACTAAGGAAACAAAGAAAGAACGTTACGGGCGGAGGCTGCCTAGAGACTGAATGCGAAGAGAGAGTAGGAGAGCACGCACGAACGAAAGCCCCGCGCGGGCAGGGGGGGTGGGGGAAGAAAGAGCTACGCTGTGCCGCCGCTGCGGCTCCACCGGCGTTTCTCTACGCGTTCTCCGGCAACACTTCGGAAGTATTCGGCCATGTTCGTGCAGCATCGCGTTTCCCCTCTAGCGCGGCGCTAAGCAGCGAGCTACGGAATTGCCCTCTAGCAGCGGGATTATCAATCTCATAAGGGACGATTGTCGCTGTCGTTAATTAACAAAAGCCAATTTCAGAGGTGATTCTAGAAGAAGGCGCAACGCTCATGGACCATCGCACGCGACAATAACAGAAAATCATCGATAGCGAGAGAATCCTGCTGTACATTTTTTCAATTTTTATCAGAATCCTTTTTTTCCAAAAGGATGGGGTACGAGACATCGATGTTTACGGCCCTGACTGCGTTTTACGTACCAAAGTCCCTTGACCCTTTGAAATGCATTTTTTGTTCGTTTTTCGACCGAAATATGTTTACAGGTTATGGCGGGAAAATTCAAATATTGAAATAGAAAAGCGTGTCAGCGATGGTTATAATGTGATGGATGAATTGTAATACGAACCCTCGATGGATTAAACTTTAAGGGTTGCCGGATCTTCCTTTGTTGCGCAAGATTGTCAGGACCCTTCTGTATTTCTGCACACAAAGCCTAATACAGCCAACGAATTCGGCTTTTGAATTCGTTGATACAGCATAAGTTACATACCAGTGCCCCATCGACTTTCTTTTTTTCTTGTAATTCTGCGGTTACTATATCCGGTTAAACTATTATAGCACGGAGCGATATATATATATATATATAGGTGCATTGTAGAATTGACTGTGTCGGTAGAGAGAAACAGAGAAGGAGGAGAAAGAGAGAGAGAGAGAGAGAGCTCAAGCTGGTGGCTCGTAAGCTTTTGTAGCGTCATTTGTCGAACACATGTCTCGCAACCACGACCTATCCCTTTTTTTTATTATTTTTTCCTAAGAATCGCCACACCCCGATTGTGCGGCTATTCCCACGTTTTACAACCTTCTCCAACTAACCGTTAAAATGTTACAATAATAGATTTTTTTTAGGAATTAATAAAATAAATTACTGCCTATAACTGTAAGGTGTATCTGTATTTGTGTGTGGACGAAATAGAAACGGAAGAAAGAGTCGAGGAAGCAAGCGACGACCCACGGCAGAGGTCATACATAGTACTTTTGCTGTTGACTAATCTCGTCGCCAGTCATATCGATCTTTTATCCACTTCTTGTTTTTTTCTCTCTCTCTCTCTCTCTCACTTCACCCAGTTGTTTTCTTTTTTTTTCTCCCCCTCATCGAGAGTTGCAAATTGCTCAATTGTTTGGGTCTCAAGAACATTTCTTCACTCTCGTATATATTTTTGTTTTTTTTTTTTCAATATTTAAATTTCATAATTATTGGCATTTCCGATGTAGATTATTTCACTCATTCTCTTGGCTTGATATTTATTTTTAATTGAAAAAAATAAAAAATTGCCTGCTTATCAGCTTGACTAGAGTGTATTTTTTGTGCTGTTTATTTTCACTTTTTTTTTCCATTTACAATTTGAGGTTACTCGATATTTATTGATTGCAGAAGAGCATTTTTTTTTCTCTTTCTTCCTGTTCAACATGTTAACGATAAATATCTTGAGAGAAATTTATCATCAACGACTGTACAATTTTTAATTATTAGCGTGTCTGGAGGAAATTTTTTTCTACTCCTTTTCATCGCCAATTTTCTTGAATGTCATTATTTTTCATCTCAATATTTATATCTTATATTATCGGCCTATCTAAGTCAGATATTTTCACCCCTTATTTCAGCCACCTTTTTTAATTTAATTCGAAGCAATAAATTCCATAATTATCAGAATGTCTCAGAGTCTATTTTTTCTGTTTCTCTCCATCCTTTTCTATTTAAAAATGGAAATTAATCGATAATTATTGATTCGAAAGCTTTTTTAATTTAATTCGAAGCAATAAATTCCATAATTATCAGAATATCTCAGAGTCTATTTTTTCTGTTTCTCTCAATTCTTTTCTATTTAAAAATGGAAATTAATCGATAATTATTGATTGGAAAGCTTTTTTAATTTAATTCGAAGCAATAAATTCCATAATTATCAGAATGTCTCAGAGTCTATTTTTTCTGTTTCTCTCAATTCTTCTCTATTTAAAAATGGCGATTAATCGATAATTATTGATTGGAAAGCTTTTTTAATTTAATTCAAAGCAATAAATTCCATAATTATCAGCATGTCTCAGAGTCTATTTTTTCTGTTTCTCTCAATACTTTTCTATTTAAAAATGGAGATTAATCGATAATTATTGATTGGAAAGCAGCATTTTTTTTCTTTTTTCTCTTTATCTTTATCCAGCCAGCTGCTTTTCTATTTTTCTACTTAAAAAAACGCGCGCAATTATAAACGGAAAATAAAGCTTGACTGTTTATATACGTTAAGGTCGGTTCAACCCTGACCTTATCCCAAGTACGCGAGTACTACTATCAATATACAAATGGTGCGATTTTATCTGGGTACAAGTATCGCGAGAGAGAGAGCGAGAGAGTGAGAGAGAGAGAGAGAGAGAGAGAGAGAGAGAGAGAGAGAGAGAGAGAGAGAGAGAGAGAGAGAGAGAGAGAGAGAGCCTTAATAGTCGTTTGAAACGATGACAACCCAAAATTATGCGACTCTGACGAAACGAGCCGAGTAAGAGTTGGCTGTAGAGCCAATAAACGAATTAGATAGCTGCCAATACTTTTTATTTCGTACGAATTATTCTCGTCGTTATGTGGCAAATTGAAAAATTAAAAATGGATAGAGATATAAGAAAAAAAAAAATTGACATTTTTGTATTTTTTTTTTTTTTTTTTTACTTTTTTCGAACTAAATAGGAGAGAGATTACGGGGTGGAATGAAACAGTAAATTTCATAGATCGCGATGAGATTAGCATATCGCGAGGGGGATATATATATGTTACAGATCAAGATATATATATGTGTTACAGATCGAGATAGATATATATATATATATATATATATATATATATATATATATATATTACAGATCAAGATATATATATATATATATTACAGATCAAGATATATATTCACTGGCCAGCGAGGCTTTCGCGGTCCTCACGGCCAGCTCTCGGCAAACTATCCGCGAGAGGAGCGAAATTATAAATACGTCCCGGTGTATAAACACTATAAATATACGGCACTCTCTAGCGGGGATCCTCGATCATATATAGAAAGAGAGGCCCTATATAGAAATGAATTCGGGAAATGGGGTATAGAATAAAAAATAATCAAAAATAATAAACAAAACCTCGAAAAATATTTCCAAAAAAAAAATAAAAAAATGAAAAAAATATTTTCATTGATTTTTTTCGAAAATCGATAAATTAGCTCATCGTTTGGGTGATCAGTGAGAAAAAAATACATCGATATGGGGTCGTAAGAAAAATTTAATAAAATAATTCTAAAAAAGTTTTTTTTTTTGCCATTTAGTAAAAAAATTTATAATAATTAATTCTGGGCGGATCATATGATATTGCTGGCATCCCGGATCATATGGGTCGCTTGGATCAAAAATGACAGCATATAATCCGTCGATGAGGTGTCTGTGAGTGTCTGTGAGTGTCAGTGAAGTGTTGGTGAGTGTCAGTGACTGAGTCTGAGTGTCTGTAAGGGGTCAGTGAGTTCCGGTGAGTGTCAGTGAGTGTCGGTGGGTGTCAGAGAAGTGTTGGTGAGTGTCAGTGACTGAGTCTGAGTGTCTGTAAGGGGTCAGTGAATTCCGGTGAGTGTCAGTGAGTGTCGGTGACCGTCTGAATGTCTATGAAGTGTCTGTGAGTGTCAGTGAATGTCTGTGAGTGTCACTGAAGTGTTTGTGAGTGTCAGTGACCATCTGAGTGTCTGCAAGGGATCTGTGAGTGCCGGTGAGTGTCTGTAAGGGGTCTGTGAGTTCCGGTGAGTGTCAGTGAGTTCCGGTAAGTGTCAGTGAGCGTCGGTGACCGTCTGAATGTCTATGAGGTGTATGTGAGTGTCAGTGAATGTCTGTGAGGTATTTCTGAGTGCCACAATGAGTGTCCGTGAGTGCCTGTGAGGTGTCTGCGAGTCTCAATGAGTGTCCGTGTCCAGTTTATCATTACATAGATATATATATATATATGTAATGATAAACTGGACACGTTCACGTATATATATATATATATATATATATATATATATATATATATATTGTATGTATAGTACAGTAAGTACATAAATATTAATCGTAGTGGCGTTATTGCTGCACCATTTATTTTCATGGATAATTCGAGGCCTACGAAATTGCCAGTGAGACATTTTTGGCCCGAGTGCCGTTCCACAAGCTTTCCGACAAGCGCAATAACACGATCGCGATCTCGTTTTTGTGTTCGCCAAGCTGAATACAACGCCAAACATATAAAAGTGAGCCAGAGAATTGCCTCGGAAAAAGCGTCATATGCCGTTGCCACGAACCGCCCACAACGGACATATAGATATACGTATTATTAAATCGCCCCTAAGACCTTGCCAGCCAGTTGTTTCTCATTTCTAGCTGAACGTCATATCAACATTTTGAATTTGTGAAAAAAAAAAATATATATATATTTTTTAAAATTTATTAAAAATTCTAAATCAATTTCTCATTTTTCCCCACTTTGTAACAATTTTTTTTCTTTTTTTTAAATTATTTATTTATTTTTTTTTTATCGTAATTAATAGTTGATGGTCTGCAAAATATTTCAGTCGACCAATGTGAATATTAATTTTCTTTTTTTCTAAAATTGAGTTTTCATTTGAAGAGTAGAATATTCTCAATTTTCCACATTCGACATCCCCTAAGACCTTGCCAGCCAGTTGTTTCTCATTTCTAGCTGAACGTCATATCAAAATTTTGAATTTGAGAAAAAAAAAACATATATATATTTTTTTTAATTTATTAAAAATTCTAGATCAATTTCTCATTTTTCCCCACTTTGTAACAATTTTTTTTCTTTTTTTAAAATTATTTATTTATTTTTTTTTATCGTAATTAATAGTTGATGGTCTGCAAAATATTTCAGTCGACCAATGTGAATATTAATTTTCTTTTTTTCTAAAATTGAGTTTTAATTTGAAGAGTAGAATATTCTCAATTTTCCACATTCGACATCCCCTAAGACCTTGCCAGCCAGTTGTTTCTCATTTCTAGCTGAACGTCATATCAACATTTTAAATTTGAGAAAAAAAAAACATATATATATTTTTATTAATTTATTAAAAATTCTAGATGAATTTCTCATTTTTCTCCACTTTGTAACAATTTTTTTTCTTTTTTTTAAATTATTTATTTATTTATTTTTATCGTAATTAATAGTTGATGGTCTGCAAAATATTTCAGTCGACCAATGTGAATATTAATTTTCTTTTTTTCTAAAATTGAGTTTTCATTTGAAGAGTAGAATATTCTCAATTTTCCACATTCGACATCCCCTAAGACCTTGCCAGCCAGTTGTTTCTCATTTCTAGCTGAACGTCATATCAAAATTTTGAATTTGAGAAAAAAAAAAGATATATATATTTTTTTTAATTTATTAAAAATTCTAGATCAATTTCTCATTTTTCCCCACTTTGTAACAATTTTTTTTCTTTTTTTAAAATTATTTATTTATTTTTTTTTATCGTAATTAATAGTTGATGGTCTGCAAAATATTTCAGTCGACCAATGTGAATATTAATTTTCTTTTTTTCTAAAATTGAGTTTTCATTTGAAGAGTAGAATATTCTCAATTTTCCACATTCGACATCTATACGAGATTCGACATCTAATCGCCCCTAAGACCTTGCCAGCCAGTTCTTTCTCATTTCTATGCTGAACGTCATATCAATATTTTAAATTTGAGAAATATATATATATATATATATTTTTGTTAATTTATTAAAAATTCTAGATAAATTTCTCATTTTTCCCCACTTTATAATTTTTTTTTTTTTTTTTCTTATCGTAATTAATAGTTGATGGTCTGCAAAATATTTCAGTTGACCAATGTGAATATTGATTTTTTTTTTTTTCTAAAATTGAGTTTTAATTTGAAGAGTAGAATATTCTCAATTTCCCACATTCGACATTATTCGATTTTATTGTAAAAAAATTGAAAAAAAAAAAAATTAGAATCATTGCATGATAAAAATTTATCGTCTATTTTCAAAAGGGACAATTCATCGGTACTTTCTGCTCTGTGTTATAATAATCAAAATTCGAAAAATATTTAACTAATCGAGAGAATTAGAATCGAGGATGTCCCCAGGGGATTCGACGTAAAAAATGATGGAAATTAATAGAAAAATTGAAAATCACTAAAAATCATCGTCCATTGGTAATAAGAATAATTAATTGATATAATTAATAATCTTCGTAACCATCGAACACGAGGCTTTTTGAAGTGCAATTTTATCTTTCGTCGTCTTTTTTCTCCAGTCAGATTATCGAGTGAGAGTTGACAAAAAAAAGGGGAGAAGAAAGAGAAAGAATGAGAGAAATTGTGAGGAGTTGATAGGATTGTCCGCGAGAGGGCACCATTGATTCTGTGGAGTTTGTAGCGGCGCGGACGGGCTGCGCCTCACGGCGGTGATTGTAGGAACTACCGTCAGCGAGCTTCGGGCATAAAAACGTTCGCGCTGCATCGACGAAGAGACGACGCTCGCGTTTGTGGCAAAAGCGGTAAAACCCTAGGGTCTCTGCTGGGGTATATGAACCCCAAGCGGGCTGGAGGGTGTACTGGGGAGCTTTCTCGTTCTATAACCTAACCCCTCCGATTTATCATACACGATATATATATATATATATATATATTTGTCTCTCCTCTTTTGCCTTGCGCAGCTCACCCTCGGCGCAGGTTCAACCCCATATATGTATCATCGCCGATCCAAAACCTTAAGGCCGTATAAACTGCTTGTAAGCTCAGAATATCGCAGCCCTTTTGAATTTGGAGACAATATATATATATATATATATTTTCTATCGAAATTATATATATATATATATATGCATATATATAGAAAAGCAGGGTGAGCGCGCGCACGCGAGCAAACTGGCGCGACACATGGACCTAAAAAGCGATCAATACACAGCGGCGGCGATGACGGAGAGCTCTGAAAGCGACGGACTCGTTTCGGTGCCGCTCCCCACAGTTACGATACCCAAAAAAAACTTAATATTAATATATAAAAATATAACGATTTTTTTTTTCTCCACATTTTTTTTAATGGACCATTTTTTTTTTTTTATCGTGGAAATTACGATTGTAAGAAGAGAAAATACGTAAAAAAATAATTTTTTATATAAGGGAGAATTAATTATTTTTTAAATGAAAGTTCGATTTATTTTTTTCTCCACATTTTTTTTAATGGACCATTTTTTTTTTTTTATCGTGGAAATTACGATTGTAAGAAGAGAAAATACGTAAAAAATAGTTTTTTATATTATAAGGGAGAATTAATTCTTTTTTAAATGAAAGTTCGATTTTTTTTACCTCGCAGACTAATTTTTACTTCCATACTGGAAGATATTTGATACAGAATTTTCATGGAGGCCTAAACAGTAAATATATATACATATATATCTAAATACATATATATATGTATCTATGTATGCAAATATGACGATGTTTTTTAAATTTTCTTTCATGGGCTTTTATTATGGAAATAAAAATCGTAATAAGAGAAAATACGTCATTGGGCAGACATTGGACGAAGAATAAACGGCTAAGAATAATTTACAAAATTAATAATTTGAAAAAAATTGAGCGATTAGTGTGATCGTTTTGTTTAATCGATTTTTCACTATATGGTTTTATTTAATAAACAAAACATTAATTATTGTTATACCGCTATTAATAATAATAATTTATCAGGAGTGTTAAACAGTTATTGTTGAATATATAAATATTCGATGTTGACAAATGATTATTTTATAGCCTTTCTAAATTATTTAACAAAACTGCAATTGTTAATAATAATTGAATAATAATTAATCATTGAATCATTTTAAAGGATGGAGGATTTAAAAAAATTGACTTGCTCGAAAGAAATTGAACTTAAAATTTTTTCCTCAATTAAATAAAATTTATAAATAAAAATAAAAACTTAAATTAAGTTTCAATTAAAGTTTTTTTTTTCATTTTGGTAACTTTGACGAATCTTTCTCCACCCCTACCCCGCCCCCTACCCTCAAAAAATTAATCATTCGTTAAAATAATCTTTCGAATAATTATTAAAATTATTATTTTTGTTTTGTTCAACTTACTGAAGCTTTCATTTTGCCACGGTGCTTTCGTGTATTCCACGAGGGGATGGTATCCCCTCGTACAGCGTGCATTGCTAATTTCGTGGATGGAAGAATGCGGATAAAAGTAAATGTGGATGATGCAAAAGTGCCCGGAGAGCGTTCGCGACGAGAAATAATAATAATAATTATTATTATTATTTGTCTTTTATCTCGATTTATTATTCAGTCTGTGATAACGTAAAATCAGACCTAAGGGTCGCTCCACTCGAGGGCCCATTTTTTCGTTTTTTCGTTTTTTTTTTTTTTTTTTTTTTTTTTTTTCCAAGGGTGGCGCTACCCCCGAGACTCGTGCAAATCTATACAGAGTGAACTTCCGGTTTGCACGGAACTCGGTGCAAGAACCCCCTCGACCTGGCACTCCTGAACTTCCGGCGCCTCGATGAAATCTATATATGTATAGTTGAACCGTTACCGTTGCAAGAGATGAGAACAGACTATATATATATATTTATACATACATATATATATATATATATATATATATATATATATATATATATATATATATATGTATATATGTATATATGTATATATGTATATATGTATATATGTATATATGTATATATGTATATATGTATATATATGTATGTATGTATATATGTATATATGTATATATGTATATATGTATATATGTATATATGTATATATGTATATATGTATATATATATATATATATATGTATATATATATATATATATATATATATATATATATATATATATATATATATATATATATATATATATGTATATGTATATGTATAAACATATATATGTATATATTTAAAATAAAACGAAAAAAGGGGGACTCGCGTTTTATTAAAAAAAAAGATCTTTAAAGCGAGCTGTGCTACTCCAGGGCTTTTGTTATAAAAATTGGTGTATATATATACCTCTTGCTATATATATATATATATATATATATATATATAGCAAGAGACGTGTTCACGAAGCCACACCCAGGCAACAAAAGCTGACTCGGCCAGTTCACTATTTAATACGCAATTATCCGTCTATGTGATAGGTGGAAAAGTTTTTTTTTGTTTTTTATTCAGTCATCCTGCTTCACTTTTGTTGTTATCCGCGAAAATTATTTCATTGAATAATTTAATTCCGTTATTCATTCGATTATATATATGTATATATGTATATATATATATATTTTTTATAACTGGAAAACTTTTATCGTCTGGGCTTCACTTTTCCACTTGTTGGTCAATGGAATAAATGATAATAAGAATATAATTAATAATAATAATAATAATAATAACCATAGCATAATAAATAAATAAATAAATAATAATCAATCAAACGAAAGAAATTGATAAAATAATTTGATCAAAAAGGTGAGATTTAAAAAAATAGTAACCCTTTTGGGTATTCTCGTGTTATTTTAATCATCATATATATATATATACATATATATATATATATATATAACGAGAGAAATTACTTTTTTTTTCTGTCTTTTCTTTCGCGTAATTAATTAATTCATACACCTGGACACTTGGAGTGCTGAAATCAACCGAGCGTGGAGAACACGCCCGCACTAT
>OY769905.1:1795890-1848390 GCA_963669185.1 Dyspetes luteomarginatus
GTAGGTTATACCCAGAGTATACGCCCTTATGACTTAAAATTTCCATTTTCTATACATATGTATATGTTTACCATACATGGGCGAAACCAGGAACGCAATCAGGACGACCGAGTCAAGGCATATGGAGAGAGGAAATTTTGTAAAAATTTACGAGAGGAAAATTCAAAGGAGCCCTCAGACCGAAACCCTTCAAAGTATATATTTTGCTAGCTGAGACTCGAATATATGAAATTTTAATTAATTAATTTATTTATTCATTCATTAATTAATTATTTAATTAAAAGTTTTTTTTTCTACTTCTGAATGAATTCAACTAAACAATATTAATTTTTTTTTGGTTTTATCGAAAAATTATCCATTTCCTTTCTCCTCATACTTGTAATTATTTTAGGAATATTCAAATCAGGAATAAAACCATAAGCGAGTTAGGGCTTGGGAGAAAAAATTCCATTAAGGTCTCTCAGGAAATTTCTCAAAAGTAACTTTTACATACTGATACAACTTGGATACTCGAATATTAAAAAAAAAAAAAATTAATTAAAATTTATTCCATCATTTTCAACTATAGCAAGAAATTTTAATTAATATTTTTTTCATATTAAAAAAAAATCATGGAATTTTCGAATTATCCAATAGAGAGAATTCAAATGACAATCTTTAAAAAAAATTTTATATATTTTTTTGAATATATTCAATTACAATTTTTTAAATAATCTCATTTTTGTTCATTTTTCAAGTGACTATATATATATATATATATATATATATATATATATATATATATATATGTATAATCACTCAATGTAAAAATGAATATATATATATATATATAATGTCACGTTACCCAACGAATATGTACGTGACATTGTGTCACGTGTTATTTTAATTGTGTTAATTTAAGCCCAGAAACCCAAAGAGACCAGAATAAATAAATATTTCACAGATCCTTGTCGCTTTCTTGAATCCACCCTTGAGAGATCTAGAAACCTCGATGTTTCGTGCAGCAAAGACGTCAATCATCCAAAAGCACTTTTCTCCGTTCAGTTACTTTTTTATTTCACGTTTTATTTCTATTCAATTTACAACTACATGTGCCACTCCATTCTAGACGATAATGGTAGTCACGCTCAATCGAGATGACGTATTATTTATGAATGAAAATGAAAATAAAAATGAAAACAGAAAAAAAAAAAAATTAAACCGAGTTGAGCACGAAAAAGCTCACGTGTTAGTCTGAGCAGAGATATATATATATATATATATCGTGATATCGATAGAGTATTGCACTCGAATAACCTTGAGTCATGTCTGCAAAGTTCTTCAAACTTTTATATAAATTGTCATCATCAATACAATTTAATTTATCAATGTCAAGAAAACCCAAATGAGTTTTGGCTTAACAATAATAGACACGTGATAAAATAGCATGGCGTCAATAGCCATAAAATGAGCATTGGACTCGAGTAACCTTGAGCCATGTCTGCAAAGTTTTCCAAACTTATATAGAAATTATCATCATCGATACAATTTAATTTATCCAAGTCAAGGAAACCCAAATGATTTTTGGCTTATCAATAATAGACACGTGATAAAATAGCTTATCGTCAATAACCGTCAAAATTATATTTTAAATTCCATAAGTAACAAATAATATATAATTTATTATTTAATTATATAATGAATTATATATATAAAATTGATAATAAATTGAAATATTTTTATTTATTATTTAAATGTTTTTTTTTTTCATTTATGCATTTAACCCTCGTGAATTCTTATAGACGTTCAATATCTATATATATATATATGACAGATAAAACAGTCGACATAAATATATCGATTCAACAAACCAAGGAAACGGCTGCAAAGTGGCCAAGTGTCGCCAAGGGGTTTAACGTTTCATTCGTTCTGCAACGATGTATAAGCGCCAGTATGTTTGCCTCGTCTTGCCAAACTTGTTCTCGATAATATGTCGGACGCCCATTCCGGTGAGTTTGAAAATAATCCAAACACACACACGTACGTTTGCAAATTGAATGCAAAATTCACGTGTTATCATTTTTTTTGTTATCTGTGTATGTTTCTCACTGTATGTGTGTGTGTTTGTGTGTTTGTGTGTGTTATAAAATATAGTTGGTGTCTGACACGTTTGTGCAATATCAAAAGGGTAGAAACAATTCACCCCTAATACATTTCGACATACTTCTCTCTCTCTCTGTCTCTCTCACCCCCACTGTTCTCTCTCTCTCTCTGTTTCTCTCGGCCCCACTGCTCTCTCCCTTTATTTCTCTCACCCCCACTGCTCTTTCTCTCTCTCTCTCTCTCCCTCCCTCTTTTCCTTCCATCCGTACGGATCCGTGTGGGGAAGAAATTTGAGCGAAATATTGCTATTTCGCTCAAATTTCTCGACTGTTTCGTGTGTGACGTGTGCTGTCCAACAAACACGACAGGAGAGAATCGCGTTGTACTCGCTTATACGTACATTCGCGAAATGGGGTGGGGGTGGCGTGCGAGGCGGTGGCGGTGGCGGTGGGTGTGGGGTGGGGGGTGGCGCGTTGGTGAGGAGGGAGAGAGGGGGCGCCACGAGTATTCTCACATGAATTTCCTACATCGTAAGCGAGAATTTCCTATATCCAAGCGAGAAATGTTTTTCTGTCTCTCGTATGTCAGAATATATATATATATATGCGCTTTTGTGTATATTGTGTGTGCAACCTGCCTACGTTCTATTCACAGAAGTCACGAAGGCTTTTACGCTCTATTTTCTAATGTGTGAGGTTGATGCTCGTATAAAATTTGTGTATGTGCTTGTGTGTGTTTATACTAAATCACGAATAGGCAAGTTTATACTATATATGTATATATGTATATATATATATATATATATCAAGTGTATATTAGGAATTAATAACTGGTGCAGATATATATATACATAATGCTGCTTATATACGCGTTAGTGTATATACGTGCCAGGACATATTCTATATATATATGTATATGTATATGTATGTATATGTATGTATATATATATATATATATATATATATATATATATATATATATATATGTATATATATATAAATATATGTATATGTATATATATATAAATATATGTATATGTATATATATATAAATATATATATATATGTGTGTGTGTGTGTGTGTGTATGTATATATGCACATAAATTGGTTATATACGTGCTTGTATATAAAAATATGCATATATGTATTTGAACCTAAATATAATTAAATACGAATATATGCATATATATGTACACATATGGATGTAGATTCGTGTTTTGGTGAATTATGATTATGCAGAACACTATATATATATATATATATATATATATATATATTGTTTCTATCACGAATGGATCCTCGCAACCCGGAAGACTCTCGGGGTCACGCAAGACTTCCGGTTAAGAGGAAGTGAAACGAGTTCTACAATATCCTTCTCTCTCGATCCTTCATGGCTGCCTATATGGAGCTACTTTTCTCGTAGACTCGCCAACTCCATTGCTTGTTTTATCTCGCCTTAAGGACCTTAAGGTGAGGTGAAATCGTTTTATTTTGCCAACTCAGAAAGTGTCAAATCAAACTTAATTCAGATTTTTTTTTATTACTTCTTGATGGTGAATAAAGCACACGATATATATATAAAAAAAATTAATTCATTTTTTTCAGGAGTTGAAAAAAATAATAACAAATTTAGGTGATAAAAAGTGTCAGATATATAGGAAGGATATTTTTATAAAAGTAGAAAATTACGTATATCAGTATATATATATATATTATATTATATTATATTATATATATATATATATACTGATATACGTAATTTTCTACTTTTATAAAAATATCCTTCCTATATATCTCACAATTTTTATCACCTAAATTTGTTATTATTTATTCTTGTTGTTTTCGCCCCCTGTCGAAACGATAAGAAACTTTTCGCTTATAATATATACATGGGAGAATTTTACGACCGCGTAACACACCACGATGAAAGTGTGAAAATCATCCTACTATGAGATTCGATCTATTCCTCGGTGGAACTTTTTTTTTCGGGTTTTTTTTTTTTCTACAGACTCTTAAAAGTTATACCGACGCGAAGCCCCAAGTTTTCCCGAGTCAGGAAACGATGGGCTTGTTCATGTCGAAATTAACTCGGGTTCTTCGTGTTTGAAAAGTTCGTAAGTGAATGCACGAGAGTTTGGAAATGTCCTATATGTTATATATATATATATATATATATATATATATATATATATATATATACACATATGGTTTGGAAATATCCTATATGTTATATGTGCAAAAAAGGTTCTTGGTGTCTAAACTCCCGTTTATATGTTAAATAGATTGGGGTGATTTAGAGTTTGCTGTTAACTTTCTCGTTCTCGTGTTAGCAGAGAATTATTCGATCAAACGATTCTCAGCGCGTTATATTGTACAATGAATGGTGAAAAGATTTTTTTTTTTTTTCTATTTAATTAATTATTATTTTTGCGAAAAAAAATTGCGCATTATTCTGACATAGATTCGGCTCAAAAGATAATTGCATAATTAATTTACTTCTTAGTTTATTTAATTTATCATTAATTATTCGATTAATTAATTAATTATACAATAACTTTGATGAACTTTGAATATAATGAAAATAATAATTCGAATTATATGAGATATGAATAAAAAATTGTTAATAAAAAAATTTCGATCGCAAAGTAATAGCTTGAAAATATGAAAATCGTTTATTCTCTGAGTGTATTCGGAGAAAAAATTTATTTCTCAATACTGCACAGGGAACACTTTAGTAATCACAAGTTTTCGTATCTATAGCCTATGGAATGATATATATATATACATATATATATATATATATATAGATAGATAGATTTATGTAGATATATATATATATATATATATATATATATATATGTACCTCCTATAACAATTTAAGTGGCACTCGTTAAAAGAATCTCTCTCGTATATCAAGAGTGAAGAGCCGAAGCGTTAGTTAAGGGTTGGTTGCTTTCGCGATGTTTGAGGCAAACGAGAAATATACAAGGCGGTGTGCCACAAGGCCTCTCTCTCTCTCCCTCCCTCTTTCTCTCCCTCCCTCCCTCTTTCTCTGTCTCTCTCTCTCGTGCTCTCTCTCTCACTCTCTTTTTCTCTCTTTCTCTCTCTCTCTCTCTCGTGCTCTCTCTCTCTCTCTTTCTTTCGACAAAAGAGAGAAAACTCTCTCCTTTTCACTCTGTGGTGTGGCCTCATTTTCGATCGAGCACCCTCTCGTCACGAGAACGACTCTCCCTCTCTCTCTCTCCCTCTCTCCATCTCTATCTATTTTACTCCCACCATACTAATACAGGATATATTTCTTTATCTATGGGGCATTCCACGCTAAATGAACCTGAACCACTGTAATTAATTATCCTTTTCCCCTTTTTTACAAGTTGCAGAAAAATATTAACAAAAAAAGACTCCAGTCCTATTTTCAATTTGATAAAAAAATCAAATTTGGTCTCCATATCAACGAAATTTTAAATAAAAAAATTTTACAGTGAATTATTCATTGAAAATATATAAATTTTTTTGTGAATGTAAAATTTTTTCGATCAATCGAACACTTTTTATTGAAATTTTTCGTTGATAAGAATGACGTATGAATTTTTGAAAAAATTAAAAATTTTGTGTGATAATTTTTCATTTGTATTGATATATAAATGAAAAACGATATACGAAGTCAAAGAGAGAGAGAGAAAAAGTAAAATAATTCGAAGATTCATGGGTCTGTCGATTTGACCTGGAATGCCCTCTATATATACTCGTGCAGAGCAATACAAGAGCGAGGAGAAAGCTCTGCGAGGTTTGTCGAAACATCCCCCTGATTTGTGGCTCTCTCTCTCTCTCTCTCTCTCTCTTGCCAATCCGAGGAAAATTCACAGTGGAATTCCTTGACGCGAGAGACACGCGAGACTCTCGCCGAACTCGTGAAATCGTCATCTACGTTACTGAACGAGAGAATTTCATGCTGGCACTGCCAGAG
The DNA here is from genome assembly GCA_963669185.1 of Dyspetes luteomarginatus. NCBI lineage: Eukaryota > Metazoa > Arthropoda > Insecta > Hymenoptera > Ichneumonidae > Dyspetes > Dyspetes luteomarginatus. The sequence continues at coordinate 1,801,940 of OY769905.1, forward strand.
AGAAATCTCAGAGTGAAATCGTAGTTGAGGGTGCAAAAATAATAAAAAAAAAGTTCGCTCTTAAAATGAGAAAGAAAAAAACAAATCTGATAGCAAAGAAATGAGAATTCGAGTGATTTGAGTTTCGTGCATGTTTTATGTATTAAAAAAAAAATTTAATACGAACTTTTTTTTCATTCAGAAGATAAAAAAAAAAATACTGAAAAAATTGAACTGCGAATAATACAATAAAATTTCAAGATAATTAAATTGTGCACGATAATGAAATTGGGATATTGATTGTAATTGATAGTTTGGTAAATAATTAATTGCTATTAATTAATACAGAATTATTAATTAATTATTAATTTAATTTCTTTCATTAAATAAATTTTCCTAACTAATATACAAGACAACTTGTATATTTTTTAATAAACTTTTATTACACAGTTAAAGTTATACAGTACGAAGTTTATATTGTAATAAAAGTTTTGATAGTTAAAAAAATATATATATTTTTTTTACCTCTTATTTCTTTAAATTTTTTAATTAGGACATAAAATCGTAAATTTTCAAGCTTTTGTGGAAAATTTTTTAGTCATAATAATTCTCACTTGATTTATGTCGGTGGGTGTGGAGGAAATTTATAAAGTCTCATTTTGAGGTTTGAGTCGATCGCCCGTTGATATATCGTTGAGGGTACAAGCTCGATTGACGAACTGTCGAGCGTCATGCGCTCGAAATCGCGTGCATAAATACATATCCATATGTTGATATGTATTATGTTTATATACAACATACATGGCACGCAAAATACAAGAATTTACATATATATATATATATATATATATATATACACACACACATATATATATATATATATATACATGCCTTGAATGTGTTCAAAGTAGCTCACGAGAATTTCTACAATCTCGTTCTATATATCGTTCTAACGTGTTAAGGGAGAGCAGTGAGAATGTGCGATAGGCGAGACTTTCCGAGCCAAAAGCAGTTTAACCAAAGCGATAACTCGCAAAGCCACGCTCGTGACTCGAATTCAGTCTTGCTCGGTGTCTCTCGCGAGGTGGACCATCAAAAATCAGCGAGATTCCATTTTTTTTTTTCTACAATAAATAATAAATAATATAAAAAATATTAATATTGTTGAGAAAAAAAAAATTGTTCTTTTTTTTTACTAATGTCACGTCCGGGCGAGGGTCGTGACCCTCTCGAGCACACGAGTCTCTATCAAAGAGCCGGTCAGATATATCAATTTTTTATTTATTTATAAAATTTACCATCGAGGAGATTAATCGAGCTAATTAAGAATTGAATTTTTTATTAATTTATTATTGTAATAAAAATAATAATAATGAATTAATAAATTTTTAAGGATCAATTTATATTCAAAATTCGTTAAATGTTTTATAGCAAAATATTTATAATTTATAAAAACATTACGTTGGGAAGTAAAAATTACAAATACAAATTAATATCCGGAACGTTAGTCGACTTGGTTAATTTTGTGTGCAACTTGAATACTTAAAAAATTAAATGCAATAAAATCATTGTATATTTTATTTATTTATTATTATTATTATTATTATTGTTATTATTTAAAACAGAGAGCGAAGACAGCGATGCTGAGGGTGGACTTGGAAACGTGAATAGACTCATAATTCGTCCACCTGGTCACAGTGGAAAAGCAAAAAAGGGTCATCTTTGCTTCGATGCTGCATTCGAGACCGGAAATCTCGGACGTGTCGATTTAATTTCAGAATTCGAGTACGATCTTTTTATACGTCCAGACACGTGCAGTCCACGTTTGAGACTTTGGTTCAATTTCACAGTTGACAATGTACGCGCCGAGCAACGTGTAATATTTAACGTCGTAAATATATCGAGAAGTCGAAATTTATTTCGCGATGGAATGACGCCATTAGTCAAGGTAAGAAGAAAAAATTATCGAACGATAATTTTCGAATTGAAATATTGAAAAAAAATTCATACAGACAATTTTTGTTTTAAATCGTAAAAAAAAAAAAAATGACTGACAAATTTTAAATAAATTATTTTTTTATTAGCAATAAAAAATGGTTTTTTTTGTTATCAAACGAAATATTTTTATCAATTAAAAAGAAAAATTATTGAAAATAATTAAGGATAAAACGAAATGATATTATTCGGTATAAAAATAATTATTCGTATAAATTATTTGAGAGGATAAAAATTGCACTAAAAATAATTTAATAAAAAAATGATTATGAGCTCTAAAAAAATAATTTGCAATGCAAATGATTTTTTTTGCACATTATTCATACTCATTAGGTCATAAAATAATTTTTACTTTTATTCAAATAATTTCAAATAATCTCTGAGAAAATTGAATGAATTTTTTTTCAAACTCTCGATGACTTTTTAATGTTTTTTTTTTTTTTTCTAAGAGCACGAGTAAGCCAAAATGGCAGAGAATTCCACGAAGACAAGTTTTTTACTACAAATCAGCCCAGCATCAAAATCATCACGTTTTGAGTTTTGCGTTTAATTTTGATCGCGAGGAGGACATTTATCAATTCGCCCTGACTTATCCATACTCGTACACGCGTTATCTCGGCCATCTTGAAAATTTATCCTCGAGATGCAATTGCGTGAAACGTGAAACTCTCGCCTCGTCGATACAAAAGAGAAAAGTTGAACTTGTCACTATAGCCGGAAATCAGAGCGAGAATGAAGAAAGGTCGAGAAGGGTCGTGGCTGTTTTGACGAGGGTACATCCGGGTGAATCGCCCTCGTCCTACGTTTGTCAAGGTCTTATGGATTTTCTCGTCAGTGGACATCCCATGGCTCAAGTTTTAAGGGATTATGTCGTCTTTAAAATCATCCCTATGCTCAATCCTGACGGTGTTTTTCTCGGCAATTATAGGTAAGAATTGAAAATAAATTTTGTTTTGTTTTTTTTTTTTTTTTCAAATTATTATTATTTTTTTCAATTCTCTTGAAATTTTTTTTGGACTAAAATAATATTTGGGGAAAATATTTTTTTTTTATAAGGGGAGGATTTTTATATCGATGGAAAATTTGGAGAAATAAATAAAAATGTCGAAGGTCATGAAATTTAGTTAAATTTTCTAATAAATCAACACTGATGGGTATCAATTTAATTGGAAATAATTTTGATTTTTTTTCAAGTTATTTTTTTTTTTTCAATTCTCTTGAAATAGTTTTTTTTGGACTAAAATAATATTTGGGGAAAAATTTGTGTTTTTTTTCCCCCAAATATTATTTTTCAAATTATTATTATTTTTAAATACTCTTGAAATGGTTTTTTTTTTTACTAAAATAATATTTGGGGAAAAAATTGATTGGAAAATATATTAAGATTATAAAAAATTGTATTTTTTTTTTTTTTGAAGAAATAAAATAAATGTTTAAGGTGATGAAATTGAGTTAAATTTTTTGATAGATCAACACTGATGGGTATGGATTTAAATCGTGCCTGGAATAGAATTTCTGATTGGATTCATCCGACTCTGGCAGCCACTAAGACACTTCTCGAGGCTCTTGACAAAAATACAAAGGAACCCCTCGATTGTGTCCTCGATCTTCACGCTCATACTAATGCCAGTGGTCTGTTTGTTTATGGAAATACATACGATGATGTCTACAGGTAATTTCAAGATTTCTAGACCGGTCTGAGTTTTACATTTTCATCCTTAAATTCTTTTGCAAAATGATCCAAATTGTAATAAAAAAAAAAATCGAATTAAATAAAATGAAAAATACTTTAAACAATAAATTATTTACAATCTATAACCAGAATAAACAATATAAAAAAAAATAGTATCAATTTTCAATAAATTTTCAAAATTCAATAAAAATATTTTTTTTTAATTAGAATAATTCGTTTTTTTTTTGAAATTTATTTTTCAATTAAATTGTCTTTTGAATTATTTTTTTTTATTTCTGGTTTACGTTATTTTAAAAAGTTATTTTTTTTTCAGTTAACAAAATTCAAAGTCAATTTTTCTTTTCATCGTAATTAATTCGTGTGGCTGCCAGCCTTTTAGGTACGAGAGACACATCGTACTGCCAAAATTATTGTCACAAAATTCCGATGATTACGAGCCTGGAAATACAATGTACAATCAGGATCCTCACAAAGCTGGCACAGCGAGACGTTATTTGTGCTCGATACTGAGCGAGCACGTTAATTGTTACACGATACAAGTTTCGATGTACGGTTATTGCAGAAAGGGAAATCCGGGAATGTTGCCCTACACCGAGGACAGTTGTATCCTTTTACGAAATAACGAAGAAACGTTAATTGACAATTTTTTTATAATTGAAAAAAAAAAAAAAACAAAATTAAAAAAATCGTCAATTGTGAAAAAAATTCAGTCAGTTCTAACAAATTTTAAATATAAACGAGCTAGATGGACAAAAAATAATAATTTGAAAATTGAAGAAATTTTTAATTCATATTTCGAAGGGGATGAAAAAAAATAAATTAATATATCGCTAAAAATAATTAAATTTCATAATTAGATATGGCTGTGGGGAAAAATTATTTGGCTCACAGCTATTTAAATTATTTATTCAGGAATTATTTGAAATATTTATCAAAGGCTCCTTGACTCGTTCGAGTGCACTCTTGGGGTCGACGTTTTTTTTTTCTTTTTTTACAGACTACAGGGTTGGTAGAAATTTGGCTCGTGTACTTTTGGAATATTACAAACTGACCGGTCTCATACCGTCGGGACTTCCGGATCAGCCGTCAAACAAGCGAGATCGTCAGTCACGACAGAGACATCGAGTAACCCGGGATCCACGACCCCGAACAGCAAGAACGCCTGCACCCCTTCATCTCGCCAGTATACACGAGTAAATGCACACACACACACACACACAGACAAACTTTTATAAATGTTTCTCCATTTGTTTCACGACTCTATATAGCATAGTCAATTTTTTCTAACTGGTCAATTAATTCATTTGAATAATCAAATTATTTGAATTATTATTAATTGTCCGATTAATCAATGACCACCTAATTAGTGAATTAATACTTAAAACTTGTTTCACGATTCTGCCTAATATCGTCAATTATTTCTAACTGGTCAATTAATTTATTTGAGTAATCAAATTATTTGAATTATTATTAATTGTCCGATTAATCAATGACCACCTAATTAGTAAAAATAGTAGTAATTAGTGAAACTTTTATAAATGTTTCTCCCTTTGTTTCACGACTCTGTCTAGCATAGTCAATTATTTCTAATTGGTCAATTAATTCATTTGGATAATCAAATTATTTGAATTATTATTAATTGTCCGATTAATCAATGATCAGCTAATTAGTAAATTAATACTTAAAACTTGTTTCACGATTTTACCTAATATCGTCAATTATTTCTAACTGGTCAATTAATTTATTTGAATAATCAAATTATTTGAATTATTATTAATTGTCCGATTAATCAATGACCACCTAATTAGTGAAAATAGTAGTAATTAGTGAAACTTTTATAAATGTTTCTCCCTTTGTTTCACGACTCTATCTAGCATAATCAATTATTTCTAATTGGTCAATTAATTCATTTGAATAATCAAATTATTTGAATTATTATTAATTGTCCGATTAATCAATGACCAGCTAATTAGTGAATTAACACTTAAAATCGTTGACTAAAGAACGAATAATAATTTTTGAAAAAAATTATTTCTTTTCTCTATCGAGTAACCAAGTTGATTATCGATCTATCGAGAAATTTTAATTTCTTTCATTGATTCAATAATTACAAAATAATTTTTCGTAATTTTTTTTTCTTCTTTTTTGCTTTTTATATATATATATCAAGTTGAGCTTTTTGATTTGTGGGCAATTAGTGAAATGGTTTGATGGGGAATTGTCAGATACTTCCGGGAGGACGCGCCCGAGGTAGGAACCTCGTTGGGGCATCGCAACCGATCGATGAGCGGGACAAGAATGGACGGGGCTGGTGCAACTCTGGGAATCGGGAGCGGTAATGGAGCTGCTGCTGCTGCTGCTGCTGCTGCTGCTGCTGCTGCCACTATCGGTGGTGGGAAGAACTCAATGAGCTACAGGTACCAAAGTCCCGGGACACGCGAGATAGACGCTACCAAAGTGGCTATGTCGCGTTGTAACGTCGTTGTTGGCGTCGTGGCCGAGCCCAGACTTGCCATTATCGATTTCAATCAGCTGACTAGGGGCGGTTTGGACCTCGCCACGGGAAAGAATCGAGCAAAGGTCGAACGACGCTCATCGCCACAAAGACAATCTTACAATCCTGCTCGTCGATGATGATCATTTTTTAATATTTTACTTTTATCTTATCATCTCATTATATGATTTTTACCACAATATTATATAATATATATTATAATATATAATATATATATATATATATGTTCGATTAATTATACGATATTTCTACACATGCACAATTTTCAGAGAGAAAATTTTCATATAATTTATGCCAAGAGACATTGTGAAAAATGCTATGTGAATTTTTGCTCGATATTGAGTTGTAAAAATATATTTTTTCTCTACGACAGAATATTCCTCAAAATAATTATTTCCCAATGACAATCGTTGTTTTTTTTTCAATAATTTGTTATTTATCATTATTAAAATAATTATTTGTGCACTTAAATTATTATCAGAAATGTTTTAATACCTTTAATTCGATTTTTAATTTATAATTATTTTATTCAATTTTTTCGAAAATAATTTTGATAAATAAAATTTTATCACAGGCAACAGTGCTGACCTCGTCTTGTCAGTGTGTGTATTTGGAGTCTCGCGTATTCGTGAATTTAACGAGCCGGTACACGAAATGTGTATCGATCGGTAAAGTATCGATGATTTTTTAAAATAAAAACGACGAATTGAGAGAGAGAATAAGAGAAAGCAAAATATTAAAAAAAACATTTTTAAAATGCAAAAATAAATAAATAATTATGAAAAAAAAAACAACGTAAACAAAAAAATAATCAATAAAAAATAAATAAAAAATTCAAATTAAATTATCCCACGTACCTTTTTACAAGTTTTCTTTGTTTCGAGATCGCGATGAAGAGATTCGCTCCGGGGGATGAATATACTCGTTAAAAAGTTGCTTTTATGTCGATGGGTTGATTTTTTTTTTTTCTTTTGCCTTCGCAAAAAATTTGACAAACACAAATGATGAGAATCTTGGTACGGCGATTTTCACGTTTTTTGTTTTCCCCTCGCGATATTATTTTGCACTTCTCGACCGTATTTAACTTCAACGTAAATATAGAGCTCGATATTTTTTTTTTTTTTTTTTTTGTTTGCACGGTGCAAACGCACACCGGCGGATTAAGTGTTCGATTTTTTTTTGTCTTTACGTTCTTTTTTTTAGTCTTTTGTTCTTTTAATTTTTTTTAATCAATTCTTCTTCTTCCTATACTATATTATTATTGTTGTTCTTGTTATTATTATTGTTTCTATACATACATATATATATATATATATATATGTGTATATATATATATATATATATATATACCTTTTTTTTTTTTTCTTATTTTTTTTTTATTATTTCTTTCGTAACGAACACGGAATATACATACGAATTTAACGAATCAATGGAATCAAAAACTGAAACTAAAACGAAAGAAATGAAACTAGCGAAAGAAGGGAGCAGACAAGCGGCCAGTAGCTTCTACCCCTGGACTCGACGGAACTGGCCGGTGTCGCTTTAGTACGAAACTCTCACGACGTGTCGCGCGCGCTTCGTCTCGTCGAGGGCGAGAGAGAGAGAGAGAGAGAGAGAGAGCGAGAGAGAGAGAGAGAGAAAGAGACCGAATATATATATATATATATATATATATATATATATATATATATATACTGAAAAAACGGGGGTGAAAGCGACGCTAGCTCCATCTGCGTGTTCCCGGGATACGCGCGTGGCCGTTTTACGTGACGCTAAAAGCTTTGAGATAATGAGGGTCAGACAAGACAGAATTATCATTTTTTTTCGATCGAAAATTATAACGTTTGCCCTTGAGTGAATATTACGAGATATCAAAAAAAAATCATGAAAAATTTCAATTGTGAAGGAAATTAAAAAAAAAAAAATTACCACTTGGGACCGATTTATTTCTAGGGCAATTTGAAAAAAAAAAAATTTCACGAGACAACGAAAATTAATTAAAAATAAATGATATCGCAAAAATTAATAAATAAAAAAAAAAGGCAATTACAAAATAACAATAATAATAATAATTCAAGTATGGCAAGTTAAAAATATGGTCGTGAATAAATATTTTCACGAGCATCGTTTCATTTGCATCTGAATATGTAAAATCGATGAATTTTGCATATCATTTACAATACATATATATTTATATGTATATATATTCCGTTATGTATATATATATATATATATATATATATATATATATATATATATATATATATATATATAACGCGTGACCCGCATTACCCGCTGACTCTCATTTTCCACCTCGTCTTTATACAGTGTGAATGTCGAAAAAGGGGGTGAAGCGGGGGATGTACGCATTCGGGGGTTGCGACTGTTGGGGGAAGAAGACGAGAAACGGGCAAGGGGGGGGGGGGAGGGGTAGGTTGAAGATCCGTTCGCGCCGCTGGGAAAGACACGGGGTTGGTCGACAGCAGGGCGGTGGTCGTTGAACTTCGTGCACGGCGCACAAACGACAGCGAGAGAAATCTGCGTGAACGCGGGTGCGCGAGTAATATATACATATATACAATTGTATAGATTATATATATATATATATATATACGATCGTATAGATGTATATATATATATGTACGATCGTATAGATGTATATAAATATATGTACGATCGTGTAGATGTATATATATATATGTACGATCGTATAGATGTATATAAATATATGTACGATCGTGTAGATGTATATATATATATATGTACGATCGTGTAGATGTATATAAATATATGTACGATCGTGTAGATGTATATATATATATATATATATATACCATCGTATAGATGTGTATATATATATATGTACGATCGTATAGATGTATATATATATATATGTACGATCGTATAGATGTATATATATATATATATACGATCGTATAGATGTATATACCATGTATAACGCGTTCGGGACCCCTCGCAAGCTCAACCCTGGCAAGAGAGAGAAAGAAAGAGAAAGAGAGAGAGAGAGAGAGAGAGCAGAGCAAGCACCCTTCCCTGGAATTCCCCACGCGCCGTTATCCGTCATCCCTTTCCCTCATTCATTTCGTCCCACCCCCGCTCGTCTAAGCCCGTTTTTGTTGCACCCTGGGCTTTGGCCCTTTCGGCTGAACCGCATCCACGCTCGTATAGTACTATTTGCGAGGGGAGTGGCTCGTCACCGATGCTTTCATGCATCTGTGTATATATATATATATATAAGCGTCTATGTATATAGATGCTCTTTCATCTCGAGATCGAATAAGAGAGAGAATTGATGAAAATTTCGCAAATGCAGTTTCCATTGTCAATGAATTCATTGCGTTTCAAATGTACGATTAAACATACTTGGATGCTGCTATATACATGTGGCATTCAGGGAGAGATTATATATACATATATATATACACATATTTATCTCTTTCAGACGTAGGTGAATTCAATTCAGCGTGTATAGAATCGAAATCGTCATAAAAATGGGAAGCATGTTTGATCTCACGTGTCTAATCACCGTTTTTCGTAATTTCTTGTTTATAAAGAAATCAATCACGTGGAATAGAAAATGACCGAAGCGTTTGCTTCGATGTGGCTAAAATGAATCAATTTTCCTTGATACGATCCCGCATCGTAAAGTTTTCTTGTTTGAAATTCCATTGATTCTCGAAACGTTTTTATTATTTTGTTTACTCGTTTTAAACGCGTTGAAAATTTTGAACTTGCGACGGTTATAAATTCGTAGCTCATCATTACGAGTGAGGTGTATATATATATATATATCTCACTTGTCGTTAATGCCTCAAATATTGAACGAAATCATACAAATGCAACGTTGCCTTACATTTACTCGAGGCGATAGATATTGTGGATCGTGAGATTGCCTCCACGTCGATTGTTTCTCTTATGATCCACTCTTCCTTTTATTCTATTCTCACTGTCCATTTCGACCAAAGGATATGTGCAATTTCGTATAAACCCGTGTATTATGCACTCCAAGGATCCGGAAGGATCCTCTTTGATGCACTCAATGCGCCCGCTGCATGCACGACGACATCACAAACGGTGTGATTCAAAATGGCGGCCACACGCGTAAGCGTGCGCATGCGTCAAGCTAACCCACGTGTGTGCGCAGACGTGCGAGCACAGCTGAGCAGTTTGCACACGTTATTCTTCACAATTCATACCACGAAAATCTCTCGAGAGAGTCGGAAAAGTGCAAAAAAACGTTTACATCCACACGAGAATAAAGAATGAAGCACGGAACTCACTTTAAAATAATAACTAGCTGGTAGGTGCGTACGTAATTTTTTCGAAATAACGAAACTGTCATTCACCGTAGATGGAAAATTTCGTCCCAATGATCTCGTAATTATTTGACCATAACCTCAAAAAAAAAAAAAAAAAAAAATTGAAATTTTTTCAATCATTCGCACACATTTCGTTCGTTGATTCAAATTTGTGAATATTTAACGTTAATTCAATTATTTATTACAGGCTGGTAATCACCGCAATTGGAATATCAGGATTTATACTTTCAAAACGTTCGGTGCACGCTCGTCGTTATGAGGATATGAAATGTCGACAGCGTATGCAGGAGTCAAATTCCGGTGATTACGAAGTCGCCGAAAGATTTCTGAAACATTAGAAAGACATTGAGAAAAAAAAACAAAAAAAAAAAAACGTAAACGAAAAAAAAACAAAATTCAAAATGGCGGGTCTACCTGAATTAGATGAATCAAAATTAAAGCTGATGCAAGATTTGGAGATTGAAATGATGTCCGATATGTTTAATCGAATGACTTCGGCTTGTCACAAAAAGTGCATTTTGCCAAAATACTCCGAGCCCGATCTTGGCAAGGGCGAGTCTGTTTGTCTCGATCGTTGCATAGCCAAATATCTCGAAATTCATGAGCGAATTGGTAAAAAACTTACGGAATTGTCGATGCAAACGGAAGTTGCGCCAAAAATAGCCGAACCGACGAAACAAGCCAGTTAATCAATAAATAAAATTAACACGTCTAACCTTTTCATTAATGTACTAAAGAAATGGGGGGGAGGGGACGAAATGCTGAACTTGCATTTAGAAAATGTTGATATGATTATAGTTTAACACTCTAATCTCTGATCCGAGAGCTACAAAAATGGGATTTAATTGTATTCTGTACCTAGAAAGAATGTGAATAAAAAAAAATTCAAAAAAAATTGCCCTAATGGTACAATTTTATATTTTCACAATTCTCATTTGTCCCTCAAACATAACGGATGAATTATTTTTTTATTTTGCACAGAAACATTCATTGGTAAAAAACTTATGGGATTGTAGATGCAAACGGAAGTTGCACCAAAAATAGCCGAAAAAATAAATATAATACTAAAGAAATGGGGGGAGGGGAGGATGTGCTGAAAAAAAAAAAATCGACGTAAATGGGACAATTTTATGTTTTCACAACTCTCACTTATCTCTCATAAACATAACAAATGGTCAATTAAAACAGATGATTTTTTTTTTATTGTGCTCAGCAATTAAGCCAAGGTTTTTTTTTCTTTTTTTTTTTCAGTTAAGAATGTTATATATATATCTTTTTACATACATGAAATTACTACGTCGCTTTTCTTTTTGTCAAACTTGCCTTACATCGTTTACCTCCCGATTCGAAATTTTTCGATATTAATTTTAAGGCAATAAAGTGGACTAACGTAGAAATTTTGAATGAGCTAACCGCGAATCTGATTTTATCATTTTTAAGCTAAACGAGGCACTTGAAAATTGTATAATTTGAAAATATTTCATTCGAATACTATTTCGTGCAATTAAAGATATTTTTAATAATACTTATAAACTATCGCGGTGTAGTTATAAATTGTAACTAGAAACAATGTGAATAAAAAAAAAAAAATCGCCTAACTTGAATCAATGATCAATTATTTCTTTTTTTTTTTTTTTTTCAATTATTTCATATAGTAATTCGCACGGCTCATCGCATCTCGATCGCCGGGAAATTGGAAACAATTTTTATTTATTTATTTTACGAATTTTTTATATACCTATTTACACGCACACACACACACACACACACGCAAAACACTCGTGTGATTTTGTGTTATTCATGCATCGCCCGCAACTTTTCGTCCTGTGATTGATTTTTTTTGTTTTAATTTTCGAGAGTTACGAGCTTCCATTGTTAAGCCGTTTCATTCTTGATCGATGCTGAAGTTGCCAAAATTAATGTATGCTGTCCACCACCGACAACCCGAACGGCAATTTTGTTGTCCTTCATCCATTGTTTGCCTCTTATGACCGTTGGAATTGAGACATCGTCTTCCTCCCCGGTGCCCAATTGTCCGTTACTTCCCATTCCCCAGGCATACAAATCGCCCTTATCGGTAATCGCGAATGATTGCGCACTTCCGGCTGCCACATCGATGCATTTCATATTTGCGAATGTTGGAACGACCGTGAGCTCTTTCGCGTCTTCGGAATCATCGCCGAGACCCAAACGACCGTATTCTTTACGCCCGAGAACAAAAACCTGACCAGTTTCGTCGAGAGCCAGAGTGTGATGTTGTCCGCTACTTATGTGCTTCCATTGTCGACCCTCGAAAGTTTTGGACTTGCAAGGAAACGAATAAGTTCCTGTACCTGACATTCCTGCAGTGAGGGAAGAAAGAAAAAAATATTAAAAAATTGAAACTTCCTCGTAATTTTCTCCAATTGACAAAAAAAAATTTAAACACCCAAAGAAGATCGATTTTTTGAAAATCTCCGACGAAACGATAACTCAATAGCTAAATGTAAGTTAACATTTATTCGATAATTTTTAAATTGAGATTTTTTATTTGTTTTTTGGAATATTTTGAAGAAATTGTGAATTAAAATTTACTGAATTAAGAAATAATAATTTATTACCTAATTGATGATAATTGTTTAGCCCGGAAGCGTGAATTTCTCCTTTCTCGTAAGTTTTTATGAAAGTGCAATAAGAACCAGCCCAAATGTCCTCAGCTCTTGCGCTTTTTGATCGAGTAAACTGTACAGGAGAAGGCGTGAGCAATTGCACGACGCCTCGACGACTGTGACGATCTGCGCTTCTTGTGCATATTCTACCTAATTGTCCTTGCTCGCCACAGCCACACGTATAAACGTGCCCATGATCAGTCAGAAATATCAAATGATCGGCACCCGATGATATTTTAACAATTTTGTGACCAGGCAACATTTGCACAGGTGTACGTTCATTTCCCTTTAACGTTAATCCCATATTTCCATGGGAATCCTACAAAATAATATTTTCATCATAATATTATCGCATATTCAAATTATTTATCAATTTTTTGTTTTCTTCCTACATTTAATAACTTTAAGCATAAAATTTCAAATCGTATATTATCGTACATATATTAATAATCAAGAGTGAGAAAAATTTATATTTTAAAATAAATTGAATTTTAAACTAGTTCTCGCTCTCGATAAATTCATTTATTATTTCAAGCCAAAGTTTTATGAGTCAAATTATTGTTTGTATATTTTATTTATAAATGGATGAAGAGAGGTAAATAAATAACGTTGTCGGGTTTTTTTAAATAAATAAATACTGACCCTAAATGATCCCCAAGCAAAAACTCGTCCATCCTCTAAAAGCGCAGCGCTGTGCGAATCACCAGCGGTAACTTGTACAGCTTTCCCATCGAGTTTAATGAGACCTGGAATCGTTTCTGAGTCTTCGACGGATGTGTCACGACCTAGTGCACCCTCGTCGTTGCATCCAAAGGTGAGTACAGTGCCCGCCTTGGTTAAACACACACTGTGCATTCCACCAGCCGCTATACAAACAATATCCTGACACTCAGGAATTATCGCGGGTCTCATTTTTTCCATAAATTTCGTCCCAAGTCCCAATTGTCCAACGTCACCCTGGCCGATTGCCAAAACGATTCCTCCATCGTCGAATCTTCTCAGATCGGGCCGTAGCGCGAATTCTGCTAATATTCATTTATTAACGCAATTGGAAAAAAAAAAAAGAAAATGAAATCGCATCACATTTTTTCAAATTTTCATCATCGATTTTCCTAATTCATAATTTAAACTACACGAGAAACGAAAATTATGCACCGCAGAGATCGCTGCAATAATATAGACGCATCAGCCATTGCAGAAAATATTGCAATGATACTGAAATTAACCTCAAAAGCTTAATGGTTGTTAATTTAGGCAATTAAAATAAAAAAATAGATGAAATCGCATCACATTTTTTCAAATTTTCATCATCGATCTTCCTAATCCATAATTTAAACTACACGAGAAACGAAAATTATGCACCGCAGAGATCGCTGCAAAAATATAGACGCATCAGCCATTGCAGAAAATATTGCAATGATACTGAAATTAACCTCAAAAGCTTAATGGTTGTTAATTCATCAAATTAAAACAAAAAAAAAATAGATGAAATCGCATGAAATTTTTTCAAAATGACAACAACAACTTTTCTAGTCTATAATTTAAACTATACGGAAAAGAGAAAATAAGTACCGGAAGTCACTGCAAAAGTATAGACGCATCGGCCATTGTAGAAATGTTGCAATGATATCGAAACTAACCTCAAAACTTGTCGAGCGATCGAAGATTTACGAAGCAAATATTTCGTGACATTGAATGAAACCATATACGTAAATTCGACATACATGAGGATAAAATCGTCTGTTAAAACTTACCGTCCTTCTTTTTTATCAATTTTGCGGGTTTAACGCCTTTCGCCGGAGCCGTAGCAGCTCGTTTGGGTCCTTTTCTCGCCGGCACTGAAACACAAGTAGATGCTCAATCTCATTACTCACTTTGTTCCGATATATGAAAATATACTCATCGCAATGAGGGCGCACGTTCGATCGTAATTGTTGATTTTTAATTCATACTCACTCATAAAATACACGTTAGTTCACACGTTTCGATAAACGGAAACAACAAAAAAAAAATGGACAACGTGTAGTTCGCTCTTTGGCGCCAAAAGTTGTGATCCTTTCTAAAAACTCGAGTGACCGTTGCAAAATTTCTCTCTCTCTGTCTCCCTCTCTTTTCTTTAGGGGCGCTAACCTAGCGGCGTAAATTTGTACCACATCCTCGTGTGCTGCTCAACAGTCGCACGTGTGGATAAAAAATTTCAAAAAAATTTCGAATGTTTATTTGGGAGCTGATAAACAATAAAAATCCATAAAGATTCAGTTTTGAAATGTACTTAAGGGCCCATTTTTTTCTATTAGGATAAATTCATTTCTAGAACATTACAATTATTGTAATTTCGTGGCTGCTCGAAAAAAAAATCATCGGACTCAAAAATCATTTTACAATTTTTCCTCATTATGCAATTTGTCAAGGCAAATGTAACAAAATTATGAATTTTTTGAGATGAGCTCGTTTATTATTCGCAAATTATTCTTTGTTGGCCCGTTTGACATTGGGAAACAAAAAATTATCAATATTCGAGAATCAGCTGAGAAATTTATCAATATTCGAGAATCAGCTGAGAAATTTTTCAATTTTTCAGGCAATGAGAAAAATCGTCGAGAAATTGAGAGTTCAAAATAACGTTTAAAAAAAATTGAAAATGTCCAAGATGAATAATTCGTGCTGAAAATTCTCTCCGGCAGACTCATTAAGTAACGAAATTCTATTAAAAATTCCCTAAAACATTTATCTATACTCCAAGGAAGTTTTGAGCTCGAAAAAATGCTTTTGCCATGATCGACTCAAAGTGTTCAGCAAACTTATTTAAAATTTGAAACTTTTGCAAAAAAATTTGCACAACATAAACGAAAAATTGAAGAAAAAAAAATTGTTATCGATAAAAGGCAACGATCGATTGTCCCATTGATGGAATTTTTATAGCTATAGTGTGTCCGAAGGTTGTAAAAAAAAATAATTTATACGACGTGAAAAATTCCCAATGGTTAGTCGCGATTGAAAATTCGTCTACTCAAAAAAATTAGTTATAAATCGATCCTCATAAAATATTATCCAATTTTTTCATATTTTTGTGGCAAAAAAACCGTCACATGAATTAGGATTTTTTTTTAAATCAGCGAGGAACTATTGAAGATTCTTAAAATCGTTATTGTCGATAATCAAGGATAAAATTGACGAGTCGATAAAAAAATTGTAAAAAAAATTTCACATTAAATGTACTTCGATGTGTATCGTTTACATAATAACAGGCGATACAAGGATAATTTTATACAAACGTGAGATATAAATAAATATAGATCAGCAATGTCTTTAAGTTTCTGTCCATAGGGTCGTTTGTCGTCATTTCTTCATAATTTTCACTTTTTTCTATGCGTTATAAAATCAACAGACATATATATATATATATATTACGTAATAATAATAATAATAATAATAATAATAATTTGCTATCGTTAAATGTACAATGAACCATCTGCAGGTCCGAGATATCGCATCGATATGAGCATCACGTCGATGAGCGTCCAAACGCCAAGACCACCAAAACTGAATAATTTGCCGATACCGTCTTGCCAATAACCGAGATAAAATCTGTCAGCACCAAAACCACCGAGTGTTATGCTCAGAATAAGGGCTGTCGACCATCTGTAGCCGCTGGTCCAATTACACGGTAAATTTTTCATAAATCTTCGTCTACCGAGACAGATAATGTCGTCATTGACTGTACAATTTGTTCTGAAAAGAAAAGAAAAATATTGAAGAATTATTTTTGTAACGATGAATTATATTTTACAATAACAAATAGAGAAAAAGTTATAATTTTTTTTTTTTAAATAATTACAACTTAATTATTATGATGATAAAACTATGATTATTTAACAAATGAAATTACATTTTTGTTTTAACATAAAATTTCAAGATATATGAGAATAATTGAATGAAAAATACGAGATAAAAATGAAAGTTTTTTCACAATGAATTAATTGTCATGAAATTAATATTGATTCAATCATAATTCAATTACAATGAAATTAAAAAAAAAAAAATCGATTTGTTTCAACAAATTTTTACAGTTTAAATTAATTTAATTAAGGTTCAAGAGCTATGAATTGTGTAAAATAAAAATAAAATATTACAATAAAAATAAAATATTAAAATTGAAATAAAATATTAATCCTATGAAGAAATTTTCTATTATTCCTACGAAATCTCAATTCAATAACCGTTAATATTTCAAATTTTTTTCCTCATTATTTTAACTGAATTTAATTAAGGTATAATTTAAAAATTGGGAAATGTTGAAGTAAAAATAATAATTATTTAAAAATTAAATATACCTATAATGTTGCTGCGGCGATGCGACCGAGCTGCACGAATTTTTCTGATGGCACTGATGCTCCCAGTGTTCTGTTTGATAACAATATCGACATAAAAACTTTTTCTGAAACGTTCTATCACCCTGAAAAAAAGTAAAAAAAATTACGTTCAATAAACCGGAAATAACGTTGAGAAAAGAAAAAAAATGAAAAAAAAAAAAAAAAGTTTAACTCACTACACAGTCAATTTGTTCAGTAACGGTGCAATTGACAGTGTAACTATTGCCATAAATACATTTTGCGTTGAAATCGCATTTGAGACAATCTCCGCCCATTTCCGAGCAGGGTGTCCCCATCGGGCACGAACCATAAGGCTCTTCCTGCAAAAAAAAACAAAAAAAAACAAAAGGAAAGTTGTAATTATTTTTTTGTAAAAAAAAATCCTTTTTTACTCGTATAATTATTTTGATGTAATTTTACGAACCTTTTTAGTCCCATAAGCGGGTGTCGAATTTGCATTAACTTCCCTCAATGCGTAACTAGCAATGCCCTCTATAATGAAAATTTTTAATCAACACAATTGCAAACGATTAATAAATTCGATCCACGTATTAAAAGTTTGTCAATAAAATTGGGCTAATTGGTAGAAAAAATTAAGAGATAAATTTTTTATTACCATAACCCATATGAGCCTCTTTGATCGTGCTAGAGAGTAGGGCGATGATAACGAAGATTACATTTCGCAAATTTATACGAACGATATTCATTCCGATTCGTGAATGCTCGAAAAATTATTATTATTATTAACAATGATAATAGTCAACAATGAAAGAAAAGTTGACAATTCACGATTGACATAAAACGCGACACAAGGAGGACATTCGATTTGTGTTTACACTACGAGAGAATTCTCGACCCAACTGACTCAACGCGCGCAATGAGACTGCGATCGAAAGTCTTTTTTTTTCTTTGCCTTTTTGTATTTATTTTTCTGGAATAAGAATAAACATCCATATGCAATTTTTGACGAGTGAATTGAGAACTTTCTCAGATCAATTTTTAACTAATTTTCACGTTGGCTCGTGTGAATTGATAAATATTATTGAATTAAACGGGAAATGCATTTTAACTCGTTTGGTGCATCGAGAGAGAAATGTACATCATGTGGAGTTTCGTCGCTCTGTCGCGAGAGGGAGCAAGTGACAGAGAGCGCCAGCGAGCGAGGTAGAGAGAGGGAGAGAGAGAGAAAGAGCAAAATCAGCTGACTTCCGGACTCGATGTTTGGTGAAATGTTAGTACCTCGTTTATTAGCCATACCGAGTGACAGTAGTGCATATATATATTTTTTGTTTTTTTCCTCCCATTGATAATCGAAAGGATTGAGGGCTTAAATAATATAAAAGTGTCAAGTCCATAATTAGCTTGTTTGATGAGATTTTTTTTCATTACTTTATCGGACGTTCGATCGGGGTTATTTGACGCGTTTACAATGAAATATGACGCTATCGTATTCGTCCCATATCCGATAACCACAAAGACCAAAAAGGTTCGTTCTTATATCCGTGTAAATACACACACGACGGACAAAAAATTAAGAAGCTTTTTTTCTCTCCTTCTTTTTCAACGTCGCATAATGAAAAATTGATCGTGAAATATTTTCTCGTTGTTTTTATAATTCCAGCTGATTGGTTAGAGGTCAATATCGATCGTGTCGATCGAGTTGACGAATTATGGATTCCAAGGAATCTCGAATAAAGAGCCAGGGAAATGTGGAAATGGAAGAATCTGAGGAGAGCAACGATAATAGGTTTGTCATTATTATTATTATTTTTTTCTCTTTTTTAAATCATTTATTAGCCATTTTTATAATTCTCATAATGATAAAATAAGTTGAAAACGTTTATTGATCGATTTTTCGTGTCAACTTTTTATTCAGAAAATTTATATTGTCAATAAATTAATAAAATTCATGAGTTCAGAATTTTTTTCGATTTTTATTATTATTTCAGCGTCATTTTCCTCAATCTGAATCACTTTTTGCGTATAAAAATATTTTTGACCTTTAGATTTTGTTTAACTTTGCCAATTAATTATATTAGTCCATATTTTCAGTTTTTGTTTATTTCCAGCGATTTTTTGCACTAAAACTCTTAAACGATAAGAAAAATTTGTCTGTTTCTCATTAAAATTTTCAATGAGCTGCTTTTTATATTTATGTTAGTCTTTTTTTATATTTATATTAGTCCATATTTTAAGTTTTTGTTTATTTCCAGCGATTTTTTGCACTAAAACTCTTAAACGATAAGAAAAATTTGTCAGTTTCTCATTCAAATTTTCAATGAGTTGCTTTTTATAGCATCGCGCAAAGCGTTAAATTTCAACTCGACATTTCCCAATAATTGATTTTATATTGTTTTCGTCACTTTTGTAGTTAGAAAAATAACAACAATTCTGGTAGAAATAGCTCGAAGGAATAATAATAATAAGATAGCAGGAACAAAAAAAAAGCACTAAAATAATGAAATAAGTAAATAATAAGAAAAATTAATAAAAAAAAAGGAATAATTCATTTTTTTCAGGGCATTGGAGCAAGAGAAAAATTCGCGAAAACTTGCAAAGATGCAGAATGGGATAATTCTTGGCGATCGTTTAAAGTTAAACAACAACATAGGCGAGAGCGATTCAAAGTTATCAAAATCATCATTGGTAATATCAAACGGAGGACAAATACCGAGAACAGATTGTAGCGAGTCTGGAGGATCTTCAGAAATTTCTCGAGTTTGCACAAACGACGATTCATCGAGCATTTCAAATGGTGGATCGTCATCGGCGATGACATCAATACCGAATGAAATTCACGATGATCGAAAAGCTTCGATAAATTCGTCACTAATTGTTAATGGCCGTTCGGATTTATCGGAATTATCGTCAAGCTCATCGTCCACTCGCAACGATGTAAAATCGTCAAATGTACTCGCGCCAGAAAGAGAAATAATATCACGAGCTGATTCTGATA
This sequence comes from Dyspetes luteomarginatus, assembly GCA_963669185.1. Classification (NCBI taxonomy): domain Eukaryota; kingdom Metazoa; phylum Arthropoda; class Insecta; order Hymenoptera; family Ichneumonidae; genus Dyspetes; species Dyspetes luteomarginatus. Next base: position 1,822,439 of record OY769905.1, read on the forward strand.
TAAGAAATAACGTCGATTATGTATTTGGGATTGAAAAATGTCCGGCAAAAGTTTCATGCAGTTCTGACTCGAGTCCCGAGATAGGAGAAAGTTGGAAGACGAAAAATTCATACGCGAGAGATAATTCGATGAATAATATTGGGGCTCGAATTGGTTCAACGAGTCATGGCACTTGTTGCTATTTAAGGCCAAATATAAATGGTACTCGTGAGGATGGCGAAGGTCCAAGTGGACTTGAGAGAGACGAAAATGATATCGACGACAGACGCGACTCGAGTTCCGGAAATGAGGGCGATCTCTCGGATGTTGAAGATTATTGCATATATACATATAAGGGCAATGACGATAATGTTGACGAAATCGCAAATTCGAGACAACCAATAAATTTTGGAATTGACGATGAAAATATTGCAGCGGCTGGTGAACGAAACAGCGGCAGATCTAGCCCGGAAATGGATTTTCTCGAGATGGATTTTGATCCTGGGCCTTCTTGCGAACAGGACACCGGCGATAGCGATCTTGCTTCGATTAACGAGGACATACAAAATCTTACACTCGACAATAACGATACAGATCCATTATTATTGAATGATCTTAGCGGTGGTAAAGTTGTGACGCGACAACAACAATCCCTCACACCGGAAATCACGATGCCAAAATTACGCGAACAAAATGTCAGCAATGAGATTGAACAGCGTGGAAATGAGGCAGTTGCAGGCTCCAGTCGAAGTGTTATTTGCACGAGTCCTGGCTCTCAATTTATGCCCAGCACCAGCGCTGGTCTCAGTAAGTTGGAATATTTTTTTATTTCGATCCTCCATGCTTGAAAATTTTTATATATTTTTTTCTGACGAATAATTAATTAATTTATTAATTATTCACACGTTAAATTATTAATTAAAAAGAGCTGCAAAAATTGCTTCTTACCTCTAAATAAAATATTAAAATCATTTGGGAATTATTACAACAACAAAAATGAAGTATTGATATTTTTTTTTCGTTAGTTGCTTAAGTTAAAAGAATAAAAAGAAAATTAATGATTATAAAATTAGCGATTTCACTCACATAATATTTGGGGTGGATAAGAAAATTAAAACTTTTTTAAAAAACATTTTATTAATAGACTTTTAACGAGACAAAAAAGGGAAGATAAAAATTGATGAGATAAAAAAAAATCGTTTTTTTTTTCTTTTTTTTTTCACAATTTTTCAGGAAAATGGGAAGCCACCAGTCTTAATCGAAGTATTGGCTGTCCATTGCGCGAATCATACAGTTATCACAATACAAGCGGAGATTTAATATCACCGGGTGAGAATCGAGACACCGAGGCAGAATTGTGGGCCGATAATTCATCCGTTTCGGTACCCGAGAATTCTAATTTCAATACAAGAAAAAATAATCTCAGCTCAACCCTTTATCATCGTATGATGGCAAAAAAATTGATGCTCAACAAGCAAACGACTTTTAGTCAGAGTGGTGACTCGAATTTGGTGAGAATTTTTCCACCATTTTTTATTAATTTTTTAACGCACATGAATTTATTTTTTATTTTTTTTCCCCCAGGAAAGCGAATTATGCAGTGTGCGACTCGATGGTCAATCACCAGTGGAAAAAATTATGCTGTGGAGCGAGCAAGAGGCAACGGTCAAGCAAGTAACGCAGATCGGAACTTCAGCCTGTGGAGCAACTTCGGCCATAAATGCTCTCGTGAGTTTCAATATATATATATATATTTATTAAATAAATATTTATTGCTTATTTGAATTTTTTTTTCATTGTTTATTAATTTTTTTTCAGCTCGCTCTCGACGTGCCATTCTCTCTCGAGGTATTGGTGAAAGGAGTCGCGACAAGATTGCGCGAGCCTGGTACTTCTTTGCCGAGATATCTCGTCAGCAGATCTCTCGCTGGTGCGACTCACAAAGATCTCATTCGCGGCTTGACTCTCGCTACAAATGGCGCTGTTATTACAAAATTTTTCGCTTTTTATCCCGAGCGCAATGTTTCCCTCTCGCATTGGCTTCATCATTGGATTTCTCGGGGTGAAAAAAAATGTTTTTTTTTTTAAATTATTACTTGGCGTTTAAATGCCAACTTAGTTTCTGTGGATAATTTTTTTTTCTAAAATCAAAGTTACAAATTTTAAGGGAGTTTTTTGTTTTTTTTTTTGTTTAACTTAATTCTCGTTTCAGGTGCGACGCCAATTGCCACGCTAAATTTACAAAATTGTGGCACTGGATCGAATATTCCAGACGCTTGGCATCATCAGATGATATTTGGCGTGAGCCAAGCTGGTATTTATATGACAAATCCTCTCGAGTGTTTGCCCGAGCCCCTCGTTTGGCATCAGCTCGTCAGTCCGAGTATTCTTTTGGTCAAAAGAACGGATGTTATTGCACATTGGAATCCAGCGACAGATCTTACGCCTTTGATGAGGTTTGATCAACATTGGAGAAAACTCAATGTTCTCGGTAATAATATAATAATTGGTCTGATATTAAATTGAAAATTTGAATCTTCAATTTTAAGTTGAAAAAATGAAGACAAAAAAAGTGGTAGAATTTTTTTTTTTAGTCAACGATCAAGTTTTTCATAAAATTTTTAGCCCTTTCCGCGATTCGATAATGAAAAAAAAATCAAATTAATTACATTCTAACGAGTACAATTTACGTTGATTTTTATTCCTAATAATAATTTCAAAAATGAAATTTCAAAATTTTCCTACAACTTGCAACTCTGAATAAAACAAAATTTGTTATTAAAAATTGTAAATTTGTAAAAAATTAATTTGGAAAAAATTATATTTTATATAAAACAGGTCAAGCTGTGAATATGATACGTGAAACGATGGGCGAGAGAAAACAACCGGCAAATTCGTCGAGTGGTCCGAGTCACATACGCATACCGGCCTCGTTTCACGCTGGCATAACCCTCGTAATGCGGACCGATGCACCCGCTGCCGAGGAATTATTGCACACCGAGCAGTTACCCTTACTCTAGTCCGACGAAACACTGAAAGAGAAAAAGACGATGGAAAAATTTTAAACCGAAAAAAAAAAGAAAAAAAAATTAAAAAAAAAGACAGACTAGGCTAATGGACACCGTTGACTGGCCGCTAACGTTGTAATTAATAGCTGTAATTTAACAGGCTGGTCCACACAACGTCGTCCTGAAAAATTTCATAAATATCTTTGCCTCGGAAAAAAAAAAAAAAAAAAAAAAAGCTGGAAGACAACAAAATGATCAGAAATTTGAGAAAAAAAAAGCGTTAACAAAAATTTCGCTTCGACGATGCGAGAGAATTATTCCCCACTGATCTATTGAGAAAACAAAAAAAATGCCCACGCAGTTTTTATTCACAAAAACAAATACACGAGAGCAGAGTATATAGTTTTTCAGTTTTATATAACTGAATATATTACGATATATCTATATCGATATTTAAACTCAGGTCTCCTCAACGAAGTTTACGAATCGTAAACGCGATAATCGATATGTATTTCGTTATTCAATCGGAATTATTTCGATAATACGCGACAAATACGCATATATATATATATATATTTTTTTTTTCGTTCAAATGCATTCGCTGATATAACGCATAATTGATAAGTACCGAATTATACAATGTATATATTAGATATGCATAGATTCGAATTATAAGGGATTTTTGTTTTCTGTTTTCATTGCTTTTCCTGTGCAAAATACGAAATATAAGAATTCTTGGAAAAATCGAGGAGACAAAATGTTCGTTTTAAGATCGAGAGAGAATTTTGGCCGCTTGATGATGTGGGGGGGGGAACAATCCTTGGATTCCAATAAAATGTATGGTCATACCTCCTTAAAATTATTATTGATTTGTTTGTTTCACTTTTGTCGAGAGTCACATTGTTGACGTAATCATCGAAGAGTTTGTTTGTTTTTTTTTTTCCAAATGCATTCGCTGCTATAACGCATAATTGACAATTACCGAATTAAAATGTATATATCAGCAATGAAGATAGAGGTCTCTATCTTCGTTGATATGAGATATGCATAGATTCGAATTATAAGGGATTTTTTTTTCTGTTTTCATTGCTTTTCCCGTGCAAAATGCGAAATGTAAGAATTCTTGGAAAGATCGAGGAGAAAAATTTTCGTTTTAAGATCGTGAGAGAATTTTGTCCGCGCGATGACGATGGGGGGAGGGCAGGGGCAGAGAAATGAGAAGACAATCCTTGGATTCCAATAAAATGTATTGTCATACCCCCTTAATATTATTATTAATTTGTTTGTTTCACTTTTGTCGAGAGTCACATTGTTGACGTAATCATCGAAGAGTCGAAGTTTTTTTTTTGTTTTTTAGGCGTTGATAGGAAAAACAATTGAGACGCCGAGTGTCGTGCAAAGCCATTTTGCTATTTCATTGTGCAAATATGCAATACAATAATGCTGATTTATATACACGTAAACGGTAAATAATGAGTCCAGTTGTCCGGGACGAGAATGGGGCAAAAAGGGCAAAGCATCGTCGATCCTAGGACATGCTGAAAAAAAAAATGAAGAAAAAAGAAAAAGTTTTAAAGTTTATTCGATAAATATATATATATAAATTCATTCATATATATAATAAAAATTCATTTCTTTCAATATATATATTATAATTTATATATATATATATATATATATATATAAATTGTCAGCTAGAAACGAGTCAAGAAATGAATTTTTGTTATGAAAATGATTAATTAAATTCATTAATAATGAGTTTGCCGAGTATTCGCGTACCTTTCAATGAGAGATGCACGCATCGAGGAGGTAATTGCGGCTGGTGTTGCTTCGTTAAGCTTGAAGACACTCTCGATGACTGAGAGTTCCGTGCCCGTTGTGTCCATACCGCAAAAACTCGTCCAATCGTTTACGACCATACCTGCAGCTATAACGTCGCTACCTCGGTTCACGGTACCTGCCTAAAAGTCCAAAAACAATGAAAAAACCGAAACGAAGAAACGATATAAATTATCGAATTTTCAAAGCGCGCAATTTTTTATCTTTTTAATAAGAAATATTTGAAATTGTCGCGCGCTTTGCGATAGCCAATCAGAATGATGTCAATTCGATAATTTCGATTAATCTCGCATTTCGAGAGTATCGATTTTCGAGATTGTTTTAAAGAAAGAAGGAAATTATTTGGCAAAGGGGGGGAAAAAAAAATCTTACCGCGAGCGGAACTTGCAATAGCGATGACAATTCGTCCTGATCCTGTATCGGCGTTTTTGGATGCACGAGGCCACCCTGATTGGAGAGGACAGAATATGAACCGACGAGGACATTGCTTGCCACAGTTTGCCTGAATACTTCGACTTTAAGGGTATCGGCAAGTATTTCTTCCGTTTCCTAAATAGTAATAATAATATTAATAATAATAATGATAATAATAATAATGATAATAATAATAATAATAATAAATGATAAAAGCCTTTTATATTTATCATACCCTATCGAGATCTGGATGAACTAGAGCGACATAATCGTTACACGCTATAACGTTACCCAATGCCGAAAGTCTTTCCTCCACACGTTGAACTTTAACCGTATCGGGCAAGGAATTTCTTATGTGCTGAAGTTCAATGTCGGTCGTAGTGTTGGGTACGAGAAGACCATTTTTGTTTCCTACAAATTTTCAACAAATCCAGATGGAAAAAAAAAAAAATTCTGTGACAAATTATAAATTTGTACAAAAGTTCCTTTGGAATATTTTTTTTTATTGCGTATAAAAAGCTTCTATATGAATATTAATTATGTTTTTGTTTTTCACGTTGAGGAACGTTTGAGAAAGTAGGAAAATTATGTGGTAATATTTTGAAAAAATTTCATTTGCAGAATTTTTTAATTCATGACCAATAATTACGATAAAATTAATTAAAAAATTGTACAAGGTGGAGATATTTTTGAACAATTTCATCCGTCATAAAATTAAATAAATGTTTTGTAGCAAGCATTTGTGAAGTTGTTCCATGATAATTCAATATTCTCTAAATTCGTTTTTTTCGAGTGTGTATATATATATAATATCAGGTCTAGTAATAATTAATGTCGCTTTTGTATCATCCATTTGTGAAGTTGTTCCATGATAATTCAATATTCTCTAAATTCGTTTTTTTCGAGTGTGTATACATATATATAATATCAGGTCTAGTAATAATTAATGTCGCTTTTGTATCATCCATTTGTGAAGTTATTCCATGATAATTCAATATTCTCTAAATTCGTTTTTTTCGAGTATGTATGTATGTGTATATATATATATAATATCAGGTCTAGTAATAATTCAGGTCCATGATAATTCAAACAATGAAATTAGAAACCTACCAAAACACTGGACAGAACTAGTGAAAAATAATGGCAATTATATTATAGATTAACCCTTTGGTTGCCACCTGGGTCACTAGTGACCCGACGCCACTGTCTATTTCAACGTAGCGACAGAAAATGGTGTAGGTCAGCGGGTCAAGCTTTATTAATCTCTAAAATAGTTTCAAAAATATAAAAACAAAAGCGACATTAATTATTACAAAATCTGATAAGTAAAAACTTTTCAACACACTCATGTGAATATTTCGTGAAAAAAAAAAAATTAAAACACCACAAGAGTGACGAGAAAACAAAAATTACGATTTATTGTGCAAAATACAAACGAATTCAGACGTCTCTGAATTCGCTGAAAATACTCACCGACGCACATTCTCCCGATAATTCTGCATCCGGCAACAGAGGCATGAACGACAGGTATTGTTTCACCGAGTTCAGCCTCGAAAACACTGAAAGAAATAGAAAAACTCTCGTTTTTACTGGCACTCTGAACATTTTTGTTGTCAATTGAGATAATAAAAATGAAAAAAAAAAAAGCCAAACAAAAGAAACGTATCACTGACGTTACCTGTAAAAATTTTCCGAACCTCCTATAGCTACGAGACAATAAGCATTAGTCAGTTTACAAAATACTCCGATCTCATTGTTATTCTCGAACTGTACGCGAACTGCCATTTTTAAATGTTTTGTATATAAATTTTACATGTGATTCAAAGGAGACAAAATGAATTTTCATATATTGTTTCACAATGAGGAATTTGAATTTTTGTTTCGCTCAGGCTAACCTATAAATCTCGACAGTGACGATTGTGTCGTTGACGCTCTAACACGAGGCTTCCTGTCGAACAAAAAAAGAAATCGAATTGTCGTTCTTGCTTGTGCGCCTGCGCGAATTCTCATTATCAATGATGACGCTGATTGCCCGGTGGCGCTGACGGCAGAGCGGTCAACTCGGGAATTGTGTGGTCAGCTTTCTCCGTCGATAATGCAGAGTTCTCTGTTTTCCTCGCGTTCTTCGTAGATATATTACCAGAGGAGCTACCTCTTTCGCGCCCGCTACTCTTCTTTTTTGCTCTCTTCTTTGTTGATATTACAGCTCGTGGGCTTACCTACTGGGGGTCGTCGGTAACTTAGATCAAGCTAATTTTAACGCTTTATATATAGTTTTGAGATAGGGTAAACGGAGCTTAAACTCTGATTAACGTCCGAGGAGCCAGGCGTTATTCCGAGTATCAAAAAATTATATTATTATATTAATTAATTATTAATTATATATATAATGATAAATTATATATACATGCATATTTAAATTTGATGCCACTTATGCCTGGAGTGAAAACAATGTATTATTACGTTACATATTAGAAAAATTCTTAAACATGTTTGTTGTAATATTCAATGTCGTATAAATTAAATTTTCACATGAGTGTATGAAAATTAATGTTCATATATTAATTTACTACATTCAGTTTGTAAATTTCATACGAAGTTTTATAGTTAATATGTTATAAATTTCATATATTTTTTGACAGTCTGCATATTTTATTGTTTAATTTTACGTGTATTCCATTTTCCATTTAATTGAAATAAAAATCGAAAGACGTGTTGCACTTTTAAGACACTGTTAATATTAACGAATGAATTAAAATACAAATGTTGTTATCAGTCATAAAAAATATATAATTGGATATTAAATTTCCAAAAAAATTTTAAACATGTTTGTTGCAATATTCAATGTCGTATAAATTAAATTTTCACATGAGTGTATGAAAATTAATGTTCATATATTAATTTACTACATTCAGTTTGTAAATTTCATATGGAGTTTTATAGTTAATATGTTATAAATTTCATATATTTTTTGACAGTCTGCATATTTTATTGTTTAATTTTACGTGTATTCCATTTTCCATTTAATTGAAATAAAAATCGAAAGACGTGTTGCATTTTTAAGACACTGTTAATATTAACGAATGAATTAAAATACAAATGTTGTTATCAGTCATAAAAAATATATAATTGGATATTAAATTTCCAAAAAAATTTTAAACATGTTTGTTGCAATATTCAATGTCGTATAAATTAAATTTTCACATGAGTGTATGAAAATTAATGTTCATATATTAATTTACTACATTCAGTTTGTAAATTTCATATGGAGTTTTATAGTTAATATGTTATAAATTTCATATATTTTTTGACAGTCTGCATATTTTATTGTTTAATTTTACGTATATTCCATTTTCCATTTAATTGAAATAAAAATCGAAAGACGTGTTGCATTTTTAAGACACTGTTAATATTAACGAATGAATTAAAATACAAATGTTGTTATCAGTCATAAAAAATATATAATTGGATATTAAATTTCCAAAAAAATTTTAAACATGTTTGTTGCAATATTCAATGTCGTATAAATTAAATTTTCACATGAGTGTATGAAAATTAATGTTCATATATTAATTTACTACATTCAGTTTGTAAATTTCATATGGAGTTTTATAGTTAATATGTTATAAATTTCATATATTTTTTGACAGTCTGCATATTTTATTGTTTAATTTTACGTGTATTCCATTTTCCATTTAATTGAAATAAAAATCGAAAGACGTGTTGCATTTTTAAGACACTGTTAATATTAACGAATGAATTAAAATACAAATGTTGTTATCAGTCATAAAAAATATATAATTGCATATTAAATTTTCAAAAAAAAATCTTAAACATGTTTGTTGTAATATTCCATGTCGTATAAATTAAATTTTCACATGAGTGTATGAAAATGAATGTTCATATATTAAATTACTACATTCAGTTTGTAAATTTCATATATTTTTTGACAGTCTGCATATTTTATTGTTTAATTTTACGTGTATTCCATTTTCCATTTAATTGAAATAAAAATCGAAAGACGTGTTGCATTTTTAAGACACTGTTAATATTAACGAATGAATTAAAATACAAATGTTGTTATCAGTCATAAAAAATATATAATTGGATATTAAATTTCCAAAAAAATTTTAAACATGTTTGTTGCAATATTCAATGTCGTATATATATATATATTAAATTTTCACATAAGTGTATGAAAATCAATGTCGATATAGCCATAAAAGTGTATATATGAATTTTCATTAACTATATCCAGTTTGGAAAATTTTGATATATTTTTTGGCAATCTATAGTTCGATAAAGGTGAAATATAATGTGATTCGGTAATAAAAACTGTAAAGAAGTCTATTCGAAGATGGGGTTGAGATTTCGAGTATGGGAATATATATTTGGTCAAATGTTAGTCTATCAATATCGGACACGTGGCCTAATTCTCTATATATATATATATATATATATATATATATATATATATATATATATATATATATATATATATATATATATATATTCTCGTCTTTGTCGATAAGAACGAGAATAATTAATATATATGTAAATAATTTTGGAATGGCATTATTTTCAAAAATGGCACTCCCTTTATATATAATTTTGATATATAATTAAATGACGTCCTTTGACGATTGTGAATAAATTAATTGAGAATTATTACCGAATAAGATATTTTAATAATTGTATTTTTTATATTTTTTTGGGTCACAAGTTTTAGCGGTAAAGAGACCCGATAACGATCTATAGCGTAGTGATGACACGTGTCAGTATTTGTTCGTCTATACTCGTTTATCGTATATGGCAAACATGAACTTTGTATATAAATTAGATTTCGTGTTTTTCCACTTCATTCAGTCGCTTCTAATCCACCCATGATCGTATAATGTTTTCGTGAATTTTGAATATTCAATTGTGGGATTGAATGTTCAGGTGTTCGGTTGTGTCAATATATATTTCAATTTCAACGTCAAAGCTATTTTTATATTTTTTTTTGTTTTGAAGGAAGGGTGGGTGACGACATGTCACAAGTTTTAGCAGTAAAAGAGACCCGATAACGATCTATAGCGTAGTGATGACACGTGTCAGTATTTGTTCGTCTACTCGTCTATCGCATATGGCAAAACTGAACTTTTTCTATAAATAAGATTTCGTTTTTCCATTTCATTCAGTTGCTTCTAATCCACCCATGATCGTCTAATGTTTTCGTGAATTTTAAATATTCAGTTGTGGGATTGAATGTTGAGGTTTTCGGTTGTGTCAAAATATTTCAACTTGAAATAATTTCGTAGCTACGATATAATAACGATCATGGATCAGCGAATTGTCGTAATTTTTTTCATGGCAATCGTCCACTTTTCTATCCCAAATGACGAGGTAAAACACCATTTTATTATTTGAATTTTTTTAAATTATTTATTGCTATAATTATTTTTTACACGAGACTCATAAACGAAAAAATAATAATTTTCCTCGACAGGTTGATAAATTAATGACGGACGAACAGATTCAAATGATTTTCCAAGCATCGAAAAATTCTGGTATATATATATATATATATAACTCAAAATATTCCTTTTTGAAAGATCTCTTTATTGCTTTTGGAACGAATTTGAAAAAAAAAAGAAAAAAAACGTTAAATCTTTTTTTTTATTACACTATCGATGCTTCTCGCGAAGCATAATTGCTTCAATTTATTGTGGCGCTCGGTGTAAAATTTTTTCCTTTCCCATAAGCAAGAATTATTATTCTTTATTTTGAATTGTATAATACAAAAAAAAAAAAAAAAAAAAATCCACGCTAAATGTAGCAATAAAAAGAACAAAAAATGTACTTTTTTTTTTTTTTTTTTTTCATTACGAAAATAATAATTAAAAAAAAAAAAAAAACTTTTCTAGTGCCAACACACGAAATTATTACGATTGAGAACATTCCCAAACCTATTTATTCTAAACTCGACGGAAAAAAAATCGCTGACGAACGAAGACACGTGTGGATAAGAACGTTTGCCTATGACCTTAAACTCTGGCTTTCTCCCTATGACTCGTCTATATTTGAAAATAACATACCCGTTTATTATGCCGAATACTCATCGGGTTACACGGAGAATGTTAAGTTTCAACAAAAATACGGGGTGAGTGGGATGGAAGAGAAGCGAATAAAAAATTATTTCGAAATTATTCAAAATTTTATTACCCTAATAAGATGAATTTTTCGTTGATATTTATCTCGTGCCTAGGCGATGGAAGAAATCGGAAAACTTTACGAGGATCCTGAACACTGGGCTTCGTTAGTGTATGGCACGGATAAATCCGGAAAAACTCGGGTCGTAAGTAAATTTTTTAAAAACATAAAAATATTGGTATATATATATTTATTAATTTTATCGAAATGACAATTGAATGAAATTTTGAATTTATCGAACAAAAAGTCGATGAACGATCAAACAGTTGCAAACTTTGAGTTATCGAGAATTAAAAAACAAAAAAAAAACAATTCTTCTCTGTGTGAATAAAGTGAAGTTGGATGATGTATTAAATTTCTCCACCATGGTGCCGATTTTATTGAAATTTGATTTTTTCGTATTAAAATAAACACAATACCCGAGTTTTTTTTAATTAAATTTTTTTTTTTTTTTAATTTATGGCATCAATGACGCATTCGTCAATTATACTTTTATTTTCTTCTCATCACAGAATGGTCATATCGCATCAAAGGGATTGACCATTAGATCATTGCCTGATAATGTCGTCAAGGAATATTTGAGAACGAGACGTTCGATCAATGAATTTGAATATCATTTGTCGAATATTTCATATCATGTTGCCTTCAGTACTCCAGAAAATTTCGAAACAAAACATGTTCTCGACGGTGAGTCAATTATACTCGCCATATGTTATCAGGCTATTTGACGAATAACTTAAAACGCGATTTGAATTAAACTGAATTTTTGGTAAACAGCTTTTAACAAAAGGAGTCTTTGGGCTATTTAAATTAAACTGAATTTTTGGTAAAGAGCTTTTAGCAGAATGAGTCTTCGGGCGATTTAAATTAAACTGAATTTTTGGTAAAGAGCTTTTAGTAGAATGAGTCTTCGGGCGATTTTAATTAAACTGAATTTTTGGTAAAGAGCTTTTAGTAGAATGAGTCTTCGGGCGATTTTAATTAAACTGAATTTTTGGTAAAGAGCTTTTAGCAGAATGAGTCTTCGGGCGATTTAAATTAAACTGAATTTTTGGTAAAGAGCTTTTTGCAGAATGAGTCTTCGGGCTATTTAAATTAAACTGAATTTTTGGTAAAGAGCTTTTAGCAGAATGAGTCTTCGGGCGATTTAAATTAAACTGAATTTTTGGTAAAGAGCTTTTTGCAGAATGAGTCTTCGGGCTATTTAAATTAAACTGAATTTTTGGTAAAGAGCTTTTAGCAGAATGAGTCTTCGGGCGATTTGAATTAAACTGAATTTTTGGTAAAGAGCTTTTAACAGAATGAGTCTTCGGGCGATTTGAATTAAACTGAATTTTTGGTAAAGAGCTTTTAACAGAATGAGTCTTCGGGCTATTTAAATTAAACTGAATTTTTGGTAAAGAGCTTTTAACAGAATGAGTCTTCGGGCGATTTGAATTAAACTGAATTTTTGGTAAAGAGCTTTTAGCAGAATGAGTCTTCGGGCGATTTGAATTAAACTGAATTTTTGGTAAAGAGCTTTTAGCAGAATGAGTCTTCGGGCGATTTAAATTAAACTGAATTTTTGGTAAAGAGCTTTTTGCAGAATGAGTCTTCGGGCGATTTTAATTAAACTGAATTTTTGGTAAAGAACTTTTAGCAGAATGAGTCTTCGGGCGATTTTAATTAAACTGAATTTTTGGTAAAGAGCTTTTAGCAGAATGAGTCTTTGGGCGATTTAAATTAAACTGAATTTTTGGTAAAGAGCTTTTTGCAGAATGAGTCTTCGGGCGATTTTAATTAAACTGAATTTTTGGTAAAGAACTTTTAGCAGAATGAGTCTTCGGGCGATTTTAATTAAACTGAATTTTTGGTAAAGAGCTTTTAGCAGAATGAGTCTTTGGGCGATTTTAATTAAACTGAATTTTTGGTAAAGAGCTTTTAGCAGAATGAGTCTTTGGGCGATTTAAATTAAACTGAATTTTTGGTAAAGAGCTTTTAGCAGAATGAGTCTTCGGGCGATTTAAATTAAACTGAATTTTTGGTAAAGAGCTTTTAGCAGAATGAGTCTCTGGGCGATTTAAATTAAACTGAATTTTTGGTAAAGAGCTTTTAGCAGAATGAGTCTTCGGGCGATTTAAATTAAACTGAATTTTTGGTAAAGAGCTTTTAGCAGAATGAGTCTTCGGGCGATTTAAATTAAACTGAATTTTTGGTAAAGAGCTTTTTGCAGAATGAGTCTTCGGGCGATTTTAATTAAACTGAATTTTTGGTAAAGAGCTTTTAGCAGAATGAGTCTTCAGGCGATTTAAATTAAACTGAATTTTTGGTAAAGAGCTTTTAGTAGAATGAGTCTTCGGGTGATTTTAATTAAACTGAATTTTTGGTAAACAGCTTTTAACAAAAGGAGTCTTCGGGAGAGAAAGGATTCTTTGATTTCCGATGAAATTCCATATCGACTAGTCATGGAAATTCTCATAGTTCTAGAAAATAGTTTATACAGGTAATTTTCATATCCGCTAAAACGCGATATTTTCACAAAAAAAGCCAAGAAATTGTAAAAGACAAAAGTGTTAAAATTAAAATTTTCCATCTACGATTTTTTAGAAAAATGGAAAATGACACGAATTATTCTCTGGAATATCTTTTGGCTTTTTGGAATTCCGTTGATCTGAGATTTCGTAATATTGAGAATCCACAAATAAGACTTCACATTTCCGGAATAATAATCGGGATGGTCAGTGTGAAAAGAATTTTTTTTTCAATAAAATTTCATAACTTTTATACGAAGAGAAAAAAAATTGCAAATAATTTTTTTTCAGGATCCCAAAGCTACGCCTTATATATCGAATAACATGATCGGCGATGACGTTTTTGAACCGGAAGCTGCACGGGATGATTCTTCAATTTTTTTCTACAATGTAAAAGACTCATTTCCATTGGACAGTTACGACATTGCTGTCACGATGACTCAGTAAGTAGTTGAAAACTGATAAGAATTCATGAACAAAGTGATGAAATTTTTTTTTTTTTCTGATGACTGTCATCGCTCTTTTTAGAATTTGCGACAAGTGGAAATTCTTTTATGTTACTTTCTCATGGGTTACATGGAAAATATTCAATTGGCCCAAACCTGAGAAAAAAGTGAAAAGCAGCCATTAGCAGAATTTTCCAACAATTTTTATTTATCGATGATTTTTGGTATCGTTAGAGAGAAATGGCATATATATAGTTGAAAAGTTGAAAATTTATAAAAAATCATGAACAAAGTGATGAAAATTATTATTTTTCTTCTGATGACTATCATCGCTCTTTTTGGAATTTGCGACAAGTGGAAATTCTTTTATATTACTTTCTCACGGGGTACATGGAAAATATTCAATTGGCCCAAACCTGAGAAAAAAGTGAAAAGCAGCCACTGGCAGAATTTTCCAACCCTTATCGATGATTTTTGGTATCGTTAGCGAGAAATGGCATATTTTCCATTTTTTTTGCCATAAATTCCTTTTTCTTGGATTATTTCTGAAATTTTCTGTCATTAATTAACTATATCGACAATTTTCGTTAACGAGTTTGACAATTTTCTCAAACATTTTATTTTAGACACAGCTTAAATATCTCTGCAGTACGTTGGCAGAGTTTTCACTGTCCAACTATTGATATTACATTTATTTTAATCGATAATAAAACAAGAGGAAAAAAGAAAAAAAAAATTGAATTTTTTGTCGAAATTATTACCGATTTATTTTTTATAGCCAAGACATGGGTAATTTAATTAACGGTGGCTCAACTGTGGGTAAGTTTTTATTTCCTCAATAATCATGAATAATAATAATGAATTATCGAAATTTTCAAATGGCAGTCAGCATGGTATTAATATTCGTTCAGGTATAACAAATATTGGAGAAGCATGTTCAAGGGATGACGAAAAAATGTTAGGTACCATTTTAATGTGGGATAACGGTTGCTTTTTTGGGCCCACGATAGCAAGCCACGAATTGGGTCATAGGTCAGTGTTGATTTTATCTGATTTTTCTGTATAGAAAAATATAAAAAAATAAAAAAAATATGGAATAAATATAAATAAATAAATGAATGATTAACAATGATTTTTGCCTCAACAGTATTGGCATGTTACACGATGATGGAATATCGGTAAAATGCAAAGCCGAGGATGGTTTTAACATGGCACTTAACAACCTGCACGCGAAAGATTTTTCAAAATGCTCACTTGACAGTTTTGAAGAACATTTACGGTATGTGTTAATTTTATGTGTACACGAATAATTATTTCATTATCTGTCTGCTGTCATTTTTCTCCTCATTCTTCATCCCCTGCAAGATCATCTAATTATTATATTTGCGTCAAACCCTACAGCATCGCACATTCGACCTTTTGAACCTCCATGTTTTTAATGTTGACCTTTTTGACCTTTTTTTTTTTGTAAAATTATTTTTTTTCAACAATATTTCATGCAATAGCGTTTTTAAAATTTTTCACACAGTCAGGCAATAAAAATATCACTATTTTATTGGATAAATGGAGCTTTTTGGGATTTTCGGGAACTTTATCAAAACGTTCGCAAATTTTTCAATAACAATTATATTTACATTTTATTAATTCAAGGGTTTTGCTTGAATTCTGCTGTTTCAACGTTATAATAGTCGCGAGATCAAAAATACTGTGCAACGACGGTATACGGTGGGGTTTTTTTTGTTTGTTTTTTTTTTTTAATTATTTAACGGATAAACTAGATCCATCTGTGGCATTAATAGGCATAAAAAGTGTATATGTGACATTTTAAGCCTTTCAATCGAGACAATTGATCTCCCCAATTATTAATTATTTTTCGATAATTAAATAATACTGAACTTAATTTTTCTTCCAAAATGAAATGAAGGCACTTATTGTACAAAGTTCAAAGTATATTGACAATTTTTTCGAGATTTTTAGAACGACTTTGAATAAGGGAAAAAAAAATCATCAAACTCGGTTATTCTTCGATAATTAAATAATACTGAACTTAATTTTTCTTCCAAAATGAAATGAAGGCACTTATTGTACAAAGTTCAAAGTATATTGACAATTTTTTCGAGATTTTTAGAACGACTTTGAATAGGGGAAAAAAAAATCATCAAACTCGGTTATTCTTCGATAATTAAATAATACTGAACTTAATTTTTCTTCCAAAATGAAATAAAGGCATTTATTCTACAAAGTTCAAAGTATATTGACAAATTTTTCGGGATTTTTAGAACGACTTTGAATAGGGGAAAAAAAATCATCAAACTCGGTTATTCTTTGATAATTAAATAATACTGAACTTAATTTTTCTTCCAAAATGAAATGAAGGCACTTATTCTACAAAGTTCAAAGTATATTGACAAATTTTTCGGGATTTTTAGAACGACTTTGAATAGGGGAAAAAAAAATCATCAAACTCGGTTATTCTTCGATAATTAAATAATACTGAACTAAATTTTTCTTCCAAAATGAAATAAAGGCATTTATTCTACAAAGTTCAAAGTATATTGACAAATTTTTCGGGATTTTTCGAACGACTTTGAGTAGGGGAAAAAAAATCGTCAAACTCGAAAGACCCATGTATGGATCGCAGGTGCACATTTTTTACATGCTACGGAAAGGGTTAAAGGAATATATGTTTTATTTTTTATTTTTTCGTAGCAATCAAAAATTCAAATGTTTGTACAATGAGCCTGAAGCCACGGGCTTAAATTTACCGAAAATAATGGGCGGAAAATTGAAGAATCTGACAGAACAGTGCTCTGTTTATGGCTACGTGGAAGCTTGTGAAGTACGTAACTAAATTTATTTTTTCACAAATTTTCGTAAAATTCAATTGAACGGATGCTGGAATGAAATAAATTGGGAGGAAATTAAAAAAATTCCTCTACAACGATGGTACATGCAGAAAGTAATAAATCAATTTTTTTTCTCGTTTTTATTCTCAGCTTGAAGATGCGGATTTTTGCAAGAATTTACACTGTACCAGTGGACCCGATTGGTGCTCGACAATTTCTTTTCCGGCAGCCGATGGTACGCCATGTGGATCTTTTCCCGATATGGTGAGAACGATTAAATTGATTAAATCGTGTCGATATATTTTTATAAATATACTTTTTTTTTTTTTTTTTTTGTTCAATAAGAGTAAAAAAATTTAATCATTTTTCTTATTTGTTTTTTTTTTTTTTCAATACCATTTTTACAGTACTGTTTCCGCCATCGATGCACCCACATACCGGAGTTTTCGAGCCAAACAGTAAAAAATACCCTTCTGGAGGCGCGTTCATTTCTATAAGGAGAGAATAATAATTCGACGACGATTATTAACGAAATGAAAAATTAACGACACCTAGAGCTGTTAATGGCAATTTTTATATTTAACTTAAATATTTATTGTCTGTGTATTTATTATTGTAATCTTATTATTTATTTAAAGGATATTGAAAAAAATAATAATAAAAATCTTATTGATATTCAGAACAAAATTTTCCTTTTATTTATCTTATTAAGAAGATTGACATTTAATTACGTTTTTTTACACAAAAATGAAGAGTCCATCGTCCATGTATTGGCAGCACTTTCGTTACTTCAATTACCAGATTTTTTTAATCGGTAATATTACCGGTAAAAATGACTGCGAATTTAAATTGCTGGTTAATATTCATCACTAATATGAGGACAAGCTGGATGGGGAGAGAAAGAGAGAGAGAGAGAGAGAGAGCGTGCGCGGGCTCTGCAGCAAAAACGGCTGCAGCAGTCGAGTCATTATGCAGGTACTGCCTGTCACTTCGGGGGTTTCCCCGGGGTGACCCCTAGACGGCTACGACTGTACCGCACTACATGAAGACGACGACGATGTTTGGGGTGAAGGAGGTCGGAATATGGCGGATCGAAAGAGAGAGAGAGAGGGGGGGGGGGAGGTGAGCACAATGGAGTTAGGGGGATCGTGACTTTCGAAACGCCTGGCGGGGGTGACTTGCACCCCTAACGACTCTCTCTCTCTCTCCTCCAGGAATTCGGACGTAGATATAAAACGATAAGGATACACACACACTAAACTGACACTTTACATACGAGCAAGCAGAGATTCATGAGAATTAGCAGGTTGAAGGACAATCATGGAGTACATGCGGGGGTGGGGGTTGTACACCTCAATAAAAATATCATTCCCAAACGAGATTTCAAGAATGCAAGAGAAATAAAAAGAGGTATAAAAAAACGAGAGAGAGAGAGAGAGAAAGGGGGGGGGATCGTGACTTTCGAAACACCTGGCGGGGGTGACTTGCACCCCTAACGACTCTCTCTCTCTCTCTCTCTCTCTCTCTCTCTCTCCTCCAGGAATTCGGACGTAGATATAAAACGATAAACACACACTAAACTGACACTTTACATACGAGCAAGCAGAGATTCATGAGAATTAGCAGGTTGAAGGACAATCATGGAGTACATGCGGGGGTGGGGGTTGTACACCTCAATAAAAATATCATTCCCAAACGAGATTTCAAGAATGCAAGAGAAATAAAAAGAGATATAAAAAAACGAGAGAGAGAGAGGGGGGAGAGAGAGAGAGAGAGAGAGAGAGAGGGGGGGGGGTGAACACAATGGAGTTAGGGGGATCGTGACTTTCGAAACACCTGGCGGGGGTGACTTGCACCCCTAACGACTCTCTCCTTCTCTCTCCCTCTCCTCCAGGAATTCGGACGTAGATATAAAACGATAAACACACACTAAACTGACACTTTACATACGAGCAAGCAGAGATTCATGAGAATTAGCAGGTTGAAGGATAATCATGGAGTCCATGCGGGGGTGGGGGTTGTAAACCTCAATAAAAATAACCCAAATGAGATTTCAAGAGTCCAAGAGAAATAAAAAGCGATATAAAAAACGAGAGAGAGAGGGGGGGGAGAGAGAGGCTCTCGGGTATTTTTTATATTATATATATGTATACTGATACTGATCATGATGATTACTGATGTGACCATAAAATTCCAAATAGAAATAAAAAACAAAAAAAGGATAAAATTTTTTTTTCGAGAATATTCATGAAATTCACGAGGCTCAGTATGAGCTTTCGGTATGAGCGCAGAGAAGAGGTGGGGGGGGGGGGGGGGGGGTGGTGGAGGAAAAAAAAAATAAACGAGCAATTCCCACGCATCGATATCACCGTAAGGGTTGCTGGGGTAACTTTTGTCAAGTTCGCAATATCGTTTAAATTTTATACCGTTAATCGGTTCATCCCTTAATGTGTACAATTCAATAGGTCATTGTTCGCGACATGTCAACCACTGAGTGGCTAATTCCATGAAAAAGTCGCGATGATTAATAAGCTTTTCGAGCTTGAAGTGTCAATGAAGTTCTAAAAATGATAATAATAATAATTTCATCATTTTAAAGTTGTGAAAAAAAAACTCAGCTATTGACAAAAAAATGCCTGATAGATTTCACACACGCGTCCTTTACGAGCAATAACTTTACAATCTGTCACGTGACCATAACGCACTTCGAGCGATAATTCTCTTTACTCTGTAGACCGAGTAGGGGATGAATCTTCGCGAACCGTGAACGGGCAGCTGGAGCGACATATATATATATATATATCTTGCGCATAGTAACACATATGCAATGTAGCAGAGTGGTTAGCGAGATAAACATATATATACATACATATGTAAATAAATATAAATATATACATATATATAGACATATATTAATATACATATATATATATATATATATATATATATATATATATATATATATATATAGGGGATGGTGATGTGGGGGATGGGGGTTGTGTATGGGAAGAGTCTGTGGATGCATGTGCAGTCCGTCATCCCGTAGGGTTTCGGTGCCTGGAGGAGGCCTCGGGGCAGCCCTGTCACCGACCCCAACAAACCGTGGAACGAGGTCAGGAACGCGTCGAGCATTGGGGGTGGGTGACAGGAGGGAGTTGCGCGGCTCTGCTGCTGCTGCTGCACACGACACAGGAGCAGCTCGCGTTTTTTCCTCCATATATATATATATATATATATATATATATATATATATATATATATATATATATATGTATATATACTCTAGTTGTATGTGGTAAAGAGAGAGATGGAGAATTCAGCTTGCCGGGAAAACGAGAGATAGTTTGCGCGCACGATTCGGCGCTGCTAGTTCGTCCTCAGTACAATTCGTTGCCGCGAGGTGGCGTGCCAGTCGTGTGGCGCGTTCACGAAGCCGAAACGACGAATACTCGTACTACGACCGCACTAGCAGCGAGTAGCGGCAGAGTAGGGTGCAAGGGGTAGTTTTCAGGTGGAAGGTGGAATACGTACTACATATATATATATATATATATATATATATATATATATATGTTTCACCTTCCGTATATAGCCAAGGAAAGGAAGGAGAGAGAGAGAGAGAGAGAGAGAGAGAGAGTGAGAGAGAGAGAGAGGGGTGGGGGAGGGAGGGTTGCGCGCACGATCGAGGACGAAGCGCATCGCAAGGGGTTTTCTACCCCTGGTGTCGGTGGTTCCCACATCAGGCTTGCTGGTGAGTCGGCCGCAAAGCTTCATTGGGCGTCGGAACGCCGCGAGATACACACGCGTCCGGGAGAGACAGTCTCGCGCTCTCATCGTGTTTATACACACGTCCGATTTTTTTGTTTTTCCGTTCATAAGTATTCCAATAGAGTTTTTGATAATAGAAAATGAAAGCAGTCGGGAAATTGAATTGTAATAGGGTGGAATAAATAAGAGGAAGATTAGAGAGGGAGGAAAATTCGAGAGGGAGGAAAATTATAAGAGGTGAGAACACGTGTCTGTATGGAAAAACGTGTTTAATCTCCAGCTTATAAGAATTTACCGAGCTTTCTACCCTTAGAATTGCATCGCGTATATTTCAAGAATAGTAAAATAATTTACCTACCCTCATAGTGCAAACTGAAACTACAGACAACTGGCTACAACTGTTATAATTATTATTATTATACCCACTGGTGGTGGTATTGGTCTCGAAAGTACGGAAACGAGAAGCAACCCCCGTGAAAGCTCAACCTACCGTCTGTTATTTCGTCGTTTGCCGCATTGCCTCGCCGCACACTGACAAAATATTCACCCTACAGAATATATATATATATATATACGTGCAGTTATCGTGAAACTTTACCAACGATCGTCACACAGAGACGATGATCTGAAATTTATTTTTTTTCCAGATTACTTGAAGAAAAAATAATGAAATAAAATGATAAATTTTGTTCGATCGAATAATTATCGAAAAGAATTTAAGTACGAAGGAATTTGAGGGCCAAAAAAAATAGAGGTCAGCCACGTGACTGGCGCGATGACGATAAATTAAAGTGGATTTCCATTGATATAAAAAGTGTCTTTATAATATCAGCTCGATAAATTTAATAATCATTTGAATTGTCAACGACAACGTGCTTGAGTGCGCGTGTTTCTGTGGTGTTTTTTTTTTTTTCTTTTTTTTTTCATCGTAAAAGTGGAGTGAAAAAGTTGCAAGGGTAGTTTATTGATACGTCAAGAGGTAATGAAATTGGGTTAAAGGAATTTTCTTCAAGATTCCCGCCATCTTTCATCACAGTCAGAGCATTCGCACACTGAGCGCGGGAGTCCGTGGTCTTCCCTATTTACCCATAAGCCCCCGCGAGACTGGTACGGAGAAGCACCGTTGAGCTTCACCTTTTAGTCTCAGTCGCGATTTGCACGAAGTCAGAGTGATCACGAGTCATTTTTTTTTGCTCCCCAGCAAGAAGCATATCTATTTTATTCTTCTCCCCTTCATCTCCGTCTCGTTTAATTCTTCCATCATTATTTTTCTTCATCTTTTGTGCATGATGTGCGTCAATCCGCCAGAGGGCGCGCTGTGTCACGCGTGCCCGCGAAATTTGAAAATCGTTCGAAAAAATTCTCGTCACGTACGAGTCTCGATGTAAATATTAAATTTGAACTCGTACAGTTAAATTATTCAGTTATAATTTTTTATTTATGCTTTATCTATATGTATAAAGTTTATTTATCATAAGTTGGTGTGTCGAGACGTTGCCACGTCTCTTGTTATAAATTTTTCATTATTTTTAATTGCCAGGCTAATTGTTCGTCGAAACATCCCGAGTCATTTTAACCCCATACTCTCGTTTAGGGGTGTTTTTCCCCATCCAACATTCACACACACACACAAATAGATGGGCAAACCTCTTGTTTCTCAACAACAAAAGTCTCTATTTGAGTATTTGTGTGTGTGTGTGTGTGTGTGTCGTACTGGCAAAACTCTCACTCTCATCACTCTCGCTCTCGTAGCTTCGAAACTTTCACAATGCTCTAACTCGATGCCCTCCCCATCCTCCACCCCTCACCGCCACCCTTCACCCCTATATATTTATGTGTGTTTTATACACGTTATATATATCGCAGTTTTGCGTGTACCCGAGAGGTAAACAGGAAATGTGAGTCGAGTCGACTTTGGCCATGTGAAAACGAGGGTGAAATGCTCGAGTGAAAAAAATAAAAAGAGGTGGAGGAGGAGGAAGAGGAAGAAAAAAGAACGTGAATATATGTATATATATACGAGCGAATGTTGAGATTATTAAAAAAAATCGCGTGACTAATAAGATTTTTCATTAAAAGGGACATCGAGTGAAGTTGGTAAATAGGAAAGAAAAAAAAAAAAAAAGTGTATCAGTGATTTTTAACATCGAGGAAGGAGGATAGATTGAATTTATTATGTGCAAAGTTTGGATTTACGACGGGACGAACGTCGAACCGGAAGTGCCGATGAAAATAATCCAAAATGGCTTAAAAATTGCGTAATTGAAATTTTTCACTGAGTTTGGAGATAACGAGAACTTTGCCAGTGATTTGGTGGTGTCAGAGGTCGAAAAAAAAATAATAATATATATATATATATATATACACGTGGGACGAATGACCTTGAGGTTTATCATGATAGAGCCGTGAAAATCGGGCTGCGAAGAAGAGTCCGAGTCATGACACGCGTCGGTCCTCATCAACTGGCATATTTCGCCCTTCTCGTTCTCGTTGCAATGCTGACGAGTCATCGTCGGTGTGCACGAGCCAGTGAGTTTCCCGAGAGGGAATGCTGCGATCCGATTTACCCGATACCGGAACCAACGAGCCGAGCACCATCCGCACCTACCCCCACCGGAAGAAGTGGTGAGTCTCAATCTTTTAATATATTATGACCTAAATTTATATTAACATTTATTATTATTATTATTAGGGATTATTATTATTACTATTGTTATTATTAGTCCTGTGAAAATGATTTTTTAGATCGGCCAGGATTAATCATTAAGAAATGAAAATTATATTTATAAAAATAAAAAAATTCAATCACGGAAATTAATCAGATTGAGTTGATAAATTCTCATTGATGTTCGTCACTAGTGAAATTGATTAATTTAATATATAAAAATGAAATATTAACGAGAATTAAAATGATTAAAATATGAACAAAAAAAAAATCGATTTAGATTAATATTGATTCTTGCCAGTACGTCAAAAATTTATTATCGTATTTTCTCGTTAATTTATCGATTCATTTTATATATTAATTTCTGGCCAATTATATCCACCTTATAAAAATTGCCTTTGAATAAAATTTTCACAGGCACTGCCCAAGTCTCTTAAAATAAAAATAAAAAGGTATATTCATCCCCCTTAAAATTTCTCGTACGTCTACATCATTATTCAGTCAATTAATTTTTTTAGTTCTGACAAGTCGAACTTTTTGACACTCGTCGAATTATTTTCTATTTTTTTGTTTTTGTTTTTCGTGCATTTTTTTTTGCTATTTCGGGGTAACGAGAGTGCACATACGTACACACTGCATTGTCGTGATGAGAGAGGACTCTCTGAGAATTCAGCGACCCTGAAAGTAATAGTCGATCGAGTGTATGAGCGGTAGAGCAGAGTTATATATATATATATATATATATATATATATATATATATATATATATATATATATATAATAATATATATATATATATAGAGAGAGAGAGAGAGAGAGAGAGAGAGAGAGAGACGAGAGGTCGATTCGCGAGATTCCGTGAAGCGCGTGGCCCAGTTACGATCCTTGTTTTACACAGGCATATCGCACGAAACGAAGTGAGAAAGAAAGTGTGAGAGAAGAAGAGAGGAAGAGAGGAAGAGGGAAGGAGAGAAAGAGAGAAAGAGAGAAAGAGAGAAAGAGAGAAAGAGAGAAAGAGAGAAAGAGAGAAAGAGAGAAAGAGAGAAAGAGAGAAAGAGAGAAAGAGAGAAAGAGAGAAAGAGAGAAAGAGAGAAAGAGAGAAAGAGAGAAAGAGAGAAAGAGAGAAAGAGAGAAAGAGAGAAAGAGAGAAAGAGAGAAAGAGAGAAAGAGAGAAGAGAGAGAAAGAGAGAAAGAGAGAAAGAGAGAAAGAGAGAAAGAGAGAAAGAGAGAAAGAGAAGAGAGAAAGAGAGAAAGAGAGAAAGAGAGAGAAAGAGAGAAAGAGAGAAAGAGAGAAAGAGAGAAAGAGAGAAAGAGAGAAAGAGAGAAAGAGAGAAGAGAAAGAGAGAAAGAGAGAAAGAGAGAAAGAGAGAAAGAGAGAAAGAGAGAAAGAGAGAAAGAGAGAAAGAGAGAAAGAGAGAAAGAGAGAAAGAGAGAAAGAGAGAAAGAGAGAAGAGAAGAGAGAGAAAGAGAGAAAGAGAGGAGAGAGAAAGAGACGAAGAGAGAAAGAGAGAAAGAGAGAAAGATGAGAAAGAGAGAAAGAGAGAAAGAGAGAAAGAGAGAAAGAGAGAAAGAGAGAAAGAGAGAAAGAGAGAAAGAGAGAAAGAGACGAAGAGAGGAAGAAAGGTATAGGAAGTCCCAACGAAGAGATCCTGATCGTCTCACCGAGGGTAGCTCAGCAAACATTGTAACTCGAACCTTTCTCATGAAGCTTTTCTCGCACGAATTCCACATCCTCTTGTGAGCTCAGCTCGATTCTAGTTGAACGTGCGAGCCTACACGCCACAAGAACTCAACGACTTGACAAAAGCTTCTTTTTTCAATGTTTTTTTTTTTTTTTTTTTTTGCGAAATTAGCCGACGATGATAGCGACGAGAGAAAAGGGTGGAAAAAAAACCAGGAAGGAAGAAAATTTCGTTGTGTGGCTCGGAGGCTCTTTCTCCTTTTTTTTTTTTCTATACAGGTAGACAGTTTGTACTTGAATGTCGGGAGTCAAGCGGAAACCGTGACATCCCATGTCGTCTCTTTACCTATATATATATATACGTCTACACTTTTCTTTCTTCTCCTTCTTTTTTTTTTTTTTTTTTTTTTTACGTTCTTTGAGCCTTGTGGATTTTTTCACCCCTCACATGTTTTTCCTCTGTTTCAACCCCCTTTCGCTTTTACCTCTTTTTTCCTGCTTCTGTATAAACCATTGACGTTAAATCGGACGAAGAGTTGCAGAGCTTGAAACGAGTAGAAAGCTCCAGTCGCTATTTCCGCCCGACCTATTTCGCGATAGATCT
>OY769905.1:1851418-1873918 GCA_963669185.1 Dyspetes luteomarginatus
TCATTTAAATTTCATAAATTCATTTTTTTTTCTCCTACAGTTAAGAAAATTAAAGACAATTGAATATTGTATTTTTATCCTTAAAATAGGGAAATATGGGACTCATTTTAAATGCCATTCTCGAGAATGTTTTACTTGAACTGGGCAGTACACGAAGGAAGCTGGTGGAGAATTTCGAGAGCTTTTTCCTTGATCTATATATGTATATATATTTACGTAATCGATCGTGTGACAAGAATTTCGAATCTCTGGTACACGTGTCATATATATATAGATAGAGGCGTCGAATCGGATTTCCAGAGAGTGTAATAGGAGCTCTCGACGAGGACAAGAGAATATCGTACAAATATATATATATACACACACATATATATAAAGTCTAAATATACTTATGTGTACTCGAATACGTGGATTTGGCTCTTGTGACGTTTTGTAATAATTCTCATGAATAATAGCCAGTGAATCGTTTGGAATACAGAATTCTACATTAATATATAGTATAGTGTAGTATATATTAGTGTATATTAATAAGGGTCTTATATAACTCTACTGCTCGTATTTATTTTCGCACGTTTATTCTTGATGGATAATGACAGGCAGACAGTTGGAATATTTTTCGATATGTCACGTTATGCATATTAAATAATTTTATAAATTATTGATTGTAAGCTTCAATTTTGTAATTTTATATTTAGAGACGATGCAGGCACATATAAATTTGAAAAATATCGTGAGTGATGAAACGCCTGATAGCTGAAAAATTTCGCGATATGTCAGCCATGAGTAATTCAATAATTTTATAGGAATAATTAATTTTAAATCTTTATTCAGTATTATTATATTTGGACAAAATGGAGTTAAGATACTAAAATTAAACAATACAATTTTACATTTTTTATGAAATAATTTTATAAATTATTGATTATAAGCTTCAATTTTGTAATTTTATATTTAGAGACGACGCAGGCACATATAAATTTGAAAAATATCGTGAGTGATGAAACGCCTGATAGCTGAAAAATTTCGCGATATGTCAGCCATGAGTAATTTAATAATTTTATAGGAATAATTAATTTTAAATCATTATTCAGTATTATTATATTTGGACAAAATGGAGTTAAGATACTAAAATTAAACAATACAATTTTACATTTTTTATGAAATAATTTTATAAATTATTGATTATAAGCTTCAATTTTGTAATTTTATATTTAGAGACGATGCAGGCACATAATAAAATGAGAGGCCATTTTACGCTTTAGTCAGCTTTGTACCAAACGTCCACGCATTCGCAAAGATCTTCTTTAGTTTCGCTCTCGTTTTGAATCTTGAAATTTTTCACTTTTCAATATTTCCATTATTAATTATAACCTTTGATTTTCTCGGCAGGGTCATCGTCTTTGACAGCTTTATTTCGAGACATTGCCAGCTAAAATAAATGACTTTAAACTTATATTCGACCGCAAAATTTCGCCATTTTTTAATATTAATTACGCAGACGTATAATTAAAAAAAAATATATATATAATTTTATGAATAAACTTTTGAATGGTCTAAAATATTTTTGGCCAAAGCTTTAGCAGTCACGGAAAAAAAAAAATCATTTAACCACAAAAAATTATTGACTGGTAAATTTGTTATTGTGTAAGGAAATTAAACTGAATTGAATCGATATATTTTTGAAATAGTTTCATTTTCATTTGATTCTTTATTACCGTAGCTCAATTACGCTACTATATATGTGCTTTTTCCTTAATGAGTTACTTCCTTTTGCCCATTTCTCTACTTTGGTCTTTTTCATTTTTCTTTTTTTTTTCTCTACTACCCCTCGCCTTCTCAGCCCTCTGGTTATATTATTACGGAGCTTTTTTCTCCTCCAACCCCTTCGTATTTTTCTTGGCTCGACGCAAGTGCAAGCTCGATTTTTCCCTTTGCCGCTACTGACTATAGATATATAATTCACCACCATGGAGATGCTACTGCTGTTGCCCAAGAAGATCAAAAGTGAACGCAGACGATGAATTTTTTTCTTTTTTTTTTTCCATGAAAAATTCTCATCTAACCTTTCGGCGCCCCTGAGCTTTTTTTTCTGATTTATCGCAATGATCCCGCGGTTAAATTGCATCATGTTGCTCTAAAAAATTGCGCGTAATACAACTGAGATTACCTGAATGAGAGTGAAATATAGAATTCAAAAAAAAAAAAAAAAACGTCTTTTCTTTCTTTTCCCTTTTCTTTTTTTTCAACTCAAGTACACACGATTTTCCGCTGAGATTATTTTATCAAATACACGAGATAAGAGAGAGTGGCGATAAATTTTTTTTGCTGTCAAAAAAAAAAAAAAAATGTCTCGTGTAATTCTCATAAAAAGGTTTGTGACGTCATTCTTTGTGTGTACTCGAGTGAGAGCGTTGTAAACTGTGGTTGTCACAGCGTGCGTAATGCTGCGAGCTTTTCAGGTGCTTTACAATTTCTAGCCAAAGACAAGGGGGCGAGAGGGGGGGGGGAGGGAGAGATAGAGAGAGAGAGGGGTTGTAGGTCAGACGTAGGTACGTATGTACGGTTAAAGCTAGCTCGTTAATTCAAGCTCGTAACGGCGAGCCACTAATTGCCCGAGACATGGACACTGGCCGGAGCGAGCAACGTTTACTTCGGTCGCTCAATTGACCCGGTCTCTCATTCTCTTCTTCTCTTTCGTTCGTGGTTTTGTATACGCACCCATATAACAGGGTAAAATGGCCCAGAATGGTGACATTAAATTTTGAATAATGATTTTTCTCAAACAAACTATTTTGACATTAAATAAATTATTTCGTTACATTCGCGAATAATGTGAGAAGAATGAAAAAAAAAAAAAAAAACAAAACGAGAAGAGCAAAAATTCGTATGACGAAAAAAATTGAACAAGCAGTTTAGTGTAATTGTTTCGTTATTGGGTATAATCTGGGACTCAGACTGAAATGGTCGAATTTATATTTTTGTATTTAAATAAATATATAGATATAAAAATAATGAACGTGAAAATTTTACTCGTACTTTTTTATGTGCTTCTGTCTCTCTCGATGATTCTCCTGTGTATATTGAAATTCATTTTTATGCCACTAATTGAATGAACAATGAATGAGAAATGAAAAAAAAAAAAAAAAAAAAAAAACTGAACCATCGTTTTTGGCTACACATCAATAAAATAATTTTCATGGGTTGTTGATTGGTTTTTATTGGAACTCACGCTCGTTCGTCCGGTGCTGATGCATTCATGCATTGAACTGAGCGTGATGGAGTACGAAGTGGGAGGGAGGGGATGATGCAGCAGAAAGAACGGACGAAAAGCTCGCGTGTGTGCTTTTTTGGGGAAACGTTATATATATTTTTCACTAATGCTCGTTGACCGTTGGTATTTTATTGTTGACGTATATATATATATATCTATGTATATGTGTATGTGTATGTGTGTATCTACTGGTTCGAATTTGTATAGATAAAATTTTGATGGAAAAAGCTTTGAGTAAATCTACGTATCGCATTTTATTCGTATAGAGTATCAATGCACACATTGAATCTCAAATTGTTCGCTCGGGTCATGATTTTATGCTCTGCGGATTAAAAAGATCGCATTACTAAGACTTAAAGGATCCTAAAATGGAAATTAAATGCTTGATAAACAAAGCGAAGTATTTAAAAAAATGAGAGTAAATATTTCAAGTCGAAAAATAAAATGAAATTGCTGATTTAATAGAGAAAATAATTTAAAGGGTGTCAAAGTAGCATATAAATTGTTATTGAGGGGAGAAAAATATTCAAAGGATGGGTAAAGTGGAATTCAAATTGTTCGTAAATAGAGGAGAAAAGTATTTAATAAATGTTAAATTTTAAAGGAGGGTGACAAGAATGAGGCATTTAATATCGTTAAAGGGGTTGAAGTGAGATTTAAATGCTCGATGAACAAACAAAAGTATTTCAAAAAATGAGAGGGAACATTTAGATTCTCAAATTACTTCCCATTGACATTAAATGAATAAATATCTCAACTCTACATTTGGATAAATTTTGGGTGGGTTGAGAGTAAATATTTCAATTCGAAAAATAAAATAAAATTGCTGATTTAATAGAGAAAATAATTTAAAGGGTGTCAAAGTAGCATATAAATTGTTATTGAGGGGAAAAAAATATTCGAAGGATGGGCAAAATGGAATTCAAATGGTTCGTAAATAGGAGAAAAGTATTTGATAAATGTTAAATTTTAAAGGAGGGTGAGAAAAATGAGACATTTAATATAATTAAAGGGGTTGACCCAGTCTCGATTTTCTTCGTGAATATTTTTCACGAGAGAACTTTTATTACCTAATTGTTAGAGTTGAAGTTGTACTTCTTTGCTGCTAGATTGGATTATAATAGCCGAATATGATATAGATATATATATAAATATATCTATATATATGACTATCTGTATAGAAGTGAGACTATAACGTCGAACCAGTCGACCTGAATCGAAGCCCAGGGCGGTTCTGACGTCATTGCACCAGAGAGTGCGCTATCTTGCAAGGTGATCTCCTCTCGCTGTGTCGACCTACCCCCTCCTTTATACACCCCTCTTCGGTCTTATATCACCTATCTCTCGGCGTCCTCCAATCGTACCAAGAAACCTTTCCCATCTCAGTATTTACAGGAACGAGAAATCTTCCCTCAACGAAAAAAAAAAAAAAAACAAAAAAATATCTTACTGAGAATTATTTAAAAAATAAATAATTGTAATAAAAATAAAAATAGCTACTGCCAATAATTAAAAATTGTTCAGCATAATTATTCTCTGATTATTAATGGTGAAAATAATATTGACAAAAAAAGAGTTAATTTTTTTTTCGATTCTTTCGTAGTAAATAATTTGTTTTATTACGAAGTCATTTATAATTCTCTTTGCAATAGGTTTTTTTTTTAAATGCGATAATACAAGATTGACAAAATGGCTCGTCACGTGAGCTAAATTACAAATATTCCCAAGGAATCGATATATATATATAAACCCATGTGTGTGTTTGTTATCTCGAGAAAAGAGACTGATCCGACTATCAGAGTATATATAGATAATATGTCTATATATATAGAACATGGTTGGCGCGAGGGTTATAAGAAGACAAATCGATAAGAAATACCCAATCGAGGACGAGCCTATATTTTTCTTCTTTTCCCGGAATGATGATGACAAAGTGTGGTTATGGTTATACAAGAGGGTTGTCAGAATGATATAAGAGCATAGGATAAGTATGGGACGATGTAAGCTCACATAGAAGTGGCATGAAATTTTTTTTCTGTTTCTCTCTCTCTTTCTCTATTTTTTTTCTTTCTCGTATTTGATATTACGTGTTTGTGCTTATATGGATCGTAAAATGTTTTCAACCATTTCAACCAAATGGTACGAAGCTCGAGATATCACACGATATATCTCACAAACAAACGCATTCTATCGAAAAAAAAACGCACGCATATTACATGAATAAATGTCATAGATAATATATAGAGGGATGAAAAGGATCCTCAAAAAGCCCTTCATTTTGTTTGGAGGCTTCGAACGTCGATATATAACTTTGATAGGTGTTATTACATATATAAATAGAGAGAAGTCGAAATAAATGAACTAGTGGCTATAAATATATACACGGATAGTCCAATGATTATTATTATTTTTTTCTTCGTTGGCCTCGATTCTCCCTTTTTCCGTTTTTTTTTTTTTTTTTTTTTTTTTCTTTCGTATCCCTGGCACGCCGCGGTGTCTATCAATCTTTCATCTCGTTGAGCACACGAGAGTTCTTCGCGTCGTTTTCCGTCTGAACGGTGAGGGTTGATACGTGCACGAGAGTCAGGGGGATGAAAAAATTGCGACAGCACGCAGAGAGAGAGAGAGAGAGAGAGAGAGAGAGAAATAAATAAATAAAGAAAGACAAAATGGATAACGAAGAGAGTGAGAGAACGAAGGGCTCTGGTTGTATAAGGGTGAGTCTTGCAAAGAGGGTATTGGCGGGGGTTGAAATCGTATGCCACCCAACAGATTTCGTCTTGCCTGTGCCACGTAACCGTAAGCGATTATTTTATCGCTGCAAGGCGATCTGCCAAAAGTCACGGTGGACTCTCTCTACGCTACAGAATCGAGAGAGAGAGAGAGAGAGAGAGAGAGAGAGAGAGAGAGAGATAGCGAGCTTTACATTCGTCGAAAGGGCATCTCTAGTTCTATATTACGAGAAGCGAGCCTCGTCGAATCACCAAATCCTGCAGTGAAATGTATAGAACGTATTATGTGTGATATAATAATAATAAGATGCATATACATATATATATATATATATAAAGAGATTGAGAGGGAGGGAGAAAAAAATAGATATAGATAGCATATAGGTAATATACATATTTATATACCGAAAATATGTAGGCCAAGTGCGGCCTGAGCGGTGCCAAGCGTTACATCATAATAATATTTCTCTAGGGTATCGTTGGATGATTATACGTTATTTTTTTTCATTATTTTAACCTCTGTGGATATTTTGGTACTGCATATGTGCCGACATATACACGTATATTTTTAGCTTGGATCGTATAAAAGATTACATATTAATATTAATGAGCATTATTTTTCGTGGCATCGAGTCTAAAACGAAAATAAAAAAAAATTAGTGAAAGAACGAATTTTCAGTGATTTCAGTCAATTTGAGGTCAGGCGACTTCGAGTTTTTTTTTCTATATTTGCTGGCTATCGCGATGATTTACAAGTATACTTGCAATATTTTTAGACCCGAAACGTCTATGAGAATAGGACATTGTACGACGATTATTAAAAAATTGTGTATTGTTTACAATAAAAGGTATCGTGAGATTGATTGAACGAGCAAGTGATCGTGGTCAATATCAGATCAGACATGAGTTCGACGTAAGGCAATCTATATGGTCAGGCTACAGATATTACGAATCTTACTTAACTTTTTTCAATTTATTATTCCAATTGAAAATTCAGTTGAATTAATGATCGCGATTAGGAGAAAACAATTGAATTGAAAAAGTTATTACTGATTGAATAAATTATTAGTTTTTTCAATTAGTTTAAGAGTCGCTATTTTTTTCGAGTAAAAAAAAAAATGGTAAATCAAGGAAATGCAGAAGACAAATGTAAAATATCAGAGCTTAAATTACATGAGTTTTTATCTCATTACTTGCAAATCAGTAACACGAGAAGAAAATGTGTCACACCAAAGGAAATACTTTCTTATTCCCAGATGGGTGACTGTAACTTTTTTTTTTTTATTACTCTCGCTCGTCTTAGGTGTTCTATACAGGGAAACAAGATCCTTAATTATTCCTGCACGCAGTATAAAGTTTTCTCTCGTGCTTTTTTTTTTTTTTTTTTTTTTTTTTTACTACTGCAATCAGCTCGTGCACAGACTGGCAGACTGGCTGCATGCTAAACTCATAACGCGATGCACGAGAGAAAATATATTACAAGCTAAATAAATGTTCTTTTGTATACAATATTCTGTTGCAAAATTTTCTTGCATACAAAACTCATTTTAAATACGAATTTTGCGATTGTTCCTTTGTTACGTGTAACAAGAGAATTAAATATTAAATAACGTATCATTGTAGGCCAGTAAAGTGCTTTATTTTTTTTTTTTTTCATCCCATCGTTATCTGTGTGGGTCTGCAATCCGTAACGTCAAACACATTCTATTCTGGGATGGAATTTTTTATATATTTTTTTTTATTCCATTTACTCGAGAATAATGTATTTTTTCGGTTCGAGAACTGTCGAGAGTGTGTCATATTGTGGCTTCTGACGCGTGAACTGCAGTTTTAAATTAACCAGCGATGAGAGAGAGAGAGAGAGAGAGAGAGAGAGAGAGAGAGAGAGAGAACACGGCTGATTTAACCTCGCTCTTTCGTTGCAGCTGCCTGACTTGAGAGACATATTTTCAAGCACTAGAAGTTTTTCTGACAAACGTCGAGGTACAAAAAAAAAATTTAGTTTAAATCATGCAGCAGCGCACCCTCGTATTATTCAGTACATAAAAGCAATACCTTAGACATGTATTGTATTGTATTGTATTGTACACATACATGTATTGTATTGTATACAGACATATATTGTATTGTATTGTACACATACATGTATTGTATTGTATACAGACATATATTGTATTGTATTGTACACATACATGTATTGTATTTTATTGTATGCATACATGTATTGTATTTTATTGTATACAGACATGTATTGTATTGTACACATACATGTATTGTATTTTATTGTATACAGACATGTATTGTATTGTATTGTATACAGGCATGTATTGTATTGTATTGTATACAGGCATGTATTGTACACATACATGTAGGCATTTTATTGTATACATACATGTATTGTATTTTATTGTACACATACATGTAGGAATTTTATTGTATATAGACATGTATTGTATTTTATTGTACACATACATGTAGGAATTTTATTGTATATAGACATGTATTGTATACACATGTAAATTCCATGCAGACTCACCGCAAAGACTTCTTAACTTGTTTCGAGAGATCGAGACTCAACGACGACAACGACCACGACGACGACGACGTCGTCATAGGGGGTTGAAGGAGTCATGTGACTGCCGCATAAAGCAAAGCATAAGCATAAGCCTCTGTGGTTGGCGAAGCTTCGAAATTAACGCCGGCGGTACCGTACAATTAATTACCGCATTAATTAACAATTTGCCACGACAAAGTAATCGTGGAGGGTGGGGGGTGGGTGGAGGGCGAGGCTGAAGCTGAGAAAGGTGGAGGGAATCGTGGCGTTTCACCCTGTAGCCTCGAACTAGTCTGCTCGTATGTGACGAGGCAAAAGCTGAGGCTCTCTTTGTTGGCTCCAACATTTCGATTATGTACATTATCAATTATAACGTTAAATATATATATATATATATATATCCGTATAATATTCTTGAGTGTAAGGGCGTGTACATGATGCATAATTCACTGTGTTGTACAGCAGCGATCTACGCAAGCAAAGGAAACTAAGATTAACCAAATTTCCAGTTCTGATAACGTACGTATGGGCTATTTCATGTCAGATCGACCATCTATTATTTAGAAGATTTTTCAATTTACCATAATGGAATAAATTAAAGAAATGACATAAAAAAAACAATGGAGGCTAAGGACATGTTTCTTTTTTTTTCAGAGGATGGAACACTCACCTGATTAGATAGGAATAAAGGAAGGAATTTTTTTAAGCACTTGGAATATAATTTGTATGATTCTTAAAATTTGTTATTTGGGGCTTAAAAGGAAGGCAAATATGCATCTAATTTGTGTCGAGAATTTCAAGTATTTGATATGTCAAAAAAGATCGTGCCCTTATTGATTTTTTATTCGAGTAATTATTTTATTACTTCCTTTATGAGCATTTTTAATAATTGTCGATTTTTTATTTGGGTAATTATTTTATTACTTCATTTATGAGCATTTGTAATAATTTTCCAATAATCGACGATCGATCTGACACAGAATATCCCATATATAAAGATCTTATCACCGATTTTTGTCGATAAGCTCCAATGAACACATGTAATTCTCGTTACTTTGTGCCCTGCGGGGTTCTCTCTATTTGATATATACGATTTTTTATTCGAGTAATTATTTTATTACTTTATTTATGAGCATTTGTAATAATTCTTGATTTTTTATTCGAGTAATTATTTTGTTGCTTCCTTTATGAGCATTTTTAATAATTGCCGATTTTTTATTTGGGTAATTATTTTATTACTTCATTTATGAGCATTTGTAATAATTTTCCAATAATCGACGATCGATCTGACACAGAATATCCCATATATAAAGATCTTATCACCGATTTTTGTGGGTAAGCTCCAACGAACACGTGTAATACTCGCTACTTTGTGCCCTGCGGGGTTCTTTCTATTTGATATATACCGAGGTTTGTAGAAGACGCGGAGTGAACCATTCTCATTCATTACGTGTACAAGAATAATTGCAACAACGTCCATGAAATATAATTGAATAATTATTTTGGGCAAATTCCTCAATTACTTAATGTAGCTTTTCCCTTAATTATTATTATGTTACACGTACTTAATTTTTTTAGGACTCGAATTGGATTTCATTCTGTAATTTATCCAGATAAATTATTAATTCAGCGATTTATAATTTGGGTAGAAATATTATCATGGAAAATATTTGAAAATAAATACCTTTCAGGCAAATTGAGAAAATGTTCATTAATTTAAGTACGTTTTTCAATCTCACGTGAATTTTATGATTCAGAACTGAAACGTTATAATGCCTGAATTATTATTTTTATTTTTTTTAAATCGTTTATGGGCGCGTAAAAAAATTTGTTATTAATTTTTTCAAAGCTTCGACGTTTATACTTTGATCAGGAGGGAATGAAAAAAGCTCAAATGTATTATTGGTACAGCTGGAAATTTGACAGTTAACGATTACAAATTTACAGGATCAAATTTAAAAAAAAATCCTCTGCTTTCTAAATTCTTTTTCCTTCAAATAATAAAATTACGATATCTGTATTTAACACACACACACACACAGACACCATAATTTTTATATATTAAAGCCCTGGATTAATTAACACCCATTTCTGGTTAATTTCCAAACGAGATTCGAGCCGGAAATCTTCCAATAAAAAGGACATAAATCTTTCCTTTCAAATCCTTACGTTCTTTGTATTTTTTTTTTTTTTTTTTCAATCTTTATAAATTTTATAAGCATTCCAGATCGAGTGCAGGGATGCTGGGAAATTCGCATTCAATTGTCCGAAGAATGGTGGAATGAGCCAGAGAGTGGAACGTGGATAAAGTGCACGAGAGAGACAGGTGGGAGATAAAATTGAAGAGGAAAAATAAACAGAAGCATCGAGTGCAGCAATATCGCGAGCTCCTTCCCGATTCGAACTCTCGCATCAATATTACGAAAAGCTGCTCCCTCGTGAGATAGTCGGCAAGCGAAAAGCCCAGAGAGAGAGAGAGAGAGAGAGAGAGAGTGGGAGACGGAGAGAAATGCTTGAAGCACACACGAAGCTACGAATATCCGGCGTGGCAATTGAAAAATAAAACAATGCGACCATTTCCCTCGGCAGCATCGATTCGGAAGAGCTTTATCTCCTCGAGTTTTACGTTACACTCGGCATTCGACACGCCAGTCGACCCCGCCCGCTCGAGGATTTCCTTCTTCCTCTCTCCCACTTCTCCTTTATCCTCTCATTTCATTCACTTGTACATATATGTATATAAACATATATACATATATACATATATACATATATACATATATACATATATACATATACATATATACATATATACATATATACATATATACATATATACATATATACATATATACATATATACATATATACATATATACATATATACATATATATATATATATGTGTATATTATTTGTATACATATATGGATGTATATACTCGGAGAGACTCTCTCCTTTCATCTCACTTTTTTTGGTGACTCTCCGCGCAAGAGGACCACTCGTTTCTCTCGTTTAGAGTGTATTTTTCACAATGGCGAATAATCGGTCGGCATAAGCGGGTTGTACCAGTCTCGAGAAAAGGGTTGCGGACAATGGGATTTGCAGAAAATGCCAATGGTGAGAGAGAGAGAGAGAGAGAGAGAGGGAGAGAGAGAGAGAGAGAGAGAGAGAGAGAGAGAGAGAGAGAGAGAGAGAGAGAGAGAGTTAGACGGCGAGAAAAGGACACACACACACACACACCCCCAAAATAGGGGTGGGAAAGCTTTAATGGCTTGAAACTCTCGGGCGGATTCGAGAGATATAGACGACTTTTTATTCACCCGGACGGTTCGGTAATTCTCTACTGCCTGCTGCTCCCCCTCCCCCTCTCCCACCCCTATGATCCCTTCCTCCCTCTATCTCTCTCTAGCTCATTCTCCTTATTCTTTTTTTTTCGTTATTTTTCTTTCTCTCGTGATTACTTTTTCTCAACACACAACTGGCTTCTCCAGCTCGTCGAAAAAAAGAAGGCTGGAATTTTTGAGGCTCCTTTTACGCCACAAAAGCGGCTTCGGAATAATCATCCCCAATTTGTAGCGCCTCTAATCCACACGGTAAACTGGCCCTCTCCGTCTGATTCGGGGGCGACATTGAATTTTCTTCGGGGATCAGTCGAGAATGACAGGTCTCGAGTTACAATTCTTTTTTATCCTATTTGTTTAGTTTTGTTAACATTTTTATTTTTTTTTCAATCCGTGTTACGTAAATTTTGGCATAATTGAAATGAATTTGAATGATTATTTATTAAATAATATTTTTTTAAATAATTCATGATGAAAGAATAATTTTTCTGGATGATAATTATTCAAATAAAAATGACGCTTTTTTTTATTTATTTTTTAATGATTTTTTTCACAAAATTATTTTTACCATTCTGCACAGTAGAGGGTTGAATTATGAGGAAAAAAAAATTTGAATCTCCCGAAGGATATTGAACGATGGAGCGAGAGAGTGGTGACGAGAGAAATAATCATTATAGTCCTCGGTCCGTTTCACACGTTTCGGATATTCATTTATCTTCGGCGTTTATGCGGTTTCGCCACAATTTAGCGGAATGTGTAATACACAAGGGAGAGGTTTTCACGAGGGTGGAAAGAGGGATGTTTTAGCTCATCCTCGTTGTACGATCCATTTGTCTACTCTGGTTCGTTCTATAATTTGTCAGGGTTGAAAATTTTCCATGGACGTCTAATTGCTCATCCATAATGATATTAACAACAATCAGTAAATCCATAAACATATATGGGGTGTTCCAGATTAATTAAATCAGAGGTAATCCAGATTAAATACTCATATTAATTTAACATAATTTTTTTTTTCCTCTCGAGTATTTCACAGTCTACGTAGTATGACAAAATGGGCTGGATTTTTTTTATCTTGTTCTTAAAAACATATTAATATAAATTTTTGAAAAATTACATGGAAATTTTTCGACCACTCTGGGTAGTCATGAGAGACGAAGCCACGACCTCAAACAATTACAATAATATTGGACAAGTAAGAAAGAGGGTAATCCTGATAAATTGAATAATTATAATATTCGAGAGAGCAAATATCTTTAGGGGGTGGATCATGTATAGGGTAGAAAGAGAAGTCTGAACTGTTTATATTTTCTCCCACAGATCGAGATATCATTTTTCTTCTCGCGTTTTCACCTCTTCGTCTCAATAAAGCTCGTACATTATTGCTTCGTCTATTTCGATCGATCATTTGGTCAAATAGTTTCCGCTTCTTCGTCACACGCACACACACATATATATATATGTATGTATTATAAATATAAGGCTGTGTGTGTCTGTGATGTACATTTATAGTGTCTATAGTGAGTCCATGAGAATCCCCAGCGGTAATTATCCTCGTCCAACGGTGTGTGCGCAAGAGCCAGAGGGGGAAGGAAAGCTTTTCTCTCCCCAGAGAGAATAAGGAAGAGCGAGAGAGGAAGGGTAGTTCTGTTCGTTGAACGCGATCTTGGCTCGCGAGCACCAGAGGTTTCCTTCGTTAACGTTTTCCCCGTTGGCGTTGGGATTAACGATGGGAAACGTAGGATCTCGCGGCTTGGGCTACCTACCTACTTCGACCTACCTATATATATATATATATGTATATGTATATAGGTATGTAGCCTTTTATATATATATATATATAAAGTATATCGAAGCTCCAGTGCTGCAGTTTGTTACTGAAACATACTATGGAGTTCCCACCCTTACATGAGTATGTGTCGACGATTTAATGCCAGAAGGGCGTAAATGCTGTGCATGAAAATAAGCTTATACGTCCTTGTGAATTTACGCAATCGATATATTTACACCTAGGATTGTAATACTTGATGCTTCTCGTTCAGGTGGAGCGTAAAATCAACAGTATGAGTGCTGAGAGAGCTGAGAATCCAAATGACGAGAAGGTTTAGTGTTGTGCTTAATTTGGTATTGGAGACACGGCAGAGGTTGGCCAACATCCTGGAATGGGGAGGGAGGGAGATAGGGAGAGGAGGAGAGAGAGATAGAGAGCAGGAAATTCGGCTAGAGAATAGAAACGACACCACTAGAATTCAAAAGCAAAACAATCGAGACACCTTTACATAGGTAGGCTTACATATATATTATATATATAGTTCTTTATGGATTCAGGTAAATCCTTCCTAGAATAATTTTGATCGTGGAAAAGAAAAAATCCATGACAATTTATTGCCAAATAGGAGCTAACCGACATTAAATTAATGATAAAATAAAATGTAACAAATTCAAATTTAATTGTATCGATTATTAATCGATATTAGGATAAAACTACCATGTTTTGAGTTTGGGTGGAATTGCATGAAACCAAATAGACGTGGAAGATTTTCTCCTGATATTTTTTACCTCTGGATAGTTGCATGGAAGCAAAACACTGCCAGTGGTAGAAAATCAAGTGGAAAAAGTCTTGTTTGGGCAGACCAAGAATTATCCCTTCACGTTGAATTTTCCAACGTTCTTTTTTCCAATTACACCGAATAATTATCATCCAATTAAATCGCTTGGATGAATGTTACACTTTGTGTAGAATATACGTAATGTGTACAAAAAAAAATCCATGACAATTTATTACCAAATAAGAGTCAACCGACATTAAATTAATGATAAAATAAAATGTAACAAATTCAAATTTAATTGTATCGATTATTAATCGATATTAGGATAAAACTACCATGTTTTGAGTTTGGGTGGAATTGCATGAAATCAAATAGACGTGGAAGATTTTCTCCTGATATTTTTTACCTCTGGATAGTTGCATGGAAGCAAAACACTGCCAGTGGTAGAAAATCAAGTGGAAAAAGTCTTGTTTGGGCAGACCAAGAATTATCCCTTCACGTCTAATTTTCCAACGTTCTTTTTTCCAATTACACCGAATAATTATCATCCAATTAAATCGCTTGGATGAATGTTACACTTTGTGTAGAATATACGTAATGTGTACAAAAAAAAATCCATGACAATTTATTACCAAATAAGAGTCAACCGACATTAAATTAATGATAAAATAAAATGTAACAAATTCAAATTTAATTGTATCGATTATCAATCGATATTCGGATAAAACTACCATGTTTTGAGTTTGGGTGGAATTGCATGAAATCAAATAGACGTGGAAGATTTTCTCCTGATATTTTTTACCTCTGGATAGTTGCATGGAAGCAAAACACTGCCAGTGGTAGAAAATCAAGTGGAAAAAGTCTTGTTTGGGCAGACCAAGAATTATCCCTTCACGTTGAATTTTCCAACGTTCTTTTTTCCAATTACACCGAATAATTATCATCCAATTAAATCGCTTGGATGAATGTTACACTTTGTGCAGGATACACGTAATCTGTACATAAATGCACGTATATACATATAAAATAACGCCGTATTATATAATACTTACACATATATGTATATAATATGTTTGGAAAAGTCAAGAGGGAGGAAAATGGAAACGGAGAAGCGGATGAGTCAGAGGTTACTCTGCTTGGATTATATGCGCGAATGTACGCAGCGACTGGAAAATTGGCCCCTAAAGCACAGAGAGAGATGGAGATAGAGAGCCGAAGAGATAGAGAAGCTGCACAGCACTAACCAAATCGGGTGTGGCATGAACCGCGTGACGTTTCTCCACAGCCTGTTTTCTCTCTTTCCCTCATTCTCTCTCTCTCTCATTCTTTCTCTCTCTCTCTATCCTTCTCTCTCTCTCTCATTCTTTCCCTCTCTCTGTATCCTTCTCTCTCTCTGTCTCTCTATCCCTCTCTCTCTCTCTCTCTCTCTCTCTCTGTCTCTCTTTCTGTCATTCTTTCTCCCTCTTTGTCTCTCTATCCTTCTCTCATTCTCTCTCATACTCGCTCTCTCTCTCTCTCTCTCTCTCTGCTCTCTACTGTCTCTCGTTCTTCCCTGCATTGGTGAGTTCTCGCTTGTTCGCTCGCTTAATTCCCCTTTGTCTTTTACGCTCTCTTCCGATTCTGTATACATCGGTACAATCACCGCGTTCTCTCGCATCCCCACGCGTAACTCGTTCAAGATCGATTCCTTTAATGGGATTAAGTCGAGATTCAATCGAGCGTGCTGCGCGTCTAGGGCGTTAAGGCGAATCTCGAGAGCAGAGAGCATTCGAAAGCTCTTCTCTCTCTCTCTCTCTCTCTTTCTCTAGCTCTTAGAGCAAAGTGCACTAAGCGAAAAGCTTCGAGTCCGTTGTGTACTCATAGTATTATCTTACAGAGTTCAAAGTGTATATATATATATATATATATATATATATATATATATATATATATCCTATACATAAAGTTAGTTCGAGCGCACCGACGCGTGCCACACTGCCATTTGCCGGCAAACGTTCTTTTCCTCTCGCACTCTTCGATTGTATTTTTCATCGAGAAAATGAGAAAAAAATAACATTGCACTCGATTACTTGTTCTTTTTTTCGTTGTTTTTCTATTTCAATTTTATTTATATTTAAGAGGATCAGTTTATCTTATCAATTTTCATTATATCTAAAGTTAGATAACGGAAAATTCGCTGCAATAATTTCTCATCTCACTTGTAATACTATTCCTACCCTCGTATACACTTCTACCCGACGTTAATCATTATTTGTCATAGCGAAATTGCACTAGAACTTGTTACTTTCGCGAAGAGCTCTCGTGTCTGCCACTTATCGTTAGAGAAAGACAGACAGAGAGAGAGATAGAGATAGAGAGGGGGAGATAATCAGCTCACGAAAACTTTGGAATATAATAATCGTTAGTAAATACAAGATATCCTCACGCCGGAAACGAGTAAATTCTAGTAAACTCTTCTGGTTTTCATTCTCATAGATCGGAGATTCGCAGGGGTTATATTGAGTTTCCAAGAATCTATTTAACATCGTCAAGCGCTCCTTCGGCGGTCTCCTGGCTGGGAGTAGTTGCTGAAGGAGTGGGGGCATTTGCTGGCGTCTACCAGGAAATGGATGGGAGAGAGAGGGGGTAGAGCGAGAGAGTGGAAGGGGAAGCAGGTTTGTCAGTTCGCGGCTCACCGCCCGAGCGCACGTCGCATCCGTCTTTCCCTCTCTCCGTGCTCTCGCCGATCACACGAGGCAACCTCTATCGCCCTCTCGGGCGGGAGATCCGTGTGGCGCCTCTTCTAACACTGAAGCAGAGAAGCAGCAGAGAGGGCTCCCTCTCTATCTCTCATGGCTCGTTCGAAGCCAGCTTGATGGATACTCGGCTCAGTCTCGAGTTCGCCTCGGTGCATACCAACTATCCTGCACCACACTAGGGCTCCACATACTCATGCAAGCTCCAACCTCGTTCATCTCATTTCTTTATATATGTATATATGTATATATATATATATATATATATATATATATATGTGTGTGTGTGTGTGTGTGTATCTATGTACATATATGTATATATATATATATATATATATATATATGTATATCAGCATACGAGGTTCACCCTTCATGACGCTTCTGCAAATTTTCTCTGGCACCATACCCGGTAGTGCTTCAACACCCTGGAGAACACACGAGTTCTCTCTTTCTTTTTCCCTTGCCGCCCTCAGTGCCACATCACACAGTGGCATTATCTCTCGTGGCAATTTATTTTCATTCTTGACGTCCACAACGACGAGAAAGACTCGAAACAAATATATTTTACCGGCATTAGGACGGAGGAAGCTCCATTTTGGCATTTATTATGGGAGTAAAATAAATATTCATAGTAATGAATTTTTAATGGTTACGAAAGAAAATTTATAGACATATGTTTTAAAGTATTTTTACTGTAGACGAGCAAGACTTAAATTTCAATGAATTTAGATTTCCAAATTATGTTAATTGCACAATTTTTGGCTTACTTAATTTTTTTTTTTTGATCGTTGATAATTGAATTCTCTTCAGGTGATAAAAATTATTAAATAATTCATTATTTTATATACATATTTACATAAATAAATTACTCAATAATTCATCAAGCAGAATGAAGCTTTCCAATTTCTATACACTAATTATGTATTATTTAGTGAATTTAAATTAAAATGTTTGATTTTCCTCATCGCAGTTAAGGGTTCATTGAACCTTCGAGCGTCTCCGAAGAAACTATTGCATTGGCCCATAGAATTCTATGGTCCGGGGGTATAAGCGAGCACGAAATGGCTCATCTTCATCTCATCATCTTCACGTTCTCCCGTCTCTATTTTGGCGCGAGAGCAGCCGGAAGTGATAGCAGTAGGAGGTGCAGTAAGTAACTGAGCGGGATCCCTACTTCGACGAAAGCCTTAATGATATTTAGGCCCCCATCTCTATCTTTTACTGTCGTATACATAACACAAATATATATATATATATATATATGTATATATATACATAGATATATATGTATATATATATCTATGTATATATATATATATATATATATATATATATATATATATATATATATATATATATATGAGCCTCATAAGCTCGAGGAGTAGCGGTATCGACGACACGGTTACCGTAGCCCGTTATCGG
The DNA here is from genome assembly GCA_963669185.1 of Dyspetes luteomarginatus. Lineage (NCBI taxonomy): Eukaryota > Metazoa > Arthropoda > Insecta > Hymenoptera > Ichneumonidae > Dyspetes > Dyspetes luteomarginatus. Next base: position 1,870,025 of record OY769905.1, read on the forward strand.
TCAACGATAACGACCGCCGAGTGTACTCGTCGAGTGGTGCTTGCGGGGTGGCACAGAGGACGAAGTGAGCAGGGTGAGCACAGTTCCAGGGTTGAATTACCGTATGGGATAACGCGAGAGCCGAGAGCGTTAGGATATATATATATATATACACACATATATATATATATATGTATATATATGTATATATATATTTATATATGTATATATATATATATGTATATATATGTATATATATATTTATATATGTATATATGTATATATATATATTTCTTTCCCCCTCTCTTTCTCTCTCTCCTTCCCCTCCCATGTCGTTTCGACAGTGCGAGGTTGGAGAACCTCGTGAGCACATTAAGGTCGAAGCCACTTTGCGAAAGTTTGGAGTTACGTTGGAACGAGGGAGAGAAAGATGAAGGGAGGAGCGAGAAAGAGGAAGATAGTTAGCTCGAGGGAGAAAGACAGAAACTTGGCCACATACCGGCTGACTAGTCCCAGATTATCGTGTACCAGGAGAATATTCATGCGGAGATCGTGATCGGTCTGATCGTACAAGTTTGCCTAACTCTCTTCGACTAACTCCATCGCCAACCGCTCCTTGCCACCCCTCCATCATCAGCCGATATAAGTGATTCAAAGTGCGGGGTTGCACATCGAGAAACATTTATGAAATTGGCCTACAACCCATAACATATCGTCGAGTATCCGTCGATGGTCCTTGAGGAATGTTCAAGAGGATATAATTATTCAATGATATAAATTGAATTATTTGATAAGGAATAAATAAATAAATAAATAAATTAATTAATTGATAAGGAATATTCAATGATATAAATTGAATTATTTGATAAGGAATAAATTTATAAATAAATAAATAAATAAATTGATAAGGAATATTCAATGATATAAATTGAATTATTTGATAAGGAATAAAATTAACGTAAAAATAAAATATAGGATATGTTGACGGATTTAAAGCAACGAGAGGAATAATATTAATTAGGAAATGGATTGAGCCATTTTAGCAAAGGGCAAAGGGCAAATGGGCTTAACCCATTTTGAATTGTTCCAAAGATTTGTCATGTCAATTTTATTAAGTAAATTCACATTTCTTTGCGAATGATTTTTTTTTATCTATTGTATTTGATTTACTTGGTGGTGTGATCGATCCATAAATAATCCAAAAGAAAAATAAGTGTTTGGCATTGATGGTTGACACGAGGAGAATGTTACGAGAGATAAACAAGAAGAAAAGTTAACTTTTTGGTGTGCCAGGGAGACTCGGAAGTTCAACAGTAGCACTAGTACTATATATATATATATATATAGACACAGTTGTATATAAATTAGTATATACCCAGTGATGTTATACATACAATCTAGTATATACACGTGGAGAACTGAAAACTGCAGTAGTACGAATTCGTAGGGAGTAACGTGCAACGAAGCAACGAACCAACGACCCGGACTTTGTCTCTAGTGCACCCTTGGTAGTTCGACCCTTCCTCTGGGGCACTCTAGTCTTATACGTGAGCCCTTTCACCCTCTTGGCTAAGAAATCTTCTTTCTCTCTTTTTCTCTCTCTTCCTTTTTTTTCTGTCCTCCTCTCTCTCTCTCTCTCTCTCTCTCTCTCTCTCTCTCTCTCTCTCTCTCTCTCTCTCTCTCTCTCTCTCTCTGTACTCCTCTTCTTCTTCTTCACTCTTTACTATGACCGTATACGTCTCGTCTTCTCCCTTTTCTTGGCCTCTTTCGACCTCAACGCTGCACGTATGTGCTTCAAGCTGTGCCTGGGCCTACTCTTCGTTCGTCTATTTCCCCTCGACTTCTCTCACAACCCCTGACCCTCTTTTTTTTTTAAATTATTATTCTCTATACTCCATATATACGTTTTTTTCCCCCCTCTTTTCCCTATTGTCTTTCACCTGCTTTGATTCATCGCATGCACGCGATCGGTCTGCTCCATGTCATCGAGAATGCCCTCTGTAGAGTCTCACTTGAACCCTGGACGAATGAATTTTTCCAAGCTCGTCGTTTGTAAAAAAAAAGGTGAAAAGTTTAGTAGAAAATTGTGCCTGAGTCGCCTAATATATTTTATTGTCGAAAAAATAAATTAATAAAAATTCTATTCTAAGTCTATTTCCCGTCGACTTCTCTCACAACCCCTGACCCTCTTTTTTTTTAAAATTATTATTCTCTATACTCCATATATACGTTTTTTTCCCCCCTCGTTTCCCTATTGTCTTTCACCTGCTTTGATTCATCGCATGCACGAGATCGGTCTGCTCCATGTCATCGAGAATGCCCTCTGTAGAGTCTCACTTGAACCCTGGACGAATGAATTTTTCCAAGCTCGTCGTTTGTAAAAAAAAAGGTGAAAAGTTTAGTAGAAAATTGTGCCTGAGTCGCCTAATATATTTTATTGTCGAAAAAATAAATTAATAAAAATTCTATTCTAAGTCTATTTCCCGTCGACTTCTCTCACAACCCCTGACCCTCTTTTTTTTTTAAATTATTATTCTCTATACTCCATATATACGTTTTTTTCCCCCCTCGTTTCCCTATTGTCTTTCACCTGCTTTGATTCATCGCATGCACGAGATCGGTCTGCTCCATGTCATCGAGAATGCCCTCTGTAGAGTCTCACTTGAACCCTGGACGAATGAATTTTTCCAAGCTCGTCGTTTGTAAAAAAAAAGGTGAAAAGTTTAGTAGAAAATTGTGCCTGAGTCGCCTAATATATTTTATTGTCGAAAAAATAAATTAATAAAAATTCTATTCTAAGTCTATTTCCCGTCGACTTCTCTCACAACCCCTGACCCTCTTTTTTTTTTAAATTATTATTCTCTATACTCCATATATACGTTTTTTTCCCCCCTCGTTTCCCTATTGTCTTTCACCTGCTTTGATTCATCGCATGCACGAGATCGGTCTGCTCCATGTCATCGAGAATGCCCTCTGTAGAGTCTCACTTGAACCCTGGACGAATGAATTTTCCCAAGCTCGTCGTTTGTAAAAAAAAGGTGAAAGGTTAAGTAGAAAATTGTGCCTGTGTCACGTAATATATTTTATTGTCCAATAAATAAATTAATAAAAATTCTATTCCAAGTCTATTTCCCCTCGACTTCTCTCACAACCCCCGTCCCTCTTTTTTTTTTAATTATGCTAGTTTAATATAAAATCAGAATATAATTGTTGATCTCTTATTTAATTTCTTGAAGGAGTTTTTTCTCAAATTCGCAATCACGAGAATTTGTAGGATCCTCCAAGGGCCAAATTAATATTTGGCAATTAATCAACGACTAATTTATAGTGTAAATTTTGTCTTCATTATAAAAATTGATACTTTTTCTGCATGATAAAAATGCAAAAAAAAAACCAAAATATTGCACTTGTTGATATTTTTGCATTTGGCTTGGAAATTAACGAATGCAAAGATAGATAATTTCGATCGGTCATGGCATATCGCACGAGGGAAGATAAATAATGATTAATGGATTCAACCTCACCCGGTTTTACCAAGATGACGTTTTTTTCCACACCCTCTTTTACCACGAGAAAACGCCCCTCAAGCATCCGCAACGCACCACGTGGAAAGATGAGCGAGAAAACGTGCATATAAAATCTTCCGGTCGATTAGAAAGTCAAATATTTTGGTGGTGGTTGTGAAGAGCATCAGAGCTCTATCTACCCTTCTTTACAGTTGATTTTTTCCACCCTTCACTCTTGGAGGGGTTGCTTTCCCTCCTACGTCTCCTCTCTCCTGTCCCACAGGCTCTCATCGTTTTTTTTTCTTCCCTCATTTATCTCTGAAAGTAAACGAGACAAAAATATTAAAACTAAATATATAGCTAAATATTTACTAATATATGTATATATATATATATATATATATATATA
>OY769905.1:1878918-1932035 GCA_963669185.1 Dyspetes luteomarginatus
TCGATTTCCTCTCTTGTACATTCAAAAATTTCAATAATAATTGTATACTTCCCCTCTCCCTCACCCCTTGAACTATTATCACAAAGACAACGGTATGAAATTTTTATCTCAGTTTTATTACAAATGGAGTTGCCAAATGGTAAAATTTTATTATGCAATAATTGGTCAATTTTTATATTTCAATTCGGAATGAGAATTTATCAATCTGTATTTATTGATTAAATTTTCTGGACAGAATCATGAAATTATTAATAATCAGCTGTTTAAAATTTAAATCTGTCTACGGGTTATTTAAGGTTGAATGAAATGGAAGAAAAAAATCTTAAATTCTGTTACTATTTTCATCACCCCTCTCAGTCACCCCTCGAACTATTATCACAAAGACAACGGTATGAAATTTTTATCTCAGTTTTATTACAAATGTAGTTGCCAAATGGTAAAATTTTATTATCCAATAATTGGTCAATTTTTATATTTCAATCTGGAATGAGAATTTATCAATCTATATTTATTGATTAAATTTTCTGTACAGAATCATGAAATTATTAATAATCAGCTGTTTAAAATTTAAATCTGTCTACGCTTTATTTAAGCTTGAATGAAATAGAAGAAAAAATTCTTAAATTCTGTTACTATTTTCATCCCTTAATTAATACTCAGATCGACAGGGGTCATTAGGTTTATTTCTAATTTTTTATTCACCAGAGACGCGAACCAAAGACGATGCGGATCGAATCGCATTTCTGGCTTCTCATGGATAATTGAACAATATTTTTCGGTCATTACAGCCCCGGGTACATCCGATCTGCATCTCTGTCTTCATTATCCAAATGGATTTATTGAATCGTAAAATTTTATTATCTCATGAATGGTGAATATTCATGTTCCTACCGGAAATGACACTTTCTCGATCAGTAATAATCGATTAAATTTTCTCAAAATCCACGACTTTTCTCGTATTTATGTGCATAAAATTTTAATTTGCATACATTATTAAGGGTTGAACCAGATAGCAGTAATTTTTTTTTTATTTTGGCATTAAACTTTGACCCTTTAATATATTATATCTATATCGACAGGTGTAACAATGTTTCTAGATAATTTTTCATTTAGTTCAGAGATGAACACAGGAAATGGCCTTGTCGACGTAATCGGGTTTCTGGCTTCTCTTCGATAATCGAACAATTCCTTTCGACCGTTGTAGACCAAAGTATAAAATCCACCCTGTATCTCTGTCTTCATTTTCAATACAACTTTTACCTCATCCTGTTACTTCCGGCCTTGTGGGCATCAGTTGTGTGACCTAAATCCCCCCTTTTCTCATTCTCCCCTTCTGCACCCTTTGTAAAAGAGGCCCCTCTTCATGTTACGATTGTTGTCTGCGTCCATGCTCCATCCCTTATCAAATGAACTCAATAGGACACTGAGCTCGACTTTACTTCAGTTACAAACTTATATATATATATATATATATATATATATATATATATATATATATGGATATATATGTATTTATATATATATATAAATATCTATATGTATATATATGTATATATCGAAGGTCAAATTCCAAAAAGGCGTTATAAGTTTTGCTGATACACATTTTATACGTCCTTTTAATATTAAGCCATTGATGCTCACATCCACACATAAATATCGCTCTCCTAAAATTGAAGGGGCGTATAGAGTCTGGGAATGCATGGCTTATGTTTCTTTCCAGTGTTTGGCCATCGATATATATATATATATATATTTGTGGGTCTATACTCATAGACTCAATTTTCATCTTAGTTTCTTGCCATATATACGTGGCTGTATGGCACGATCGCTGGTTTCTGCGCTGGAATGGAGAAGCACAATCGCAATCGGAATCCAATACAAAAGTCGGCTAACGGGCCTGGACGAGCCCTTTATATAATGGCATACCGTGCCATGTGCATCAGTACTATAAATGTATATATATATATATATATGTGTATGTGTGTGTTTAGCAATACGGGCAGTGGATGATATCGGAACTGAGACCAGAAGTCGATTTCTACTTCTACGCAAGTACCTCATATATAATCTACGTTTCTCGTGACCCCAAGAGGATAGGTAAAAAAACTGAAAAAAATCTACCCTAAATTATATGTTTTCAAGAATTTTATTGTGTTACAGTTTCCAGTCATGGATAGTTTCAAAAATTATAATTTATATCAACAGAGTATCATTGATCAAAAATAAAATAAATCGAATTTTTTCATCCATTACCAAATATTTTAATAATTAATAATAATAATTAATAACTTTTATCAAAGTTACATTTTGTAGAGGGTACAAAGATTTTTTAAATAATATATTAATGAGTTACATTTTCAAAAGAGAGTTCAAGCTGAATTATTTAATGAAATTTTTGTCTTTAAAGAAACTTGAGATTAAATTTTTTGATATATTTTGTAGTTGAGAATCAACTTCATGAAGCTTTAGGTTTGTCAAACGATCATGAAAGGGGAGAGAGAGAGAAAATTCCGTATATCCCCGGAGGGTTGTTCCAGCTTTTCCTCCACCGACTTTTCTGCATCTTCTTCTTCTTCCTCTCCCCCTATTTACATCTTGACTCTGCCATATCTCGCGACTAACTGATCAGTAAAAAAAATCAAAAAAATCTACCCTAAATTATATGTTTTCAAGAATTTTATTGTGTTCCAGTTTCCAGTCATGGATAGTTTTAAAAATTATAATTTATATCAACAGAGTATCATTGATTAAAAATAAAATAAATCGAATTTTTTCATCCATTAGCAAATATTTAAATAATTAATAATAATAATTAATAACTTTTATCAAAGTTACATTTTGTAGAGGGTACAAAGATTTTTTAAATAATATATTAATGAGTTACATTTTCAAAAGAGAGTTCAAGCTGAATTATTTAATGAAATTTTTGTCTTTAAAGAAACTTGAGATTAAATTTTTTGATATATTTTGTAGTTGAGAATCAACTTCATGAAGCTTTAGGTTTGTCAAACGATCATGAAAGGGGAGAGAGAGAAAGAGGGAGAGGGAGAGGGAGGGAGGGAGGGAGGGAGAGAGAGAGAGAGAGAGAGAGAGAGAGAGAGAGAGAGAGAGAGAGAGAAAGTTTCGTATATCCCCGGAGGGTTGTTCCAGCTTTTCCTCCACCGACTTTTCTGCGTCTTCTTCTTCTTCTTCCTCTCCCCCTATTTACATCTTGACTCTGTCATGTCTCGCGACTAACTATAATCTTATTCCGAGAATCTCGTAGAGCTTGAACGACAGTCTCCTCATCTCTACGCGCTCGTGGGAGGGTGCAACGTTCGTACTTTTGCCAGAGTTCACCCCGAGTTTTGTATATATTCCTCTTCGACGACTTTTGGCCCAGAGGGCAGCTACAACAAAACATCCCTGATTTCGTCCTCGAGAGACGTCCGACGTTTGAAGATTTTCCTCCGCTCCGAATATACTTTTATTTTGTGAGAAAATTTTCAGTTTCACTTGACAAATGATAATTCAACGTCATTATTTATCATTGAATTAAAATATTTTAAAATTTCGATAAGAATTGTTATTTTTTATTTTAAATAAAGTATGGAAACAAAAAAAAACTCTTATCACTACTTTTACTCCCGACTACCTGACAGGCAATAGACAAAAGTATGAAATTCACTGTGGTCCATCTTACAAGGCATTTTTTTTCTTATATTATTATTTATAATTTTCGATGATTTTTTTATTTTGTGGAATATCTTCTTTGCATTTTTGGATTGAGGTCTCGATTTCTTTCCCCTCTTCTCTTTTTATGTCAAGTCTTACCTTCCTCATTTCCTTGTGTCTTTTATAGTAAGAGAGAGAGAGAGAGAGAGAGAGCGAGAGAGAGGAAGACGCAGAAATTCGGATAAACCATTTCGAGAGGTGAACCCTGGAATCTCGTTCCTCGTTAATCCTTCGGGATCGTTCGAATCTGGGATCTGCTTCTTAGGCTTCTCTCTCTCTCTCTCTCTCTCTCCTTCTCCTTCTCTCTCTCTCTCTCTCTCTCCTTCTCCTTCTCTCTCTCTCTCTCTCTCCTTCTCCTTCTCTCTCTCTCTCTCTCTCTCCTTCTCCTTCTCTCCCTCTCTCTCCTTCTCCTTCTCTCTCTCTCTATGTTTGTGTGGACCACCGAATTCCTTCCCACATTGTCTCACAAACCACAGCTGAGACCTCCCTCGTCTCGTTTCACTCGCATTTTCACGCGTCGCTCGTCACCCTTTCTCCACCCCCTTGAAGACGACCTCGAGCTCCAAGTTCCGACAAGACAAAATCTCAGATTTGACTTTGGCCTCTATGGCAGAAATGGTCAGCATTTAAATGAAGTCATGCAAAATAATTTAGCTAACGAAAAAATTAAAAATAATTATTTTTCTTAATACGAATATTTACGAAAAATTTCAAATAATCTTTAATCATTTAAAAAATAATTTTTATTTTTGCTATCATAAGTTTTAGTTATTCTAGAGAAATATATATAAATATTTATCACGAATGAATATCATAAATTATTATTAATTATTCGATGAGTCACAAATTTTATACTTTCTGTTATGATTATTATTTAAACATTTTTTTTTTTACAAATTTATATTTGTTTAAAAGAATTGTTAAATATTTTAAAAAGGGAAAATTCCGGGCAGAAAATGAGGAAAAGAGGATCGATAATTAGGTCATAGAAAATCTTTCCAAGATCAGCCTAAGCATCACAGCACGTACAATCGTCGTCGCAGTCTCAGAACCGCAAAAGTATATAGAAGAGACTATAAACTCAGAGCATAATCTGTACGCTTTCGCACTTTGATGATACCAATGGGACTTATTTCACAGCGTACAGACTCATTCACCCTGACATCCCCCTGGGATTTTGTAGGGGCTGGAAAGTGGAGGGGATGATGACGAAGGGAAATGTTTCTCGTAAGGGAAGAAGGGACGAGACGCCCAATTTAACCGAAAATTCGTGAGCTTACAGACTAGATAATGTTCTCTCGTTACTCTCTCACGAGAGTTTCTCGTTTTCCTAACAGTCTCGATCGTTTTACTCCCCGTGGGGGTTGATACGACGTTTTACGAGTATTTGCCAATTCCAAAGGTAGAAGCACCCCTTGTAACCCTTAAATTACCACAAAAATCCCGTAATCTCTCCACTTGTTCCCATAATTCAACTCGTCGAATTTCACAAAAATTTCATTCGTAAAAATTCTTGATATTTATTATATCACGACTTGAATAAAGTTATATAAATTCGCGTATTGAGAATTTTTATTCTCGTGCAGATTCGATGATTGATGTAAAATTATGTCATATACGATGTATAAAAATATTTATCACAGAGGGCACAGGTCGAATATTATGCGAGTTCGACCCCTGTTTATCTCTCACGAGAGTTTTTCGTTTTCCTAACAGTCTCGATCGTTTTACTCCCCTTGGGGGTTGATACGACGTTTTACGAGTATTTGCCAATTCCAAAGGTAGAAGCACCCCTTGTAACCCTTAAATTACCACAAGAATCCCGTAATCTCTCCACTTGTTCCCATAATTCAACTCGTCGAATTTCACAAAAATTTGATTCGTCAAAATTCTTGATATTTATTATATCACGACTTGAATAAAGTTATGTAAATTCGCGTATTGAGAATTTTTATTCTCGTGCAGATTTGATGATTGATGTAAAATTATGTCATATACGATGTATAAAAATATTTATCACAGAGGGCACAGGTCGAATATTATGCGAGTTCGACCCCTGTTTATCTCTCACGAGAGTTTTTCGTTTTCCTAACAGTCTCGATCGTTTTACTCCCCTTGGGGGTTGATACGACGTTTTACGAGTATTTGCCAATTCCAAAGGTAGAAGCACCCCTTGTAACCCTTAAATTACCACAAGAATCCCGTAATCTCTCCACTTGTTCCCATAATTCAACTCGTCGAATTTCACAAAAATTTGATTCGTCAAAATTCTTGATATTTATTATATCACGACTTGAATAAAGTTATGTAAATTCGCGTATTGAGAATTTTTATTCTCGTGCAGATTTGATGATTGATGTAAAATTATGTCATATACGATGTATAAAAATATTTATCACAGAGGGCACAGGTCGAATATTATGCGAGTTCGACCCCTGTTTATCTCTCACGAGAGTTTTTCGTTTTCCTAACAGTCTCGATCGTTTTACTCCCCGTGGGGGTTGATACGACGTTTTACGAGTATTTGCCAATTCCAAAGGTAGAAGCACCCCTTGTAACCCTTAAATTACCACAAGAATCCCGTAATCTCTCCACTTATTCCCATAATTCAACTCGTCGAATTTCACAAAAATTTGATTCGTAAAAATTCTTGATATTTATTATATCACGACTTGAATAAAGTTATATAAATTCGCGTATTGAGAATTTTTATTCTCGTGCAGATTCGATGATTGATGTAAAATTATGTCATATACGATGTATAAAAATATTTATCACAGAGGGCACAGGTCGAATATTATGCGAGTTCGACCCCTGTTTATCTCTCACGAGAGTTTTTCGTTTTCCTAACAGTCTCGATCGTTTTACTCCCCTTGGGGGTTGATACGACGTTTTACGAGTATTTGCCAATTCCAAAGGTAGAAGCACCCCTTGTAACCCTTAAATTACCACAAGAATCCCGTAATCTCTCCACTTGTTCCCATAATTCAACTCGTCGAATTTCACAAAAATTTGATTCGTCAAAATTCTTGATATTTATTATATCACGACTTGAATAAAGTTATGTAAATTCGCGTATTGAGAATTTTTATTCTCGTGCAGATTTGATGATTGATGTAAAATTATGTCATATACGATGTATAAAAATATTTATCACAGAGGGCACAGGTCGAATATTATGCGAGTTCGACCCCTGTTTATCTCTCACGAGAGTTTTTCGTTTTCCTAACAGTCTCGATCGTTTTACTCCCCGTGGGGGTTGATACGACGTTTTACGAGTATTTGCCAATTCCAAAGGTAGAAGCACCCCTTGTAACCCTTAAATTACCACAAGAATCCCGTAATCTCTCCACTTGTTCCCATAATTCAACTCGTCGAATTTCACGAAAATTTGATTCGTAAAAATTCTTGATATTTATTATATCACGACTTGAATAAAGTTATGTAAATTCGCGTATTGAGAATTTTTATTCTCGTGCAGATTCGATGATTGATGTAAAATTATGTCATATACGATGTATAAAAATATTTATCACAGAGGGCACAGGTCGAATATTATGCTCGTTGGACTTTGTTACGAATTATAGCATATCAAGTCGAATGGATCTAGATTTTCTCACTTGTTGTGTTCACCTCGAGTTGAACCATTAATCGTCTCGTCGAGTGTTTTTTTTTTGTGCTAACACATAATATACCCTACAAAGGTCTCCCTGCTTTATGACCTTACGTCCATTTTTTTATCGCACCCCCTCGTGATTCTCCGATCTATCTGATTGATCTAGCGATAACATCAACCATCGCAGCTTTGCCTCTCGTATTTTTTTATATATATATACATATATACAGACATTTATATATATATATATATATATATATATATATATATATATATATATATATATATATACACAGACGAGTTATTGAGTGTGAACGTGCATTACGTTCTTTACGAGTCTTCGAAGACTTTTTCCAGTTTCGTTTTGAAACGATTTGTGTCCGTCATTGGTCAGTTTGTTGTGAGATTTGACCAACACTTATATAAGCTCAAACGAAATGTGGTGCGAAAGTCACCAACGACGAAACTTTATCTGTCCAAGAATCATTAACGATCTTGGTTGTTAGTGTGACTGTTAGTTGCCAGGAGGGCGTTACATGAAGCTCAGTCGTTTGCGAGCCTCAATTCTACTTTCAGAGGTCATAAGAGGGTGGACGAGAAAAAAAAAAAACGCGCATCATAGAGACGCGAAAATTGCTACTATAATCCAGTGCCAAGCACCTGCGCACGAACTCGATAAATATCGTGAGCGCACGCAATACGTCATTTTTCGTACAAAAGCAATATATATATATATATATATATATATATATATGTATGTATATATTGCTTTATATATATATATATATGTATGTATTGCTTTATATATAAATGTATATAATAAACTATTATATTGTGGCAAGAAAAAAACTATATGCTGGTAATAAACGGATTAAGATGCGATAAAATTTCACAACGGGAAAGAGATTATTACACTTAAAATCACCGTTCTGTATTTCTCACTGTTCCATATCGATCATTTGAGTTTTATTAACTTTTTTTAAGCTTTTCTTCGTTCCCTCGCGCCCCGCCTCTTTCTCTCTCTCTCTCTCTCTTTTTTTTTCTGCTACTGACATTTCGATCATTATGCACATTTGACTTGAGGAAATTTATGAAATTTGTAATGAGGTCATCGAGCCAAGAATATATTAGCTCGTTTATATAATTCGTCATCCTCGTAGTCGTCTTTGCGATACAAAACTTTCCATCAGAGTCAGCCAGAGTCGCGTGTATGCACAAAAAAAAAACCATTAGAGAAGGGTCGGTTGGGAGGGGGAGGATTATCAAGGGGATGAAGAGGGGTTGTTAAATTGGAAAATATATTAGAGACAAATATGCTTGAAGGGTAAATCAAATATGTCGTATCTTGTGTCAATATCTATAAACTTATTTTCTCATTATATTATTTCTCTAATTAAGCAATTATTTCACTATTAATTCATTATTCGACAGATCTCGCTCAGTGACTCTTAAAACTTATGAATATAATCGAACGATTTGGGAATTTTAAGGAAAAATTTTGCCATCAGAGTCAGCCAGAATTGGGTGTATGTACAAAAAAAACCATTAGAGAAGGGTCGATTAGAAGGGGGAGGATTATCAAGGGGATGAAGAGGGGTTGTTAAATTGGAAAATATATTAGAGACAAATATGCTTGAAGGGTAGATCAAATATATGTCGTATCTTGTGTCAATATCTATAAACTTATTTTCTCATTATATTATTTCTCTAATTAAGCAATTTCTCTGTTAGCCTCTTTAAGGGTTGAAACTTTCCATCAAAGTCATTTCTGTATTACGAAAAACACATGTGGATTCTTCGAACATAAAAATTCAAAGTATAATAGAATGACGTGTTTCTATCATCGTCGTGAAGGTGTATATTATTTCGTGCTAGGTATGAAATGATATATAGAACATCGTAAATTATCGTCTAAGGGTTAAACAGGGTAAGTCCAGAATAGTCGGAACACTTTTTTTTTTAAATGGGCTGTAGCTTTTTCCGAATTTTACATATCAGGGCAGCCCCTGAGACATGAAAATATAATTCTGTTACTTTCAATTTACCGTCAATAATGTTACATAATTATTAACATTTTAGAATACTGAGAGAGCTTAAAAAAAAAAAAAAAAAAACCTTTTTCGGGGTTATCGATTAGTTTAGGGCTCAAGGATGATCATACTAAGTTATTATAATATAATTTCGATTCCAGAATGTTTAATTAAATTATCAAAATAATTTTCAAATTATCAAAATAATAACCCAAACGTTATTTAACGATCTTTTTATGCTTTCAGACTTGTCACGCCCCAGTAATATTTTATTATTTATTTATTTATATTATGCCAGGGCATCGAATTTTTTTCATGCATCCTGATTGAAATAATGATAAAATTTCGTGTTTCAACGTTTCTGGAATTAGCTCGTAAGCATCGAGGATATAATTTAGTTCACTGATCGAAGTTTGTCGTGTGACAGTTAATCGAGGTAAATTATTTAATAGGGTCTGGTTCAACAGTTCATTACCGGTGAAGTGGGCTGTTTTTAATGCTTGAAAACTTGCGAGAGGCAGCCAGAACGTAATGAGAGATTGCTCGTTTGCAAAAAAAAAAACAAAAAAAAAAAAATCATAAACATTTTACGTCTCAACGATACGAGTAGATTCTGTATATTTTTACCTGCAATTCTATCAAGGAAAAAATATGCATGTCTATGTATTGCATGTATTAGATTTCACATATACGTGCACATATATTATATGTATATAGTATACGTATGTATTATATGTATAGTATATATAAATATACCTATAGTATATATAAATATATGTATAGTATATATAAACATATATATAGTATATATATATTTTGATGTGGCGATATATATGTATGTGTGTAAATGTGCTACAGAGTAACGCTATAGATATCCAACCTAGCTCATTGTACTCTCATTCGTTGGCCCAAGAACGAGACTTGATTGATACGCGGATTGCGTGGCGGCCGCGAAAAGGTTCTCGTCGAAAATCTACCGTTAAGGGCTGTTATATAGTGCATAGTTGGGGGGTAGTTTTCTCACACCCCCTATATTGGAGGGGACCAACACGCTGTAACATTAAACTCGTACAGGCAGTAAAAGTGCCTGTGAGAGCTGTGAGAATAGGGTACGTTAAGGTCGTCCAAGAGGGCGCTTAAGGTACTTCACGTGTATTCCATTCTGAGACGAACATTGGGAGAATGGGGTCTCGTTACGTAATACGATTGTGCGAACGAAGACGATTTCACTAAAAGTTTTGCGAGAGTGGAGAAAATCATATATATATGTATAATTTTCTCCACTATTTATATATATATATATATATTATATATATATATATATACTGGTGTGTGTGTTTTTGTTTGTTTGTGCAGAAAGTGGAGAAAAGCATATATATATATATATATGATTTTCTTCACTATATATATATATATATACATGTGTGTGTGTGTGTGTGTGCAAAAGAACGTAATATGGGGAAAAGATATAAAGTACATTTTCGTTCACACCGGGGTGAATTTTCTCGTGTCTGCGTGCTCGTCTCGACTTTGTGATGCAAATTTCGTAAATGGCTCTGACATTAGCCCAGTTTTGATCTCACCTTCCATTCGACCTTTTCGCTGATTATTGCCAGAGCGCCAGTACACCGATTTTGAAATTTCATATAAATGTGGATTGATTTATTTATTTATTTATTAAATTGCAAAAAAAAAAAATGTAAGAAGATGAAAATTTGTATTTTTTGTGAAAAATAAAATTTTCGATTAAATTTTTATCGATCAGCAAATTTTTTATCGGAAAAAAAAAACAAAGATTTTGCTTTAATAATTAATAAGGAAGATAATTTTTTTCGTTTTTGCTCAAAGGAACGAAAATTTTTGAAATGGTGGAGGAAAAAAAAAAAAAATTGGTTTACCCGTTTAAGATCGCGAAACGTTCGTTACATTTTGCCCATTTAAGTCGGGAGGATGAGAAGAGAGAGAAGCGAGAGAGTGTCCCATCTCTTCGAACCGGGAAACAAAGTCTCGGCGGCTAATTTTCTAATTTCCACCCGGCAGTCGAGGGTCCCCGGCAAATCGATTCGTTAATGCCCCATTAAGTCACCCTCTAACCCCTCTGACCTCGCGTGCACACATCAACGAAATCTCTCTTCGTCCCTTTTCCTTCACTATCCCTCCCTTTTCTATTCCTCTCCTCTTCGTTCAACCCTTGCCAACAAAATTAATAACTAATTATCCAATCGATTGATTGTTACTCGGGGGTTGCTATTCCGATTAAAATTTCACGTACATGTATAAACCTCGCATTAGCCTTGCATTAACCTCACTTTTCGTCTATACACAGCCTGATCCTGATCCAGCGTTAAATGCTCAAAAATTTTTTTTTAAAAAGAACAAAATCATCCAATCGATTGATTGTTACACAAGGGTTGCTATTCCAGTTAAAATTTCATGTACATGCATAAATGTATGTTAGCCTCATTTTTCACCTGTGCTATTCAGCGAGTTCCTGATCCTCATCCAGCGTTAAATGCTAAAAAAAAATAAAAAAAGAACAAAATCATCCAATCGAGTGATTGTTACACAAGGGTTGCTATTCCAGTTAAAATTTCATGTACATGCATAAACGTATATTAGCCTCATTTTTCACCTGTGCTAGTCAGCGAGTTCCTGATCCTCATCCAGCGTTAAATGCTCAAAAAAAAATAAAAAAAGAACAAAATCATCCAATCGAGTGATTGTTACACAAGGGTTGCTATTCCAGTTAAAATTTCATGTACATGCATAAATGTATGTTAGCCTCATTTTTCACCTGTGCTATTCAGCGAGTTCCTGATCCTCATCCAGCGTTAAATGCTAAAAAAAAATAAAAAAAGAACAAAATCATCCAATCGAGTGATTGTTACACAAGGGTTGCTATTCCAGTTAAAATTTCATGTACATGCATAAACGTATATTAGCCTCATTTTTCACCTGTGCTATTCAGCGAGTTCCTGATCCTCATCCAGCGTTAAATGCTAAAAAAAAATAAAAAAAGAACAAAATCATCCAATCGAGTGATTGTTACACAAGGGTTGCTATTCCAGTTAAAATTTCATGTACATGCATAAATGTATATTAGTCTCATTTTTCACCTGTGCTATTCAGCGAGTTCCTGATCCTCATCCAGCGTTAAATGCTAAAAAAAAATAAAAAAAGAACAAAATCATCCAATCGAGTGATTGTTACACAAGGGTTGCAAGGGTTCCAGTTAAAATTTCATGTACATGCATAAATGTATATTAGTCTCATTTTCCACCTGTGCTATTCAGCGAGTTCCTGATCCTCATCCAGCGTTAAATGCCTAAAAAAAATAAAAAAAGAACAAAATCATCCAATCGATTGATTGTTACACAAGGGTTGCTATTCCAGTTAAAATTTCATGTACATGCATAAACGTATATTAGCCTCATTTTTCACCTGTGCTAGTCAGCGAGTTCCTGATCCTCATCCAGCGTTAAATGCTCAAAAAAAAATAAAAAAAGAACAAAATCATCCAATCGAGTGATTGTTACACAAGGGTTGCTATTCCAGTTAAAATTTCATGTACACGCATAAACGTATATTAGCCTCATTTTTCACCTGTGCTAGTCAGCGAGTTCCTGATCCTCATCCAGCGTTAAATGCTCAAAAAAAAATAAAAAAAAAGAACAAAATCATCCAATCGATTGATTGTTACACAAGGGTTGCTATTCCAGTTAAAATTTCATGTACACGCATAAACGTATATTAGCCTCATTTTTCACCTGTGCTAGTCAGCGAGTTCCTGATCCTCATCCAGCGTTAAATGCTCAAAAAAAAATAAAAAAAAAGAACAAAATCATCCAATCGATTGATTGTTACACAAGGGTTGCTATTCCAGTTAAAATTTCATGTACATGCATAAACGTATATTAGCCTCATTTTTCACCTGTGCTAGTCAGCGAGTTCCTGATCCTCATCCAGCGTTAAAAGCTCAAAAAAAAAATGAAGGAAGAACTTGACATAATTTCTCGTATTGATTTTCTAAGGCAGCTAAAATGGCGTCAAAATGAATTTAAATCATATTCCACCCTTATCTCAACTTAAAATCTCACGTACATGCATAAATGAATTTTAGCTTCACTTTTCGTCTGTGCCGGTCAGCGAGTGTGCTCATCTATACACAGCCTGATCCTCATCCAGCGTTAAATGCTCAAAAAAAAAATGAAGGAAGAACTTGACATAATTTCTCGTATTGATTTTCTAAGGCAGCTAGAATTACGTCAAAATGAATTTAAATTATATTCCACCCTTATCTAGATCTCTTGGTAATTAAAAATACATTAAGAAAACGTAATAAAGCGTCAAAATTAATTTGAGACTAAATTTACATTGATTCGATTCATTTGTTTATTTAACATTCAAGTGAAAATCATTTTTAATAAAATATTGAACAAAAAAGTTTGAAGTTATGCAAAAGTAATTAAAAAAAAAAAAATTGCGAGTAATTGCAATTTATACGTCAATTTAATTTAATTAAGTCCATGTATGTATGTGTGTGTGTGTGTGTGTGTAGACACTCAAGTATGTTATATTCAACCGCACTGGAGCCGCCCCGACGATCTCTCTATCTGCTCCTCGATGGGTTTCATCCCTCAAACTTTCCATCCGGATGTCATATATATATATATATAGTTGTGCTGTGCCTGCTGTTATCGACTCTCTTGGAGCTTCGCAAACCAGAGACAAGTATGTGTTCGTTGTATGTACATGTACAACGAAGCATGTGAATTCGTTGGCCAAGGGAAAACATAATTTGTAAAATATAAATTTACCCAGACCGATATTTATAAAATTTCGCGAATCGCGTTTACTTTATGAGAGTTCCGAATCGTTGTTTACTAATTCAAGTGATAAATAATCAATATTGCACTCTATGATGCTACTTAATTAATATTGTTTATTAATTTGTAAGACGAACAGACGAACCACGAGAAAAAGATAATCGAACAAACTTTAGGTTGACTAAAGTTGTATAATTATCAATTACCGCTGACCAATGAAAACGCTTTATTTCAAGAATTGACTAATTAAACTCAGTCCCTTCTTCGAATGGCTGTAATTATTTTTCACAATCATTCAAATTCATTTATGAGCCTCATCTGTTATTTCCATGTTCAAATTGTGTGTTTGAAATTTTCACAGAGTCCTTATAAACACATCTTTTTTCTAAGTATATTTCCATTTTGATTGTTTATTGACTATAAAAAAGTCTTGATAAAATGTTACACGTGAAATATTCTTGATGTAACTTGAGAGGACAAAGAAAACAGAATTGACGTTTAGCAGCTGTGAATTGTTCGTTTTCAATTTTTATTTATTGAAAATTGTACAGCTTGAGTGAATACAAGTTAAAGGGAGAGAAAATTTATTAATCAATCGTGCACACACTGTACTCAACGGTGCAAGGAATCGTTTTGTTTAATTTTTTTTTTTTATATTCAATTATCAATGACACAAATATTAAAATTTATATTAAAGCAAAAGCAACTTTCGTTTTGTTCAACTTTTCATTTCCAAGTCTTTTCTATCTAATTTTTATTTCATTTCAATTCGAATTTTAGCCCAATTTCCATTCAATTTTTTTTAACTTGTTCTTCAACATTTCTTTCACTTTAGTCCAAGTATGCTTAAACTTTATTGTTTGTGAGAGGCGTGAATTATTTATGTTGTATTGCCTGTTGGATGACCGAGCTTAGTCCACGGCACGGTGTACTCTCCATCGAACATGGTCGTGATCATATTTATGATGAACGATCCGATCTAAAAATATTATTGCATTAGAAATTTCGTAAAAATAATTGATGACATTGGTAGAGCAAAACAATATTAATCTTAATGGAAATATGAATATTGATTCATGGTTTGCCAGTTAAAAAAATTATCAGACCAGTAGAAGACGAGCCAATGATCGGATTTATTATAAATAAACTCACGAACAAATACGTTGGCAAGTTGATCTTGAACAATCGCCAGGCTGAGAATTCAACCTTATTTTGGTACAGATACAACGCTGTCTCCGTATCTTCCTGGTGATTGAAATCGATAAAAATACACAATTTTTAACATTGCAATACACTTTTGATAAATTAAGAGAAAATTACTAGAAGGATATAGTTATACGTACGTTTTCGTTGACCGTATGTATCAATAATGGATCCGTGCAGAGTATATAGTTTGCAAAGTTGTTTGCCTGCAAAAAACATAAATTTTATTTTTTTTATCGTTGGTGAAAAAAAAAAATGTGGAAAAAAAATGCTGTCAGATTATCTGATTAATGTGTTAATATGCGCAGGACGCACAAAATGCACAACGCTAGATCTTCAAAAATTATTTCAATTTTTCAATTTACACCTGATCAGCTGATTAAATCATTGCTATGTGATCCGACTACAGCCCCAAATTCATTTACGTGAAAAATATTTTTTTAATGAATATATTTGGATTCCGATTATTGATTCTAAAATGTATTTCCGGGTATATCAAAAATTTATTTGTAAAGTTGTGTATTATTTAAGCAAAAGCCATTTTTTTTTTCGTTCAACGGTAGAGAATTGCATTCTTGTTGGTACAAGCGAATAATAAATTAAAAAGTTAAAAAGTTGGTGAATTGTTCGGAAAGTTTGGGCATTTAAATTTATAGCAAATGGATCAAAATGTATCGCAAGGAGAAAAGATTCTTCCCCGGGCTTACTTTCAACATTTTTTGTTTCATCTGAACTTGACAAAAAAATACAAGTGATGAAAATTCAAATAATTTGAAAAGTTAGAAACAGCTCAATAATATTATAAATTCGAATGTATCGAAAATTATAAATAATATAAAAGAATATTTTTTAGAGATTAAAAATTTATCGTACAGAAGAATAATATGAATATGATAAATCGTGGATAATACCGCGTCAGCAGTCCGTTCACATAACCAGATGAGGATCCAAAATGACGTCCCGGCTCCCAGGACCTGCGTGAAACCTATAAAATCGAGAACGGGGTTTTCTACGTTGAGTAAACCTCTCGCGATTGCCCAAATTGGTTCGCAGCACCACACAAATAATTCGAAGGAGTACTCTTTGGCCAACATTTGCGTGGCTCTTGTGAGTGTCTGGTGAAGATAATAGAGGTCACTCATCTCAACGACCCGCCTGTTACCCACAGTTCTGTACACAGTCATATTCCATTTATCTCTGGGCAAAACGGTTTCGTTGAGATAATTGTAACGTTGGTACAAGAGATCGAGAATTGTGCAAAATTTCAGGCGGACGAGGAAGCCTGCGCTTGACATGATCACGATCGCAGGAGTCGCCAATAGCCGACCAACAGTAAAATTTGAACGACGGTCCAACTCTTTTTTGATTAATGCCAAGAACCACAAAATCCTCGGAATAGTCATGATCCAGGAAAAGAAAAATTGATCCTTTCGAGCGAGTCCCATTCGCTTGACCCTCCGATCGTACTGGGCGAGACTCTCGATGACCTGAAAAATAAATTGTAGCTATGTGTGGGTCATTCTCCCAATTATTGTTAAAACTTTTCGGCGTACCACCTTTATAATTTCGTTCCAACCCTATTTGCATTTTACTATCCAATAAAAAAATTCGAAGTGAGTCGTCAAATTTTTCCGGATTAAAATAAATTAAAATGTGGCTCAGATTAGAACGTGGTGAGTTACTGAAAATCTTCGATCAATTTAAAAATGTTTTTATCAAAGCTTTTTCAGCAGCTTCAATTTTCGTTTCGCATTTTCATCGGAGTACGATCGTTTATATTGACCTACATAAAACGTGTGTATTCGTAAGGAATGTCTCGATCGATTCACAATGTTAAGAGTCAAAAAAGTCAACTATATGAAGTGGGAAAACATTTCAAAAATGGTACGCACTTTTATTTCACATACCATTGTTAATCGATTGATCAAAAATTTGACATATTCTTCCCCACTAAAGGAGGACGAGGAGGAGAGGGGGAATGCACTGTTGAAATTGAATTAAAAAAAAAAAAAAACTGATTTTTAATTTCTCGCGTTTTTATTTCAAAGCCGTATTTTTCGACCTGGCTGCCATCTTATTCCAAAAAGTTTTGATCCGATCTAGGCCATGAAAAATGAAAAATATTCGTAGACTAGATGCCTCTGATGTGTACCTAAGTATGATTTTTTTTTCTATTGAAAATTGGATTCTTAAGGTGTGAATTGAATTTTTTCGGTGTAATATCCAAACGGGAAATCGGTAAAATATTTTAAAAAATTGCGGGCATGTGTCACTATATACAGTCAAGATATAAAAAAAATTGCCTCCACAGATCGATTCCTTTTTCTAAAAAATCGCATATACAGATCGATTTATCGCGATATATAATTATCATTATGAAAATTAATCGAAATGGAAACGTGACGAAAATTCCTACGGCGGACGTGAGAAAAATAAATTATTGCACATAATCGCACACGATATCGATACAAACCTGAAATTGGATGTGCGGGTCGATAAGTTGTCGATAGACTTCAATCCCAACTACTATGATCATTGCAGCCAAAGTCAATGCCACCAGAAATGAGTAACTCATTACTCTGGGCTCTAAGTAGAATGTTTTAATCACATTTCTCCGGACACCCCAGATGAACCACAATATCGAACTGAGCACAGGAACGACGTAACATATTCGTCGCCAAAATCCCTCCCTCACTAATCTTTCACCTTCTATTCTCCATTGCAGCAAACCCACCCCTTTGGCTATCAAGCACTGAGGCCAAAGTTTTTCAAAAATCATCGGTATGGTTCCTTTGTCATCGGCCATTATTCCCCCTCACCGTTTATCTTTATCCCTTTTATCTTTTATCGTTATTCCCAGTTTAATTTTTCCTTATCCAACGTTAACGTTTTTTTTTTCGATGATGAGCATTGAACAGTCAGAGACTCACTGAGGGTGACACTGAGGGTGAGGGTGGTTCAGCTCAACATTGCCGATCGAGTGTTCTGTTGTTGTGTTTTTTTCTGCACAATCGATGGTTGCCTACTAGCCCTTTTACGCAGCAGAAATGCTAAATGAAATATTAATGAGTGCACGTTATGCGGCCACGTAAGCGTTTCCTGCAAACGAGGACTCGTCGTTATGTCCGTTTTATCGATTCTACTGGAGAGTTTAAAAAAAAAAAAAAATCTCCAAATATTCTCACTCGTCATGTCTTCCAAATAAATTTCTATCTGATTTTTTGATGCACAACATTTTTTTTTCTACCCTGAAAAAAACGTTCTTGTCATGTTTAATTTTTCCTCATTTCCACCCTCTTTTTATTCCTTTGGTCAGTTTGTGTCAATTGTGTGGTTAATTATCTCTCTAGGTTACCATATTTCATCGTAATCTCGAACTTGTTGAAAATATAAAATTCTCGATTTATTTCTACCCTTATTGACTGATAAGGGAAAAATTCGATCTTATTGAAATCGAATTATTTATCGTCTAAATTCTTTGATATGTATTCGAATTATATTGTACACATGACGTGTATCTCATGAGTTTTACCATCGTAGACTTGTATGCCAGTCAAGCCGCAAAAACAACCCCTTATGTAGCTCATTCCTCCCCTTCTAAGCCCTCGCGTATCACGCGTTAAACCGACATGGTGCTTATTGCACCCTGGAATTTCTATTAGAACAGAATTCCTTCTTGCCTTTTCTCTCTCTCTCTCTCTCTCTCTCCCTCTCTCTCTCTTTCTCGCCGTCATCTCGAGTTATCTACCAGAGCTTATTCTCAAATAAACTAACCGAAATTTAATTGACCGACTGAATAATGAATCCTGAATGAAATTACATTTTTTAAGTTGAATTGCAGATTTATCTTAAACGAAAAAAAAAAATGCTACATTTTTATCTGACAAATTTGAGAAAAGAAAATAAAAATTATCAAATTGTATATTAATTTTTCTTCAATTAATAATTAATAAGTTCGATTGAAAAGTGAAAAGAAAAATCATGAGATAAAATTCTGTTATGTTTTAATTGAAATTTATTTAAAATAAATTACTAATGAATTAATAATTATTTACAATAAATCGATTTTCATTGACTCGTGATGGAAATGAGAATAGTTTTTTTTTTCTCTTTGGGAAATTCAATTTTCATTTATCATGAATAAAATTGAGGAAATTGTTGTAAGATGGCGTGAAACAATCGAGCAGATCCATTCCTTCGTAATCCTCTTTTACCCTCCACCCATCAGCATATTGGCTGAGATGAGAAATCTTCGATAGTATGTATAGGGAAAGGAGATGTAAGCTGTAAGAACTCTCGACCAGATTTAGCCGAACGTGAAGAAGGGTGTGAGGATAAAAGTCTTTTGTGAAGGGGGATGGGGGAGAAAAAACGTGCAAGTTTCAGCCAAAGTGTACTACGCGTATCTATGTGCAGCTTTTACGAGTAAGAAACAGCATAGTATAGGAAATCCTGTACACTTCTCCTTCCACATTTCCCTCGAGAGCTTGTCGTAGGTAATATATATATGTATATATATATATATAGATATATGTCTTACGTGATATATGGTAATATATATATATATATATATATATATATATATATATATATATATATATATATACGTGTCGTACGTAATATATGGTAATACATATATATGTATATGTGTGTATAATAAAACATTGAGATGGGTTTTGTCACTCTTTTTCATCGCTTTTCTTCGCATTTCATCGATTTGGAACGATTTTATATCTCTCGATGTTACGTAGCATATGCAAAAAAAAAAAAAAAATTCACACATTTCAATGAAACAAATTTTGAGAAAATAAATAACATTTTATAATGCTGATAAGACGTTAATTTAATTAACAAATTACTGGGCTAATGAATTCTCGTTCGGTTGGAAATAAATAAAAAATTAATAAAATACGAGAATTTGATTATTTTTTTTTTTATTCGCGATTTAGGAGATGAGAAAAAAAATTATAAATACTCTCTTTAGTTTTTAGAACAGCCGAGAATGTTTAATACAAATTAATCTCACCTCATCCTTCTTACTCCAATTCGCTTTTACTTCTATGACGTTTTCCCTCTTTTTTTTTTTATTATTTATTTCAATTTTCTGCTTCATTTATCCAAATCGAGAGCAAAGTATCGGGTACATGTCAGTTGGTCTTTCCTGTTTTCCTCGTGAATTTACGAGTTATGGTGGATTAGTGGAATTTCGCTTAATTACACTGCAAAAGCCTCCAAGAAGAGTCTTGTATAGCGTGTGTGTAAAGAGAGTAACGTATATATATGTATATATATATATACATATATATGGATATGTGTATGTATATGTGTATGTATACGTATATGTATTTGTATATGTATATGTATTTGTATATGTATATGTATATGTATATGTATATGTATATATATATGGATATATATATATATATATATATATATATACATATAAAAGAGTTGAGTATATATATATATATATTCAACTCGTTCTCGTTCGTATCGCCTCTTGCGTGTCATCGCTGCGCTTGCACTCGTACATATAATATATCATGGTGAGATTCATCGATCAAACGATTAAGGCGGAGCACCTGGTATTCTCATATTTGTTGATACAGCGATGTGGATACTTTGATAAAAAAAAAAAAAAAAAATCATTTATATTAAAAAATAAATCAAACAAAATAAGAAGCAGAGCGTTATATTCGAATGATAAAAGATTAAAAATCATTAATTGTAATAAATTAAATTTAATAAAAAAAAATGCAAATAATCAAAAAATATTTTTTCTTCTGAAATGAAAATTTTCGTTATTTGCACTTTTCGAATATTCGAATTTTTGCAATTTTATCGTCGTTTTTATCTCATTCTCATGACGATCATGACGAAAAAATGAGACGACTTTCAGAGACTTTTTGCCTAAGCGTTACAAAACGATATTGAAAAAACTACCCTTGGGAGAAAAAAAAATAGAACGGAAGTTGAAAAAGGGATGCACGAACGCACGTGGGCGAGCCAACGGTTAATAAACACGATTGAAAATTAATAAAATAACCAAAAAAACCAATTAATAAAATAACCAAAAAATAAAAAAATATTTTATTTTGAAATTGAAGATTTTTGTTATTTTTACTTTTTGAATATTCGAATTTTTGCAATTTTATCGTTGTTTTTATCTCATTCTCATGATCGTCATGACGAAAAAATGAGATGACTTTCAGAGACTTTTTGCTTAAGCGTTACAAAACGATATTGAAAAAACTACCCTTGGGAGAAAAAAAATAGAACGGAAGTTGAAAAAGGGATGCACGAACGCACGTGCGAGCCAACAGTTAATAAACACGATTGAAAATTAATAAAATAACCAAAAAAACCAATTAATAAAATAACCAAAAAATAAAAAAATATTTTATTTTGAAATTGAAGATTTTTGTTATTTTTACTTTTTGAATATTCGAATTTCTGCAATTTCATCGTCGTTTTTATCTCATCCTCATGATCGTCATGACGAAAAAATGGGACGACTTTCAGAGACTTTTTTCCTGAGCGTTACAAAACGATATTGAAAGAACTACCCTTGGGAGAAAAAAAAATAGAACGGAAGTTGAAAAAGGGATGCACGAACGCACGTGCGAGCCAACGATTAATAAACACGATTGAAAATTAATAAAATAACCAAAAAAACCAATTAATAAAATACCCAAAAAATAAAAAAATATTTTTTCTTCTGAAATGAAGATTTTCGTTATTTCCACTTTTTGAATATTCGAATTTTTGCAATTTCATCGTCGTTTTTATCTCATCCTCATGATCGTCATGACGAAAAAATGAGATGACTTTCAGAGACTTTTTGCTTAAGCGTTACAAAACGATATTGAAAAAACTACCCTTGGGAGAAAAAAAATAGAACGGAAGTTGAAAAAGGGATGCACGAACGCACGTGCGAGCCAACAGTTAATAAACACGATTGAAAATTAATAAAATGACCAATAAAACTAATTAATAAAATACCCAAAAAATAAAAAAATATTTTATTTTGAAATTGAAGATTTTTGTTATTTTTACTTTTTGAATATTCGAATTTTTGCAATTTTATCGTCGTTTTTATGTCATCCTCATGATCGTCATGACAAAAAAATGAGACGACTTTCAGAGACTTTTTGCCTGAGCGTTACAAAACGATATTGAAAAAACTACCCTTGGGAGAAAAAAAAATAGAACGGAAGTTGAAAAAGGGATGCACGAACGCACGTGCGAGCCAATGGTTAATAAACACGATTGAAAATTAATAAAATAACCAAAAAAACCAATTAATAAAATACCCAAAAAATAAAAAATATTTTATTTTGAAAATGAAGATTTTCGTTATTTTCACTTTTTGAATATTCGAATTTCTGCAATTTCATCGTCGTTTTTATGTCATCCTCATGATCGTCATGACAAAAAAATGAGACGACTTTCAGAGACTTTTTGCCTGAGCGTTACAAAACGATATTGAAAGAACTACCCTTGGGAGAAAAAAAAATAGAACGGAAGTTGAAAAAGGGATGCACGAACGCGCGTGAGCGAGCGTGCGAGCCAACGGTTAATGAACGCGAATGAAAATTAATAAAACGAATAAAAACAACGAGGACTGCATAGGAAACGGTGGGGGGGGCGACACAGAGGGATGAAAAGGGAAGGGGTTATACGTAGGGGTGAGAGATTCAAGAGTGGCTCTTTCGCTCAGGAAGCGAAAAATTCCCAGACCGGATGTCATATCCACTCTCTCCGGGCTTCCTCTCCACCTCCTCATTCGTCCCTACTTGATCATATATATATATATATATACATATGATCAAGTAGGTATATATACACATATATATATGCCTCATACCCTTTCGACTTTTCAACAACCCCCGGAAAGTGTGGATTTGATTAACGAGGCCGTTATTGAAACTGGTTGTCAACGACCGCGCGATATATATATGCGCTCGACGACCACCCTCGTACGTTTTGTTTGTTTTTTTTTTTTTTTTTTTCATTCGCTACGTGCATACGTATTTTTATATAGATATGTGGGTGCGAGAGGGGGTGAGCGGAACACTGCGGTGTTTTTTTTTTTTTCGTGTGTGAGCTTGCGGTTCACGAGCACAAGCTTAAAATCCCAATCGGTTCGTTCTATATCAATAGTTCAATACAAAGGGCTCTAGCTAGGTTATAGGAAATTTTGAATCGTTCGTATAGTGTATTGTACAGGCTCGTATATGTCTCATATATATATAGATATTAAGATTACGACCCCAAGGGGTGGGCTAGATACATTTTTGTATTATTTTCTATTCTTTTTTGTATTATTTTATTATTTATGAATAAGTTTCATTTAATTAAAATAAATCGGTTCGTTCTATATCAATAGTTCAATACAAACGGCTAGCTAGGTTATAGGAAATTTTGAATCGTTCGTATAGTGTATTGTACAGGCTCATATATGTCTCATATATATATAGATATTAAGATTACGACCCCAAGGGGTGGGCTAGATACATTTTTATATTATTTTCTATTCTTTTTTGTATTATTTTATTATTTATGAATAAGTTTCATTAAATTAAAATAAATCGGTTCGTTCTATATCAATAGTTCAATACAAAGGGCTAGCTAGGTTATAGGAAATTTTGAATCGTTCGTATAGTGTATTGTACAGGCTCGTATACGTCTCATATATATATATATATATATATATATATTAAGATTACGACCCCAAGGGGTGGGCTCGATATATCTTTGTATTATTTTCTATTCTTTTTTGTATTGTTTTATTTAATCAAAATAAAAGTTTATCTACACAAAATAAATTCACTATTTTTTTATTCAATATTGTTCTATTAAAAATATTTTAATATTTGATAAAAAAAAAATTGTTTCTAAAGAAAGAAGATTTTCATTCATTTTGCAGTTAATTTTCAATTCTTGTCGCTGAGACTCTCTTTATCTCTTGTTATCGTTGATGACGTCAACGATTTATCGAGGCAGTTTGTGACTTGAACTTAAAATTTATATTATATATTTTGCTATGTAATCTGACGAGCTTAATTCACCGAAACGAATTGATCGTCGAAATTTTGCATGAATTTTCCACTCTACGAGCGATCGTTCGGCGTTAACTCGAGATAAGGGTGGCTTCACCTCGAGAGACGATCACACAATTTTATTCCCTTTTATAATAATACACACCACATTCCCACATATACATATATATATAAGTAGATTATTTATAAATTTGACAAAGGCAGATTTTGATACGTAAAATAAAAATATAAAAATGTTAATTATTATGATAATATTATAAAATAATAATTTGAGGATTAAAAAAATTAATGAGAATATATAAACAAATAAAAAAATGCGATGGAAAAATTTGACAAATTTTTCACACAAATTCAGACGTAAAAAAAAGAAAAAATGTTGAAAATGAAAATTTCATGAGTGAGCGTCTGTGTATGGCGAATTTAAAAATCGAGATTTACTTCTGGCTGGTAGAATTCTGCGTTGAAACTCGTATATCGAAAAATGGTCTATAAGAGGGCTTGTCGACCGACAGGATAAGAAATTTGAGCTCCATGGGTCGTTGAAAAATCGCTGGGAGGTTCTCTGTGATGGGTGAGTTGTGTGCAAGTTCAGGGATGTGTGATGGCCGTCTCGGGATGGGGTGCAAGAAAACTCGTGAAAAATGAGCGATAACTCAAGAGGGCAAGAATATGGTTAAGGGGGTATATTGTATTCATACGTGCAGAATAAACTATCAGAACGAATTGGTCGAGTTTGGAAAACTTTTGGTGACCAATTCACAGAAATATACACGCAGAGTAATGATTTGTACCGATATATAGATCGATCTATATGTGTTCGGTAAATTTAAAAAATTTTGCTAGCCATTATAGTATTTTTTTAACGTGTGATTAAATTTTTATTTCTTCGGCATATCGTTCGTACTAAACCGAAAAGTAAATTTAAAAAGTAAATTTAAAAAATGTTGCTAGCCATTATAGTATTTTTTTAACGCCTAATTAATTTTTTATTTCTTCGTTCATCTTTTTATTTTTTTTAAATAAATGTCTTTCCAATAAAGTAAATTTGATTCTAATTTCAATGAATTTAAATAAATTTTTTAATAAATTTCTTTCCAATAAAGTAAATTTGATTTTTTTTTTTGGTGGTTAGCGATAAAGATTTAAAATATTATATATAGTGAGAATTGTGTTTGCTTTTGCCTCATACATCAAGTGTATAAGGATTATCCCTGGAGAGTAATTAATCAGAGAGTACACTAAATGTCTTCATCTTTCGTTTTATTTGTAATGGTCTGTACACACATTGACAGTTATGTGGGTGTGTGGAAGAGGATTCTGGGTCGGTTGGGTGAACTTTTGAATAATTATCGGTTATATCGGGCTCCTGGTAATATATTGAAGAAGCGAACGAGAGTATCATGCTATGTGTGTATGTGTGTGTGTTTATATGCAAACACATATATATATATATATATAGTTATGAGGTGTTGAGTGCCAAGGCAGCCAGAAAATTGGAATCACCTTCGATTACGTCGTCTTCCCCCATCCTTCTCATTCCCACGCTCATCTCATCTCGATGAGGCTCTACACGCGAAAGAGCCTACGGCAATATCCTTGGGTACATCGATGGTGATTGTGAGAGAGCGAGTGAGAGATGAACTAGCCATCTCGAAAATTGCGGTTGAAAATCGGTAGAACCGACGATCATCTCTCGTCTTCATGTAATAAGCATTCATGTATATATATATATATATATATATATATATATATATATATATATACTTTCAAAGCATCCTATCGCTCTATATAGATGTATAACCTCCAAAGTTTCTTCCAGAAATGTTTATCCTGGCGAATATTACCAATCTCGAATATTAGCAGTATATAAGTATAGATCTGACATAATTCTTTTTGATTTTTCATACAATTTATGCTGCTCATATATTTATGTAAATTAATTTTTCAACTACAGCGCCATTAATAATTTTTAATCACTTATCATACTTTTTTTTTTAAATAATCAATCATATTGTAACAAATTATTTACAATGATTTTTCACTTTCTTTGTTTTTATACAAGGCATGAACAGATATTATATATATATATATATATATATATATATACTGTAGATGCAGTTATATGCATTCCTAATTGTATATCTGATCGTTAAATAAATTGCTGCGTCCTGACTTTAAAACCTTTGACTGTAGGTGTGTGTGTGTGTGTGTGTGTGTGTGTGTGTGTGTGCGGTGACGATATGAAAAGGTAGATCGCGCGGTCGTGAGACTCGCGGGTTAGCAGAGCGAATTGCATGGATTACGCAAATATATGTATGTATATATATATATATGCAGCATATGCGTTTTGGTTGCATACATGAGTGTACTACGGCCACGGCGTTATCTATACAGGATGCCCCATTTTAAATGGTACAATAAAATATTTGGAAAACAGTTTTTTTTTATTACTTTACTTTCCAGCTAGAAATTAAAAGATTTCGAGAGCGTCAAACGATAATTTTCTTGTACTAATTTCGTCAGTGGAGGCATCAAGAATAGATGAAGGTAATCTTCATT
The DNA here is from genome assembly GCA_963669185.1 of Dyspetes luteomarginatus. Lineage (NCBI taxonomy): Eukaryota > Metazoa > Arthropoda > Insecta > Hymenoptera > Ichneumonidae > Dyspetes > Dyspetes luteomarginatus. The sequence continues at coordinate 1,905,929 of OY769905.1, forward strand.
TTTTCCAAGACAAAGTTATGATTTTCGTTTCATAAAATTATAGTCGGATTCGAGACAAATTCAGAGAAAAAAAAAAATTGCCTCTAGCTTGAAAATTGTTGAAGTTATGGCACTTTGAAGTTTCAATAGGTCGACGCGTGAACGATGGGCACGCGCGCGCGCACGCATGCACGCATGCACGCACGCACGCTCTATCGAACTTCAAAGTGCCATAACTCCCATGTTTTTCAACCTAGAAACAATTTTTTTTTTCCGTTAGATTTGTCTTGAAATGAACTACAATTTTATATAGTTAAGCGTTAGATTTATCGTTAAAAAATTTAATATGACCTCTACCAAACTTTGACTAGCAAATCGAAATATATACTTGAGCTTTTATTTACTATTCAACGTGAAATGGGACACCCTGTATACATATACACGCTTTTTCCCTCCGCATATGCATAATTCGTTTTCTCACCCACGTACACTCTCTGTTTGTCTCTTTCCCATACCATCTCTCATTCTATCTCGCTTTTTCTGTTTCACTCCTGCATCCACCTTTCTCTCTCTCTCTCTGTTTGACTTGGCTGGTTCAACGGACACACATCGGGTTTATCTACCCTCTCCGGTGTTCGCCACTCGAATAACGAGCCAGCTCTTGGTACTATACACCCTCGTTGTAAAGGGGTGTGAGCTAGCAGCACAGAATGGTCTGTTTTACAAAGGGAGAGAGAGAGAGAGAGAGAGAGAGAGAGAGTTTCTATCTCTCTCTCCAGGATCCAGTCCAAACGCTCTCGTGCCAGTTAATATATTAGCTCTTTCCTCCCTACCATCTAACTAATTTCCGTAGCCATTATTTTGTGACGAGAATTCGACAAATTCGGTCGATTACTTGGCCAATAAATTATTCCGTTAAATTGAAATCATATAAAATTTATTTGTATTAATTTCATGTAATTCAATTAAATAAAATTAATTTAATTTCAATACGAGCAAAATTAAGATGCTTTTTTTCTATTTGATTTTGATTGAAATGAAAATTTATTCATATCAAATAAATTCGTTTTTCTCGTCAAATCATCGCTATGTAACAATTTAATTATTCTTTTTGACCAATAGTCGTACAAAGAGGAAGAAATAAAATATTTCGATGTCATGCGAGCACGAGTCTCCGTCACTTTAAGAATGAGGTGGGGAAACAATCACGAAAAAAATAGATAAAGGATTCTCAAGTGTTGAGCTCTTCCACTTTTAGCGAAGTGGTGGAGCAAGGAGAAGGAGAGCTGGAGAGAGAGAGAGAGAAAGAGAGAGAGAGAGAGAGAGAGAGATAGTAAGTGCGTCAAGGAGATGCTCGACTGGACCTTAAGACTCTGGAGATTACGGAGTAGTGGTGTGTCCCTCGTGCACGCTGAGGTAGGTTTGAATTATACATGTATACGAGAGGACGAGAAAAAAGCGTGTACAAAGCTGCTCTCTGCTTCTCTTTTTCTCCCTCCCTTCCTCTCTCTCTCTCGCTCTCTCTCTCTCTCTCTTTTTTCTCTTTCTCTCTCTGTTGGTCTCTGGGTCAGCGTGCTGAAGCAAAATGTAGGTCGAGGGTCAACGTCAGAAAAGACCACGTGGTGAGCGTAGAAACGCAGCTCTCGTTCACCTATATGTATATAACTATTAAAAAAAAATACAAATATGGACCATTTCAGGCCTAATAGACCAAGCGACCATTTTTTTTTCATTTTTTTTTCTATCCTATAATTGTGTTGTAATAAAAAAATTTTTTAACGAAAATTAATTTTTTTGTTAATGCGAAAAAGGGACTGACAAATTGTATAAAAAATTCAATCAAGACCATATTGATTTTTATTTTTGGTCTGAAAATTAGTCTCGGCTCTTTTTTTTTTATTCTCCTAAAACATAGAAAAAAATGGGAAGCAAAAAATAAAATGGTGGGGACCGTGACCTCGCTGTTTTTGCGAAAAATGCCACGTATATAAAATATTTATATGTACATATATGTACTTGGCCACTCGTTTTCAGCTGCAGTTCATCTCTGATGCACCTTTCTCTATCTCGTTGCTTTAAAATCGTGAGGAAAGCGCTCGCGCACACATACACACACACACACACATATATATATATAGAGAGAGAGAGAGAGAGAAAGAGAGAGGGGGGACACGACGTGAGATGCAAGCAAGCTCTCTAGCGTCACCTCGAGGGGGGTGGGAAAGGGGTGGATCGTAAAATCTCATGGACCCGTCGAGCGCAGCATCCCCGGAGCTGCTTCGACTCTCGTAAAGCTCCGCAAAGCTCCCGGGGTAATTCACGGCTCGGTATACACACACACATGTATACACATATATATATATATATACAAGTATTCTATACATTATCTAATATATTTATCATTATATTATAGTACAAACCATATCGCTATAAATATCTAAATTCCAAAATTGCAGAATAATGTGGATACTTATAGTATATATATATATATATATATATATATATATATATATATATATATATATATATATATATATATATATAACTAGCAATCCGGCCCAGCTTCGCCCAGAATTTTTAATTTATACAACACAAATGTTGACGACTTTTGAAATTTTATGTCTATTAAATACTTGTGATAATGAACTAATTTATTTTTATAAGAAATCCAAACATAAACATCTTTTAATTATTTTTCATTTTTTTTAAATATAAAAGCAGTTACTGTGGCTTATGAATAAAAGTAAAATTTATGGTGAACTTTTTTATAGACTTTCTTAAGACCTACAATTTACCTATAAATTGTTTTGGTGCTAAACTAATAGTTTTCTCATCGTTCGCCACGTAAGGGCCCGGGTGACGACATTTTTTACGACTACGTTGACACATTTGAATGTCTCTAATTATTTATATGTGATAAATCAATTTTTAATATTACCTAAAAGCTTCCTCGAAAATTATTACACTAAGTAATGGTGAAAACCCCATCATAATCCGTTGGATAGTTCTCGAGATTAGCGCATTCATACAGACAGACAGAGGCTCTCGGGGACTTTCTTTTATACCATGTGCACTGATATATATATATATATATAATACACTAAAATTTCATTATTGACACCATTGAACGAGCATTGCTTATTTGTCACTTTAATATATCACGAATTATAAATTAATCCTCCACGATAAACTAAAAGAGAGGATTTCAGACTCGACGAATCATCGGGCTTATATGTAATGGCTGTCGTTTCGTAGCATTCTATATTGGTAAAATCTCCTTAGGAATGTCGACACTAATTGAACCATATTAGCCAATATTTCTCGTTGCTTGTACAGGGTGTAGCTTAAATAATTAAAAAACTGGACAATTTCCGATATATTAATATTCATACCAATATCGACCGAGAGAAAAATAAATATTTCTACACGTTAAAAATATCATAATTGTTGCCCTAATAAATTGTACCCCAAATGCATATTTAAAAGATGAAATTATATCACATTAAATATTTAGTTTGAAATAAAATTTATTCGGACATCATTCTTATATTATTACTGTTTTCCAAATCTCATTTCTCTCATAATAAATATTTGAAAAACCAAAAAAAAAAAACAATTTTTGCTTGACCTAAATGAAGCATAAAAATAAAATAAATGCCAAAGAATTTTTATGTTTAACGTGTACAGCATTGAAAAGTTTAAATACGAGAGCTTATCGTAGTTTTAATAAAATTATAATCAACCCCATCGTAGTTTAAGTAGCCTGACTGACCTAAATATAAGATTTGCACCCCTTTGCACCCTCTGAAATTCCACCCTTGGCATTTGCTGTTTCTCATCGTCAGTCATCTCTCTCTCTCCTCTCCTTCCTCCACAGTTCTGTGTTCTCTCTATATCACTGAGCTCGGCATTTCCATTTCTCTTCGCAGCCCCCCACCCTTCCTGGCAAATAACCCTCATCGGCCGTCTGGTCGTCTAGTTAGTCCACGTAAGCCGTCGGGGATTAAAGCAGAACCGACAGGGGGCAGATCGCAAGAGACGCTACGTAGAGATGTCGCATATCCTCCAAAACCACCCCCACCCCCGCACGCCCCCCGCGCCACCCTCTGCTCCATCGATGTTATCCTGTGCTCTTGCAACCCCTTGAGGCGCACACGCGATACACGCGTTGAAGTGGGTTCACAACCCTTCTCGCAATAATGTTTCTCTCTCTCTCCCTCTCTCTTTCTCCCTCCCCCTCTATCACCCTTTCTCTCCCCCCCACCCTCTCTCTCTCTCTCTCTCTCTCTCTGTCTCTCTCTGTCTCTCTCTCTCTCTCTCTCTCTCTCTCTCTCTCTCTCTCTCTCTCTCTCTCTCTCTCTCTCTCTCTCTCTCTCTCTCTCTCTCTCTCTCTCTCTCTCTCTCTCTCTCTCTCTCTCTCTCTCTCTCTCTCTCTCTCTCTCTCTCTCTCTCTCTCTCTCTCTCTCTCTCTCTCTCTCTCTCTCCCTCTCTCTCTCTCTCTCTCTCTCTCTCTCTCTCTCTCTCTCTCTCTCTCTCTCTCTCTCTCTTTCTCTTTCTTGTTATGGGTGTCCGGAGTTTATCCGAACGATTATACCCACCTAGACTATACTGAAATCCTCATCAAGTTTCACCCACCCCATTTGTATCCGTATACAAAACCCTTTGTAAATCAGAGACCCACGTACTCGAGGCCAGACCAGATTGATCCATTAATATTTCGCCTCTCTTCGCCCTTTTACTTCAACTTGTTGAATTAAAAAAATATTTTATCACAATTCTTTTTCATATCCAGCTCTCTTTTATTTCGATACATTTTTTAATTGTTTATCGAGATTATTTTTATTTTCATGTCACTTGTTTAATTTTTTACGTGATATTTTAACCCTTGGAAATTTCCAAGGGTTAAAGTATCACGTAAAGTGAGGTGAGGTGCAAACTACGTGTTCAATATATATTTATATATATATAATTTCGGCAAATGAAAAAATATATATATGTATATATATATAAAATTCGGCACATGAAAAAATATACATATATATATATATATATATATATATATATATATATATATATATATAAAATTCGGCAAATGAAAAAAAATATATATATATAATTTTTCATTGAGCATTTTTTTGAATTTTTTTATCGTATGATTGATGATCGTTTTGGTGAGACGTCTGGAGAATCGGTAGAAATTCGTGAATTTTGGCTGCGTGCTGCCACGAAATTTCCCTCTTTCATCTCTCTCGTTCCCTTTCCATCCTCTCTGTGGATTTTCCAACGCTATAAAACCTCTGGACGATCTCGCAGACGACACGCTCTCCCTCTTTCTTCCTACCAAAACTGTACTCTCCCCCGTCCCCCGGAGCCGCTTTTCTCCCACGACTCCCAACTATATACTCTTCTTCAACTCCTCGGTATAGTATTCGTTGCCTTCATCCCCCAGCCCCTCACTTTCCGCATTTGTAAGTCGAAACACGTCTTGAATATACGATAAAATTTTCCCCTAGATTTGGGCTCGTCCTCCACCCCCCACCACCCCTCAAACTCTTTCCATGACGTTGAACTGCTGTTCCTTTATGTGTAGTGCCTTTTCTCCTTTTCCCTCTTGTCCTTATCTTCGTATCTACGGGACCAGCAGCCACCCATTCCTCCACCATTCGTTCAATCTCTTCTACTTTTTTTTTTCTTCTCTTTATCTCTCTTTGCCTGGCTTCCTTTTTTCGTCTTTTACCTCAGTAAATCCATATCACATGAAAAAAACGTTGGAAATTCCTTGTTTATTTTTTTTTGTTTTTGTTTGTTTTGTTATTTATTTTTTTTATTTTGGGAATCACGATCTTTTTTCATCGTCACTGCTTTTGACCAACTTTTGTACTTTCTTCCCTCTATATTTGAAGCTGCTCCATGTGGGTAGGAATATATATATATAGATATATATATATATATACATGCATTATTTGGCGTCGAGACGCTGCTGCATCTCTTGATGTATATTATACATTTACTCGTAGCAAAATTTACACGTAGGTGTACTTTTCGTCCACAGAACAGCCACGAAGTTGGACTCAAGATTTTATTAGTAGTTGGCTTTTTTTGAGTGGTTCATCTCTGTCTGTCTGCCTCTGTCTCGACACTGTCTGTTTCTATCTCTCTCTCTCTCCCTCTCCTCGAAATTAGAACGATGCTCGTGCATCAGTCTATTTATGTTAATTAATTTTTATTTTTTCTCATACGAGCTCATTTCTTATTGGATTATTTTATACTCATGAAATTTAATTTTGTACTGAAAAGAACTAATTACGAGGGCTGCACATATTCCCTTGACTGAGGTGGGTGTAAAATAATAATTAGTATAATTTTTTGTGGAGAACATGAGGCTGACCAACATTATAAAATTTCAAAAAAATTACAATTGAATAAAAAAAAAATCTCACAATTATTCCTGGACTTTTAGTATATTTTTAACGAGTCTGAGAAGAAATTAGAACGATGCTCGTGCATCAGTCTATTTATGTTAATTAATTTTTATTTTTTGTCATACGAGCACATTTCTTATTGGATTATTTTATACTCATGAAATTTAATTTTGTACTGAAAAAAACTAATTACGAGGGTTGCACATATTTTCCTACCGGAGGTGGATGTAAAATAATAATTAGCATAATTTTTTGTGGAAAACATGAGGCTGACCAACATTATAAAATTTCAAAAAAATTACAATCGAATAAAAAAAAAGTCTCACAATTATTCCTGGACTTTTAGTATATTTTTAACGAGTCTGAGAAGAAATTAGAACGATGCTCGTCCATCAGTCTATTTATGTTAATTAATTTTTATTTTTTCTCATACGAGCCCATTTCTTATTGGATTATTTTATACTCATGAAATTTAATTGTGCACTGAAAAGAACTAATTACGAGGGTTGCACATATTCCCTTGCCGGAGGTGGATGTAAAATAATAATTAGTATAATTTTTTGTGGAAAACATGAGGCTGACCAACATTATAAAATTTCAAAAAAATTACAATCAAATAAAAAAAAAATCTCACAATTATTCCTGGACTTTTAGTATATTTTTAACGAGTCTGAGAAGAAATTAGAACGATGCTCGTGCATCAGTCTATTTATGTTAATTAATTTTTATTTTTTCTCATACGAGCCCATTTCTTATTGGATTATTTTATACTCATGAAATTTAATTTTGTACTGAAAAGAACTAATTACGAGGGTTGCACATATTCCCTTGTCGGAGGCGGATGTAAAATGTACGATAAACCAAGAACATTAGTGATGTCCTGTGTACGTATCAAAGGGTAAAGAGACGAATGAGAGAAAGGATTCCGAGAATGCTGGTCCGTTGTTTAATCACATCCCTCTCTTGGCCTTTGCTCCCAAAACTTGTCTCTCCTTCATGTTTGCTCTCGATGCTGGTAGGAGAGAATGCACATCTTTCCTAAAATATATTATTATTATTATTATTATTATCATTATTATTATACTACCTGGCTTTATCCGTTGCTTCTCTATGCATATATATTTATAGTTATTTCTATTAGAGATAACAAAGTTGAGATGAGGGTGGTAAAAAAAGTCTGATAAAAAGGAGAAAAAAAAAACTGAGGAAATACCTTCCACTTTTGTTTCACGACTTTTCCTCGTTTCGTCCACGCACACGCACACACATATAACATTTTATACTTTTATATGTGCCATTTTTTTTTTCTCTTCACTATCTCCCTGACGGTGTTTTCTGGCTGCTGTGCACGTGATGAGGCGAGAGATAGGCCAAAAATGATAAAAAAAAAGATGTCCGTCAAAAAAAAAAAAAAAACCTAAAACTAAAAACTGCAGAAAAAAAGTTGAGACTTTTGATGGTTTTAAGAAAAAAGTTGAGAGTAACGATTTCAGAAATATTAAATTATTCGTTTGGTCTATAAAAACTGGACGATAACTTTTACATTTGCTGGAAATGTGAAATATTCATTTTTCCAGGTTTTTTTTTTTTCCTTCCGTTATTCCTACGTTTATTTTCACTTTCCGTCGTTCTGTGACATTCTCACGTCACCGAGCTTTTACTATTAAATTTTCAGTATTCACAGCGCTCGGAGAATTTCAACAGAAATAAGGGATGAAGCGAGAGGGGGTTGGCGAGAGCTTTAAAATTGAAAATGCTAGATACACGTCTCGATAACATTATCCATGGAGGTGTGAGCATTTTTCGGGCATTCTGGATTGACTCTCTCTCAGTATCTTTCTCTCTTTCTCTCGTTATGGAATGCCCGAAGCTCGCAAAGCTCGTGGCTTATGCGATTCTCTCTCTCTACACTTTTACTGTCTCACAACTTTGTGACCTGACAAACAGAGCAGTTTTTGATTTTTCCCTCTTTTTTTTCTCCCCATCAGCTTCACTGTTCTCTTACTTTTCTCTCTCTCTCTCTCACTTTTTTTATTCACTTTCGCAGCGTTGAAATTCGCTCAGCTCCACGACTGGGGATATCCACAGGATTTCGTGAATATTACACATTTTCTATACTTATATATACGGCGCTTGGCTGTTGCAATGAAAGTTTTACCATGCATACTACACTTTGTTACTAAACTGAATATATAATATAACTATTCACATATATATATATATATATATATATATAGCACGTGGAAAACCGTCTGAAATTTTTTTGAATAATATTTCGATTAGTAAAAAAAAAAAAATTGAATTCAATACTTAAATAGACGAATCCTTATTTAAAATAATATAAAAATTACTGAGTCAGGATAATGAGGGTAAGATTTTTTAACTTTTTTTTAAAACGACATGCAATCGCTCAGAAAATATAGCACGTGGAAAACCGTCTGAGGATTTTTTGAATAATATTTCGATTAGTAAAAAAAAAAAAAAATGAATTCAATACATAAATAGACGAACCCTTATTTTAAATAATATAAAAATTACTGACTCAGGATAATGAGGGTAAGATTTTTTAATTTTATTTTTAAACGACATGTTCAAGCTTTCAAGCTTTATTCCACTCATAATTAATGGAACGATATGATAATTGTATAAAGCAAATTTTCGTTGGATATTATCATGAATTTTTTACACTATATATTATTTTTTAAAATTCTCAGCTCGCTTCTCTATCGCCAAGATGTATAATTTCGTTGATGCAGTAAAAACTGAATGAGATTTCGAGAAGAAAAGGGGCTGGAAGAGAAGAAGGGTTAAAAAAATATATATTCATCGTTGACTGCTCGAGTCTTGGTTTTATATTATTTGCAAAGTACGTCATCGGGACTCGAAGCCAGAGAACGAGAGAAAACGAGAAAGAGAGAGAGAGAGAGAAAGAGAGAGAGAGAGAGAGAGAGCGAGAAAGAGAAATGCGAGACTATCTTGGCTTTGGTTAAATGAATTTTCATCGCTCGAGAAAAGCGACAGCGTCACCGACACCACAAAACGCGCCTTCGTCCATCTTAAAATCCACCAGTGAACGGGGCACCAGCTTCAAAAGTAATTAAGGAAATGGTTCTCATAAGCGGTTATGAAAGGCTATTATTCGTTGAGAACGACAACAATAAACGGTGGTTGGGGGATTCGCAGCAGTGAGAGTTGAGAGTTTTGCGAGAGGATGGGGCGTGTATGCCACGATGGGCAATAATTTTGTGGTGAAAGAGAGAGAGAGAGAGAGAGGGAGAGATGAAAAGAGAACCAGAAAAATTGCTCTCGATTTTCTTTCATCTTGCAGGATTTGCATTTATTTTACTGATTGTTGATTGGCACAATTTTTAATTAAATTTAATTTCCATTTGTCCTTAAAGAAAAATAATTTATTTAATTCGAGAGCAGATAATTTTTTATTTAATTTTTATTGTTGAAAAATATTTTATCATTTGACGAAATGTTTTTTTTTTTTTTTTCTCTTACTAGAAACGTGAATATTATTTTGGTCTAAGGGTAGATATTATTATTGTTGTCTTGTTTTTATGGTGTAAAAATGTGTATTTTTTTTTTTTTTTCACCATTGCCAACTGGTCAGGATCCACGTAAAGAAAAATAATTTATTTAATTCGAGAGCAGATAATTTTTTATTTAATTTTTATTGTTGAAAATTATTTTATCATTTGACGAAATGTTTTGTTTTTTTTTTCTCTTATTAGAAACGTGAATATTATTTTGGTCTAAGGGTAGATATTATTATTGTTGTCTTGTTTTTATGGTGTAAAAATGTGTATATTTTTTTTTTTTTCACCATTGCCAACTGGTCCACGTCGACGTTTCTCACTGCATTTCCTTTTATCCTTTGCAATTTTCTTACATTCTCGGATGCTCGTAGCCAGTTAACAAAAAAATATCCCAAGGGATTTGGGCGACGGTGAAAGCGCGAGCTCGCATGACGATTTTTTTTTGCTCTCGTTTCCTCTTACAGAATGACGATTAGCAGCTGGACAGAGACAAAGTGGACCAGCAAAACGAGACGGGTTAAATATAAGAAAATAACGCATCAACGCCGGAGAGATTTTCTCAGTTTTTTTCACCCTCTGCCGTCTCTGGCTGCTGCATCGTTTTTAATGATATTCAGTGATAGAGCCGAGAGTGAAGAAGGGCACGTAAAAAAGGGTTACGAACTTGAAGTCATTTAAATTCAAGGTTTTTGACGAATAAAAAAAAAGTATTTCGATCAAATTATATTTTAAATAATAATAATAATAATAATAATAATAATAATAATAATAATAATAATAATAATAATAATAATAATACTAACTTTCCTCTAATTTTTTACAAATGCAAGCATCTTAATTTGTCTCAAGTTAACCCTGTCCACCACAATTTTCCCCTCTTCGTAACTCTATTTTGTTCCACAAAATCCTACCAGATAACAGCATTTACAATCTCTCGTACCTCGCGATAAACTTTGCGCGCACAAACGTTTTTTTTTTTTTTTTTTTTTTTTTTTTCCTGTACACACGAAGGAGATGCAGATTTAGGGCTCGTAGGGTGGCGGGGGATGAGTTGAGATAAGAGGAACGAGGAATAGATAATAAATGAGAAAAAAAATAAAGAAGGAGCTTGGCGAGACTGAACTGGCTTGGGGCTGACTTGGTGTGGGAAAAAAGTACCAATGCTCGTACATAACTACAGAGTCGAAAGAAAGTGTGTGGTGATGTGTGCGTGAAGCGAAGGTGGCGAGACCAAAAGAGAAGCGAAATGCTGTACGAAGTAACGGAAGGAACGACAGTGTCTCGTAGATATTCTATATATATATATATATATATATATATATATATATATATATATATATGTATGAATATATATATAAATATGTATATATATGTATATATATGTATATATATATGTATAAATAAATATATATATATATATATATATATATATATATATATATATTATAAGAGAGAATCTATATCGCTCGTCGTAGCTAGAGAAGATTGATTGGCTGGGACCGAGACAGTTGGAAGAAGTGAGCGAGAAATCTCCTTTCGCCAAGCATCGCTGTACAAATATATTGTATAGCTCAGTCGATATTTACTGAGACATATATATATATATATATATATATATATATATATATATATATATGGTATCGGAAACTTAATTCCACAAGGGCATACAGGCTGTATATATAATAATAGCATATACATGCCATAGAGGATCTACACCACATTGATAAAATATATCGACTGAGAGCTGCATCGTCTTCTCGTGTCTCTCACTTCGTCGTTCGATGTCTGGATCTTCGAGGGACGATTTTCTCACGACGTTCCTATCCTACGGGGGTTCAGCTGTCAGGGGTGATACGACAGATAACGTTCGCGAAGGGATTGCGGTGACGCTGTGCGCTTCTCATGGTCGTAGCTCTTTTCTCGCTCAATCGCTTCTCTTTGCAATAAGAATGAAGAGAGAGAGAGAGAGAGAGAGAGAGAGAGTATCGAAAACTTCGATCTCATTGTTTGTGCCTACATAGAGAAAATACTCAGACGTAAGTAAAAGTTTCTGGATGATTTCTCTGTTTCGTCTCTTTTGTCATTGTCTGACCTTTCTATCGCTTGATGTGCAATAGACAAGGTCGAGAGTATAATGGCATTAGGGGGGCTGACGGCAGAGCGAGAGAGAGAGAGAGAGATTGACTGATTGATTGATTAATATATTTAGGCCTTGGACCTTTAAAACCTTCGGGCCAAGATAAGAGTACAAAGCTTACATTTTTACTAAATTAAATCACACCAACTATGAGTTTCATTGAATGTGCAAAGATATACAAAATAATAAAACATTAAATGATATAAAATTATATGAAATTATATAAAATTAAAATTAAAACTAAGGAGACACACCAGTATGCCGATACATACATACGTATACATATGTACACGCAGTAATTTACCGTTATAAATACTTAAATCACATATAGCACTTAAGGCTAGTTACAGGAGAGTACCTTCGCACGAGTAATGACCGATGAGAGAGAGAGAGAGAGAGAGAGAGAGAGAGAGAGAGATATTGCTATGGGTCATCATAGCGAAGCGAGTGAGTCTGCGTTTCACATCCCCTTAAGGCGAAATAAAATCCCTCATTCAGCCCTACTCTAAATCTCCGATCCAATTTTTCTCGTAATTAAATAATATTCCAACACACTAATAGAAAGGATGATTTCATTTTATTTAAATTAATTTCATCAGACGATCAATTTCATTAATTTAAATAAATCTGGTTTAATTATTTGGGTAAAATAATTGTTTTTTAGCCGAAATTAAATTAGCTTAGATCTATATTAGGGGATGGTGAAAATTTTCTTACGTCTTCAAAGTAAGTTTTCTTATTTGAGGTGAAAAACCTGATCGATCGCGGGGTCGAGGCCGATCGGTGAACTCATCTCAAAAATCATCTATAATTCAGTTATTCTATAAATATTTTTGGGTTGATGAAAGATTAAAAATTTTATCCTGTAACTGATGGCCACATTTATTTTTATTTTGAGCAATCCATTACTGTTGGTTTAAAAATAAAAATTCCACAAACTCGGATAAATTATACTTGTTCTAACATTAATAGTGACATGATATAAAATTATTCATGCCTCGTGCAAGAATTTATATTTTTGGCAACCCAATTCACACCGATTAATATTAATATCTGTTTGAACTTGAAATTGTTGGAAAAGTTTTAACAAAAATTTCGATGCCAGTGAAATTTTTGGACCTTAAAAAGACTAAAAGTATTAATTAACTATTTTTTGTTATTAAAATTCTTCTTATGGTGTTTAACTATCGTTATTTTATGACGAATTTAATTTTTAATGCACCATATATATATATCTAAAAGTAAATATATATATAAATATATATATATATAAATAAATAAATATATATATATAAATATATATATATATATATATATATATATATATATATATCGAGGTATGTATTTCACATCGTGAGAAGAAGGAAGGAGGGTCTTCACACACACACTTCATCGCTCTTTGGATCGAGCCTGGAAGATTGACGACAAAAAAAGAGGTGGTTAGGCCACGCGCTGTTTTTTTTTCCTTTTATTCACTGTTTTCTGGTCGTCGTAACGACGACAACGAACGAGAAGAGAAAAAAAAAAGGAATAATAAGACAGGAAAGACTGAGAGCCTGAGCAAAGTCCCAATTCGTTCGGCGTAAACGAGCGAAGAAAAATCGTCAGATTGTCCTGCGGCTTTGAGCACGAGATCGACGAAGCCTTTTCTCTGCATATATATATATATATACATGCATATGTATGTATATATATATATATACTATTATGTACGTTTTTTAACCCCCTTTTCGCTCTCTTCACATTCCCCTCGTGCCATTATCGAGGGGCCCTCTCGATAATTTTCAACACGAAGGACAAGATTGATCGTCGCGAAAGTCTGCCATCGGTTTTCTTCGATCCTCTTGCTCGTTCGAGCATCTTTCACTCCTTCATTCGTTCATCTTTTCTCTCTCTCTCCCCCCTGTCTCTCTTTCTTTTGAAAAAAAAAAGTGTCAAACGGTTTTCGTCTTTTCGTCGATGGTAAAAAATCGTTGGGAATATAGTGAGGGAGTCGCGGTTAGACGTTTCATCAATCGGCAACGGGCGACGATGGCAACGACGAGATCCAAAGTCAGATTGGCGAGAGGAAAACGGCGAGTGACGACGGCGAACAGCAGCAGGAGAATCGAGAATCGAGGTCTGACAGATCCTCGATCTGTTCTACTTGGTGAAACGACAGGGGAAAGCGCGTGTCGACAAACTGCCTATATATACGATTAAGCTCGTATACAGTTCCTTTATCTTCTTTTTTCCGATGTTTTTTTCCTCAATCTTTTCTTCTCGCTCTTCCAAATCGCCTTTGACAATCGTTTCCCCGACAAAAACGCTCTTTTACTCAATTTGTCGAGTCGCGAGATTTTGCAATTCGCGTTGGGGTCAAATTAGCCAATGAGTTCATGAACTTTGTGTATGTGAAAAATTTAATTGAAGTTTTTTTTTGCCTTTTTTGTGGAATTTTTTCACATTTTTACAGGACAATCGGCTTGAGCAGCAGGAGAATCAAGAGTTGAGGTCTGACAGATCGTCGATCTATTCTACTTGGCGATGTTTTTTTTCTCAATCTTTTCTTCTCGCTCTTCCAAATCGCCTTTGACAATCGTTTCCCCGACAAAGCTGCTTTTTTACTCAATTTGTCGAGCCGCGAGATTTTGCAATTCGCGTTGGGGTCAAATTAGCCAATGAGTTCATGAACTTTGTGTATGTGAAAAATTTAATTGAAGTTTTTTTTTGCCTTTTTTGTGGAATTTTTTCACATTTTTACAGGACAATCGGCTTGAGCAGCAGGAGAATCGAGAGTTGAGGTCTGACAGATCGTCGATCTATTCTACTTGGCGATGTTTTTTTTCTCAATCTTTTCTTCTCGCTCTTCCAAATCGCCTTTGACAATCGTTTCCCCGACAAAGCTGCTTTTTTACTCAATTTGTCGAGCCGCGAGATTTTGCAATTCGCGTTGGGGTCAAATTAGCCAATGAGTTCATGAACTTTGTGTATGTGAAAAATTTAATTGAAGTTTTTTTTTGCCTTTTTTGTGGAATTTTTTCACATTTTTACAGGACAATCGGC
Organism: Dyspetes luteomarginatus; assembly: GCA_963669185.1. Classification (NCBI taxonomy): domain Eukaryota; kingdom Metazoa; phylum Arthropoda; class Insecta; order Hymenoptera; family Ichneumonidae; genus Dyspetes; species Dyspetes luteomarginatus. The sequence goes on from OY769905.1 coordinate 1,921,057, forward strand.
TTGAGCAGCAGGAGAATCGAGAGTTGAGGTCTGACAGATCGTCGATCTATTCTACTTGGCGATGTTTTTTTTCTCAATCTTTTCTTCTCGCTCTTCCAAATCGCCTTTGACAATCGTTTCCCCGACAAAGCTGCTTTTTTACTCAATTTGTCGAGCCGCGAGATTTTGCAATTCGCGTTGGGGTCAAATTAGCCAATGAGTTCATGAACTTTGTGTATGTGAAAAATTTAATTGAAGTTTTTTTTTGCCTTTTTTGTGGAATTTTTTCACATTTTTACAGGACAATCGGCTTGAGCAGCAGGAGAATCGAGAGTTGAGGTCTGACAGATCGTCGATCTATTCTACTTGGCGATGTTTTTTTTCTCAATCTTTTCTTCTCGCTCTTCCAAATCGCCTTTGACAATCGTTTCCCCGACAAAGCTGCTTTTTTACTCAATTTGTCGAGCCGCGAGATTTTCCAATTCGCGTTGGGGTCAAATTAGCCAATGAGTTCATGAACTTTGTGTATGTGACAAATTTAATTGAAGTTTTTTTTTGCGTTTTGTGTGGAATTTTTTCACATTTTTACAGGACTATCGGCTTGAGCAGCAGGAGAATCGAGAGTTGAGGTCTGACAGATCGTCGATCTATTCTACTTGGCGATGTTTTTTTTCTCAATCTTTTCTTCTCGTTCTTCCAAATCGCCTTTGACAATCGTTTGCCCGACAAAAATGCTCTTTTACTCAATTTGTCGAGGCGCGAGATTTTGCAATAGGCGTTGGGGTCAAATTAGCCAATGAGTTCATGAACTTTGTGTATGTGACAAATGTAATTGAAGCTTTTTTTTGCGTTATGTGTGGAATTTTTTCACATTTTAACAGGACAATCCAGAAAAAAAAAAATGCTTCTTGATATTTCGAGCTTCGAGCAAATACCTTCTACTTTTATTTCACGACTTTTTCCGGGTTTCGTCCTCGCACGTACACACACGTACACATAACATTTATACTTTTATATGTGCCATTTTTTTTTTCTCCTTACTATCTCGCTGACTGATCCATTCTACTTGGTGAAACGACAGGGGAAAGCGCGTGTCGTCAAACTGCCTATATATACGATTAAGCTCGTATACAGTTCCTTTATCTTCTTCTTTGCGATGTTTTTTTTCCTCAATCTTTCCTTCTCACTCTTCCAAATCGCCTTTGACAATCGTTTCCCCGACAATAACAAAAGCGATTTTGCAATTCGCGCAGGGGTTAAATTGGCCAATGAGTTCATGAACTTTGTGTATAGTGAAAAATGTAATTGAACCTTTTTTTTTTACGTTATGTACGAAATTGTTTCACATTTTTACAGGACAATCGGCTTGAATCGTGAGTCCAAAGATATTTTCGATCGGACAAGCTGGCATAAGACAAAAAAAAATGTATGGTCAAATTTTTGATATTTTTTTAAATTATAGGATCATGCATCGTTTTTTTTCCTGAAAAATGTAATCACAAATTGCATAGCCATTTTACCAAAAATTCCAAACTTCTCATTAAAAAAATCCCAAAGAACTATTTTACGTTTGTTTTAAAATTTTTTATTTATTTTTTCTTTCTTTCTTTTCGTTAGCCAAGTTTGTATTTCATGCCAGATGGACAAAGATTAGAGCGTGTTCTGAGGTCTGTATCCTGTGTAAGATGAATATATATATATATATATATATATATATATATATATATATATATATATGTAAGTTTTAGTTGAACGAAGCCAGAGTTTCCATGACTTCGTGACTAAGGTAGCTACAATCTACCACGAAGATTTAGAACCGAGACTTGAACGAAGCCATGAAATTTCTCTCTCTTCCTCGTCTTCGTGGAAACTTTGGGTAATACAAACGAATATAGTCACACATAAGAGCCAGTGGGAATGGGTCGAAAAGCGCGAAAGCTTGAGAGTATCTCAACACAGGGCCAAGTTTGAGGAACTATTGGCTATAGTATATTACTATATAGGGGGTTGAGATTTTGCTATATCGTCTAGTGTAAGTAACATCAATGAGCACAATCTCCCTCTTTCTCGCACTAGCATCACTCTCGAGTTACGTAATGGTAAATCCATCGTAAATAGCTGACTTGGGAGGTGAAGGAATGGACTCGTCTTTGTAGATATGTACTCACACACACACGTATATATTTATATATTTATATATATATAAATATATAAATATATATAAATATATATATATATATATATATATATATATATATATATATATATATACACATGTGTCATGGTGCAATGAGACACCCTGGCAAGAAGTGTACGAAGAGGCAACTCCACGAGAAAGAGAAAGGGAGAGAGAGAGAGAGAGACATGGAGAAAGGAGAGATAGAAGTTGATTCGGCGAAGCAAGGCTTAGAATTTCACCGTTTGACTTTAACGAGATTCTCGTCGTCGCGCATTGCCGCACGGATGGTCCCGTAGCCTTAACCATTCGACATGTAATTACGAGGACTTCGACTCTCTGACTTCCTCCCTTATTCTCTCTCTCTCTCTCTCTCTCTCTCTCTCTCTCTCTTTGTTAATTTCTCGCTTTTAGGTACTTTAGTCCTCTTCTATCTCTCTCTCTCTCTCTCTCTTTGTCATGAGAATTCCGGTAACAGAGTCCACCAACCCCTCAAATCCGTAATATACTGGCCAACTACAGTCTGCTCTGTCATATATTGCATAATGCAGCATGCAAGTGTATACGAAGGTGTGGGATTATTCATATCGTAAATCGTAAGAGTTATACTTTTTTTTTCTGAAATAAAATTACGAGCGATTCTTCAATCGATCGTACGTAAATTTTTTTATAATAAAAATAAAGAACTTTTCGAAAATAATGCAACATTTTTTTCACATTATTTTATTCTTGGCTTTTCGATTTAATCATTATTTTCATATCAAATAAAATTGAATATTGAATATTATTTTTATTCAATATTCAAGTGGATTTATTGAATTTTTATTTATAACAAACGTCCCATATTTCAACTCGTTCTGTATTTGTACGACTTATGATAAGCTCAAAATTTTGAAATTATATTTTTATTCAATATTTAAGTGTATTAAATGAAATTGAATTTTTATTAATAACGAACGTGCCATATTTCAACTCGTTCTGTATTCGTACGACTTATGATAAGCTAAAAATTTCAAAATTATATTATTATTCCATATTTAAATGGATTAAATGAAATTGAATTTTTATTTATAACAAACGTCCCATATTTCAACTCGTTCTGTATTTGTACGAGTTATGATAAGCTAAAATTTTCGAAATTATATTTTTGTTCCATATTTAAGTGTATTAAATGAAATTGAATTTTCATTAACGTCCCATATTTCAGCTCCTTCTATACTCGTACGACGATGAGATTCTTAAAATTGAATGTTAACGAAATCATCAGGAAAATTATTCAAATTTTTTCTTCATGATAATTTCTCTACGAACCATTTAATGTCAATTTTGATTAATTATAATGTTACTAAAGTGCTTTAATGTATCGATTTTTTTTATTACTTTACGACCTATTTTGAGAACAAACTTATAGAAATGGCGGATTATATTTACCTGACCTGAGGGTTTCTTGCTCCGTTTCATTGCACAAAGTGCACTCCTCCAGCTGACCCTATCAGCGAATATATATACATATATCCCTTTCTTGAAATATTAAGCTATATATTATAAGAAAGGGATATATATATAATCGCTGATAGGGTCAGCTGGAGGAGTGCATATATATACGATTGCAGATAAATTAATCGATGGTCGATCCAACTATGCGTTCTGCGAGAGAAAATGCTTCAAAGGATCTCCTCATCGGATCCTTTTCAGGCTTTTCATCCGAGCAGACGAGACCAAGTTGATAACATATATATAACTCTAGAATCCCTTCGTGACTTTCACGAGTGGATTGTCCATATCTGATCATTGCTCCTCTTCATCTCTACTTTGATTTATCCCTTTTGTCCTTCGTGGTCAATCGCGTTCATTGGTAAATTTTTACTTCTCTTCAACCACGTTCTTAGAAAGGCGAAAAAAAAATTTTACCAGGCCACCACATATGATAAACTCTCATCCCTTATACTTGAACTTTTTTTTATATGTATAGGTATTAAAGCCTGCTAAAAATTCTTTTATATATATATATATATATATGTATATATATATAAATAAATAAAAGAATTTTTAATTTTTAAACGATTTTTTACCAGGCTGAAATCTGAATATAAAATTTATGTATATATATACATAAATTTGATAATTAATTTTGCGTTTTGTCAGCCAGATCCATCGCTTTGATATTCCCTGCTGCAAAAATTCTGTAGATTTTCTGTGATGAAAAATTCTCGATCAAAAATGGCCAAATAAAATTCTCAGCTAAGCAGTGAGAGTTTTTTTTTTTTTTTTTTTAATTATTAACGCTATCGCGTGATTAAAGCCAGACGCGCCGAGGTAATCAATTCCGTATGTGGGGTCGGACATTCTCAAGGCTCTGTGTCTCGTACAAAAAAGAGTATGTGCGGCGACCACTCGAACCATTGATGATGGTGAACGCGTGCGTGCCCCAGAGGGATGTGGAGATAAAAGAAAAAACGTGCGTAAGAGGGAAAACTGTGCAGCTGCTCGGCGAGCTTGAGGGGTTGGAGAGAACGATTCTTGCACACGAGGGGGTTGAGAATTCTCGGAAATGTTCGCATACAGACGTCCGGACCGCCTGGATATAAAGAGAATTTTTATTATCGAAATTTCGTGTGTGTCTGGTCATTTCTCTCTCTCTCTCTCTTTCTCTTCCTCCCCCTCTCTCTCTCTGAGCTCGAGGGATGAACGTTGAATTTCTGGCTGCTTCGACCAGCGGGAGATTATTGCTTTCTGGATGGAATATTATCGTCCTTTGGTGAACCGAAGGTATTTGACAGTTCAAGTACACACACCTGATTTCTCTCTCTCTCTCTCTCTCTCTTTCTCTCTTTCTCTCTCTCACGTTTCTTTCAGCCAGAAGCCACATAAAATTTAAAAAATTATATATGCTTATTTTTTTGTTGTGCTTTTATGAGAAAGAAAAAAAAATTGCTAATTTCCGATGCATTTGTTTTGTCATCTTAATTATTGAGGGTGAGTTTTCAGTCTCTGGTAGGTCGAGAGTTAACACGAGAAAATTAAATTTATAGTTGTCAAAAAAGTTACGATTGTCTGAATGATCAATTTTTTCGTTTTTTTTTTTTAACAAAAGCGATAATATCCTTCAATATTTTTATTATTTCATTTTAATTATTTGCTAGAAAAATTGCACAGCAACAATTCTGTGGACGATAAAAATTTTCATTTTTTTTTACGTAACCGAAATTCTTCTGTAATGATTTATTTCAAATTCAATTTATTTGCCAGAAAAATGACACGATCACAATTCTCGAAAAATTGAAATACTTCCATTATATATATATATATATATTTTTTTTTATAAAAAATGCAATATCGTTCTTGAATGATTTCTTTTAAATTTTGTACATAATTGTAAAGCTTCACGCACCTTATCGTCGAGAAGGTTCTCTCGAGGAAGTTGAGTGCTCGAGCCTAGCTCGTTCTCGTGGTTTTTATCGCGAAGAAAACGCGAGGCTCTCTCGCGCGATAGACTAGAAACTCGCGGGTATATGCGTGCGTGAGTTTTCCTCGGGGCACTGGCGACAAATCGACCCATGCCTCGCAATTAAAGTCGCCAATCACCAAGGCTATATATATATATATATATGTATATGTATATCGATGGCTTAATATTACAAGGACGTACAGGCTCTGTATAATCATCGCATTTGTACCCTTCTGAATTTAGAGAATCGATTTATATATATACATATATATATATATATATATATATATATATATATATATATATATATATCTCGCTGCTCGACTATACAGTCTATAGAGGCGCGATGTCGCGTGTGTGCGAGGCGATTCTTATCCGTGGCGTGATTGGCCAGTGGGGGGGGGGGGGGTCGAAAGTCGAGGGTTTTGCACCCCGTTGATGTCGAGAGACCGTGAGCGAGAACGAGCGAAAGAGATGATATAAGGGTGAGATGAAGAGTTGAAAGAGGGAAAGAGTGAGAGAGAGAGAGAGAGAGAGAGAGAGAATGTGTGTGTGTGAGAGAGAGAGAGAGAGAGAGAGAGAAATATCCAAGGGTGTGTGACAAATAGCGAGAAGGTTGTCGCGATCGGTAAGGGGCTAAGGAAAGGGAAAATACACGACAACGTGGCGCCCCGGTCAACCCCTTCACCAGCCCCTCTGTCGCCCAGTGAGCTTTTATCATCCCCACCCCGCCCACAAAGCACGTTCGACAATGGTAGCAAAACGTTTAAAGAGTAAAAGACTTTCCGAGAAACTTTGATAATCGTCCAAGTTGTAAAAACTACAACTAGATTTGTTTTTTTTTTCCCAACAAATCGGAATTTTAAATATCAAAATGATATTCCAGTTTTTCCCAAAAAAAAAAAAAAATTCCATGATTTGTTGATGAGAGAAGAAAAAAAAAGTTTCCATTTTTGAAAAGTCGATCGTTCATCAGAGCAGAATAAAATAGCGAGGAAGTTTTCAGTGAGGACAAACGAAAGAGAAAATGTGACAATGTGGTGGCCTTCGTCAACCCCTTCGTTTCGCTTAGTTTTTTTTTTTCATCCCCTACACACAAAACGTATTCCACAATGCTGGAAAAACGTTTGAAAACTAAAGTTTCTCACACCCTGCAGAATTCATCCATATATTTCTACATCCCTTTCTCAATCGTCAAAAATTTCTCAAGTTTATTTCGATCTTTAAAAAAAAAATAAGAATAATTTCCAACATATTTGAATTTTAGTAAATTTTAGAAAAAAAAAAGTTTCCATTTTTGAAAAGTCGATCGTTCACCAGAGCAGAATAAAATAGCGAGGAAGTTTTCAGTTCGGGCAAAGGAAAGAGAAAATGTGACAATGTGGTGGCCTTCGTCAACCCCTTCGTTTCGCTTAGTTTTTTTTTTCATCCCCTACACACAAAATGTATTCCACAATGCTGGAAAAACGTTTGAAAAGTAAAGTGAAATTTTTCTGTGGAACTTTGAGAATTCCATGTTGAAAAAAACTTACTATTGAGTAGACATTTTCTTTCTCACACCCTGCAGAATTCATCCATATATTTCTACATCCCTTTCTCAATCGTCAAAAGTTTCTCAAGTCCATCTCGATCTTAAAAAAAAAAAAAAAAAAATAATTTCCAACATATTTGAATTTTAGTAAATTTTAGAAAAAAAAAAGTTTCCATTTTTGAAAAGTCGATCGTTCATCAGAGCAGAATAAAATAGAGAGGAAGTTTTCAGTGAGGACAAACGAAAGAGAAAATGTGACAATGTGGTGGCCTTCGTCAACCCCTTCGTTTCGCTTAGTTTTTTTTTTTTCATCCCCTACACACAAAACGTATTCCACAATCCTGGAAAAACGTTTGAAAAGTAAAGTGAAATTTTTCTCTGGAACTTTGAGAATTCCATGTTGAAAAAAACTTACCATTGAGTAGACATTTTCTTTCTCACACCCTGCAGAATTCATTCATATATTTCTACATCCCTTTCTCAATCGTCAAAAATTTCTCAAGTCCATCTCGATCTTTTAAAAAAAAAATAATAATAATTACCAACATATTTGAATTTTAGAAAACATTCCGTTTTTTTTGTAGAATTTTTTCGACATTTGGTAGAGAGAAAATAATAAAAAAAACAATTTTGGAAGGGTGAACGTTCATTAGAGGGTGGGCGTACCGCAAATTGCCCGTATAATTGAATTCCATTGGTCAGTAGTGCGGTCGATTCGGAGCCTCGGACACGCATCATCCTCCTCTAGTTTTCCAACATCTCGGGGATTTTTATTGGAAAATGTTTGATGACCGGAATGAGGGTGGGAGGGAGGTTGAGCTCATATAGGATGAGTTTTTGAATATATATATATTTATATATATGTATGTACATATATGTATATATAAATATATATATATATATATGTATATGTCTATATATATATATATATATACATATATATACATATATGTATAGTTCACTAAGCGAGAGACATTGGGACGATCGATATTGGTGACGTAGCTCGAGAGAGCAGAGGCGAAACGAGATGAGTTACACATGGCTCAGTGTGCAATGTTCTCTGACCTCCTTTCCTATTATAGTTCAACAAGAATGGATAAACATAGACGTGCCTTATGTGAATAATAATAATGAATAATGACGCCTGATACTTGGTAAATAAATTTGCATGAGGCGTGTGTAATAAAAAATATAAAGAACTTGGAATTTGGAAAAAAAAAGGAGTGTAGAAAAAAAAATAAAAAAATATTTGAAGAATTCTCTCTTGGTCATTGTACGCGCCGTATATATTTTTTTTTTTTTTTTTTTTTTGATTTCCCAGGGCGATGTTTTCATGTATTTTTCAAATATGGCTGGTCGATTGAGGCTCTCGAGCTTTACCCGCGTGAGGTTCTACGAACTTTTCCACAGGATCTGCGAGTAGACGAACGGGGGGAACCATTCAAATGGGCCTGCATATGAATTTTTTTCGAGGGTGCGAGAGAAAGAAAGGAGAATGGCGAAAAGGGACTGTATAGAGACTCAGCTATGTGGATATATATATATATATATATATATATATATATATATATCTCTCTTTCTCTATACATATATATACATATATGTATATATATATATAGAGAGAGAGAGAGAGAGGAGGGGGTGAAAGTGTGATAAAGGTTTTCTCGACTAGGAAAATGCTCAAGATAACCATTGACGATTCTCTTTCGCTCTCTTCTACTTGCCAAGACTCTCCGAAGGATTGACCTCAACCTTTACAGCTTTCAACGTCATAAACTTTTTTTAAAATATTTTTCCTTGTTGAAAATATAAATTCTTTATCAATTTAATTTGACATGGAAATTTTTAGATCGTTAACAGACTTTGATGACGTAGGGAAAGTTACAATGAATAAAATTTTGTTAATGAAAATAATTGCTCAATTTTATTACCCTTATACTATGTAAGACACATTTATTTTACGATTATGTTGAAATTAAAATTACTAATTTCTATATCTTTCTAACTCAATAATGAAGCTCTAAAAAAAAAAAAATCATAAACCTAATGACAATTTTATAGTCGTATAATAGACGTATATTATTGCGAGCGAAAGGGAGGGGGTGGGGAACAGCTCCATTATTCGTCTCGTTGACGGGTTACTCGGTTCTCAGTGTACATTACAGACATTACAGACTTCCGCAGATCTCGTTACGTCAGTAATACGTCTCTTGATAGTTGTAGGGTGTATGTCCATTATACATATATATATATATGTATATATGCATATATATTTATAGATGTATATATATTTATATATATATATGTATATATATATATATATGTATATATATATATATGTATATATATTTATATGTATATATATGTGTGTGTGTGTGTTGTGTATTTAGGGGTGGCAAATCCACTGAATTTCTAGTAATAACGTAGTTACTACGATACCAACCCCTGGCTGCCAACATCTCATAATCAACTTGACAGTTACTAATTGGGTCATCAGTTACCACACAATGAGGGTGAACAAGTTTATGCTTTGACTGTTTTGTTGTTCTTACAATATCATCGATAAAACGAAAAAACTTCATTTGATAATTAATTCCATACTTTATTTAACTCTTTAATATCACTGATTATTCAAGACCCTTTAAATATTGCCTTTAAATTTTGGCTGACTTGCTGAGACTTTCCAAATAGAAAAAATATATATATATTTTATCCCAATGAACTCAATCGAAATATTTTTTCATTGATCGATGAGACAAAGACAGCTGATCTATTTTCTCATTGACCCAATAATTATTGGGTCATTGACATTGACCCAATAATTTTTTAACGTATTTCTTATATTTAATTGCCATCAACACAAGTGGCAAAAAATATACAATGAAATAATTTGAACACCAGATAATAATCTGAATGTTCAATGAAATGATTATAAAAGTATCAACATTAACCCTATCAAAATCCAGCAAAATCAATACTAACAGAGATGAAGAGAAACAGAGAAACAGAGAAAGAGGAAGAGAAAGAGAAAGAGAAAGAGAAAGAGAAAGAGAAAGAGAAGAGAAAGAGAAAGAGAAAGAGAAAGAGAAGAGAAAGAGAAAGAGAAAGAGAAAGAGAAAGAGAAAGAGAAAGAAAGAGAAAGAGAAAGAGAAAGAGAAACATAGAGAGAGAGAGAGAGAGAGAGAGAGATAGAGAAACAGAAACAGAGAAAGAGAGAGAGAGATAGAGAAACAGAAACAGAGAAAGAGAGAGAGAGATAGAGAAACAGAAACAGAGAGAGAGAGATAGAGAAACAGAAACAGAGAGAGAGAGACAGAGATAGTGAAACAGAAACAGAGAGATACTTTCGTCTCACAATAACAGCTGCCATCGAGTAACAACGCAGTTAATGGTACACTCGTACTCGTCATCGTTATGACATCTCTCTGCTCCACATATACATACACATATCTCGTCAGAGTAATAATCCAGGCGGGTTTATATACCTATCTGACGAACGATGACGCGTTTCGGTATTCAATGTTGAAAACGACATCGAACTACGCGTGGTCGGACAAATATATACATGTATAGTTTATCCATATGCTATATGCGACCTGCCTATATATATATATATATATATATTGTAACATTTATACATGTGAATATATATATATATATATATATATATTTTGTAACATTTATACATGCGAATGTATATATATATATATATATATATAATATATATATATATATATATATATATATATATATATATATATGATACGTCGACGTGTCGCGCTTTCCCGTTACGATAACATCTCATGATCCGTGATGGCAGGTTACACGAACTGGGAACGATCCCT
>OY769905.1:1932235-1955435 GCA_963669185.1 Dyspetes luteomarginatus
TTTACGTTGGCATGAAAATATTGAAATGTGAAAAAACTTTTTGGTCACGTGGCATTTTGATGAATTAGCCTCCCCCTCCCCCAAAACTTGTTTAAATTTTTTTCCCTCTCCTTCTTGGTTTTCAAGGCACAGATTGTATTCGGATATAAATATACTAAAATTTCAACCATTCCGTATTATTTAATGGACTGTGAATATTTTTTATATGTGAGCGAATATGTTTATCATTATTTATAATTTTAATCAGTAGAATAAATATTATGAGTGAGTATGAATGAATTTTTAATTTGAATCATATTTTACCTTTTTTCTTATTTTATTTTGATAAATATTATCTTGTTTTTTTTTTTTAGTATTTATTTGATTTGCTGCAAGATGAAAATTTTCATGAGATAATCGATTACGGGGTAGTGAGTAAATCGCAACGGAGATTGCTCAACAATTTTGCTGGAACAGATGTCTCTGACAAAGGGGATCCATGAGCGTGATGCATGTGAATATTTTTTATATGTGAGCGAATATTTTTATCATTATTTATAATTTTAATCAGTAGAATAAATATTATGAGTGAGTATGAATGAATTTTTAATTTGAATCATATTTTACCTTTTTTCTTATTTTATTTTGATAAATATTATCTTGTTTTTTTTTTAGTATTTATTTGATTTGCTGCAAGATGAAAATTTTCATGAGATAATCGATTACGGGGTCGTGAGTAAATCGCAACGGAGATTGCTCAACAATTTTGCTGGAACAGATGTCTCTGACAAAGGGGATGCATGAGCTATATATATATTGTTCATCCCCTCGAGGATTATGTCGAGAGTCTGGGCCTAGCACACGAAAATTCTCTCTCTCTCTCTCTCTCTCTCTCTCCCCCATGCTGATATAACTATGTGCATGCTCTCTCGCTCGCTCTGTTCTCCATAGCACATAATTTTGGCCTTGAACGTCCGAGAGAGTCTCGTGTGTGATCGTGAATAAACTGCGAGTTGACCATCGGCTGGATTCCCAAGCATGTGACTCCATCTCTCTACTATTATTCAGCATGCAACAGGGTGCAAATTTAACTCTTGAGGGATCAACACGCGTATTGAACCAGCATCCCCTTTCTGTGCACCCCTAAATGGAAGCTTTGAGAATTTTCCTTTGCATTCTCGCGTATATATATATATATATGTATCTGTGCGGTCAGAAACAAGTTCGACCTATTTGATAATTGTACGAGTTCATTTTTACACTTCAAAATATAATTTATTTCACACCCATGAATTTCATAATAAAAAAATAAGAAAATGAAATGGAATTTTTTGTCATAAAATTGAAATATTTTTTGGTTCTAAAATTTTTAATATTTTTCGTAATGAAAATAAAAATATTTATTTGCAATACAGATTGAACGATTTTGTATTGCTGTTGAAATTTTTTTGTAAGATTCAAGCAATACGATGTGTCATTTTGTAAATTTTTGTTTTTTTTTTGGCTTACAAATCGAGTCGTTCTATATATAGACACGAGACGAGAACGACGAACGACGTCAGTCGACATAAACGGTTCATCTCCCTCGCTTGGCTGATACACTCCGTGTGGCAGCCCAGCGAGACGCTTGAGCGGCTCAACAAAGCGTATAGGAATTCTACTACCACTTGCAGTGGTATATAGTAGTCGTTCTGTACCGACTACAGAGCGACGTTTCTACAATAGTAAAGCTCATGAAATGGCCAACTTTGTTTCCTCGAACGGTTGTCGTTTTCCTTTTTCTTTTTTTTTTTTACATCTATTTTTATTTTCTTTCTTCTCTCGTTCTTTATATTATATACACATTTTTCTTTTATATACTTGTATAGTTATATACATATATATACAACAAGTTTATACACATGTACAGTTTCTATATATATATATATATATATATATATATATATATATATATATATATATATGAAAGTTTATGCTGGCACCGCTTTGGCCTTTTCACATTCTTGTATATATAAAATACACTTCGTCGATTCTCATGCACCTCCTATTTTTGTCTCTCGTCAGCAAGTCTCCTTTTTATCAGTTTCTCTCTCACTCTCTCTCTCTCTCTCACACACATACACATATAATCCATAACATTCTTGTGTATCGTTGGGTGGTGGGAAAAAGATTTTCCGCTTCTCCCCAAATCTCTCACACCTCAATTCTTCACAGCACTGTGAAAGTGGGAATCCATGCAAGAAGGAACCAGAAACATATTTTCAAAAACAAATTGTAGACATGCACAAGGCTGGAAAAGGGTAATAAGGGAGGGGGGACAATGTGAAGAGTCACATCTAAGTATGGTATGCACCAGTCTATGATTTATGAAGCGAAAAATTTCGTCGTGAATTCGATTATGTTTTTTTCGTCTGACTGGAGCTTGCTTTTTCTACTTATTCATTTTTCTTTTTTCCAAATAAAATAAAATAGACAACTTCGAGGCCTGGATTTTTTTTTATTTTTTCCACAACTTTCCTGACCTTATTTTCCATCGTATTGCGGGGTAAAAAAAATATATTGAGTCCAGAAAAAAAGGCAAAATACATGCAGGAGAAAAACATTGTTTGAAAAATCAAAATGTGAAATTTTTCCCTCTGTGTTCTTCCATGTGAATAATTATATTCCTAGGCACATATTTCTGTGAATATATAAAAAGCTTTCATGTGAAATAGCCATGTTGTTTCCTGGCTTCCTCCTGTTCCTATACACTTTTCAACGAAGGGAGTTTTGCAACGATTGAGTGAGGAATAAGGGAGGATTCCCAAGGGTGAAAGAGGGGGCTAGATCCGATTTTTCCGGAAGCGTCTGCATCTACAAATACATTTTATATACATATAGACATACATCTCTCCGTATGTAGATGAGACAAGTTTCACAGTTGCCAACTCGAAAAAGTCATGTCATCCCCTTTTCCAATACATGCGTTGTATATCTTTCTCTTGCTGTCTTTCTGCCACCTCGTATATTTTTCTTCCTCACCTCGATGTCTCGTCGTATAGTCGCTAGAAATGACGAGGCAAGCGGAAATTCGCGAGCATTGACCGTATCAGACAGGAGACAAGACTCTCTCCCTCTCTCTCTCTCTATATATATATATATATATATATATATATATATAAGTGCAAAAAGGATGGTGCAAAAAAGATGAGGGTGCACATGCAACTCTTTTGCACTAACCTTATTGCTACACATGCCTTGGCAAGCGTATGAGAAAGTATGTATACATAAGAACGAAACAAAAGAGCAAGTGTGAGAGTGCCAAGACATCATATCGAGATGGGGGATGAGATACGAGAATTTTGCTATCGTGTGCCCAGGGGGAATTTGAATATAAATCCATACATACATCGGTCTACATTGATGTAATCGTGTCTGGATATCTGGCTGACATTTTGCCACTATCTATCTCATCCTTTCGTTTATACGTACACACGAGTATAATACACCGAGAAAAATGGAAAAATTGAACATAAATTTTGAATCAATAAAAAGTTGAATTCAAAAATTATGGGAGTAAAATGAAATTGTATCTTTTAAATTTAAATAAGTTTCATTCGAATCAATTGAATCGATTTTCTTTATCGTGTATGTAAATCAAGAAGTTTTTTTTTATTATTTTCATCCCCTTTGCGCTTTCTCCCTATGAACAATATAATTGTGGTAGAAAATGGTCACAATCGGTGGGACAATGATTGGACTTTGTGACCTCGACTTGATCGGCTTAAATTAGAGTCGATAATTCGAGAAGGCAGCTCGCCTAATGAACTGACATATACACTGCAAGCTCACGAATCTGTCTTTCCCTCAACGGACAATCGACGCTAATTTTCCGGCCAGTAACACGCTCTCTCTCTTTCTCTCTCTCTCTCTCTCTTTCCCTTGATCGTTTCTTTTTCTATTTTTCTATCATATATAGGATATATATATACTTATATACATATATATACATAAATATCTACGTACATCTAACTCGGTCCGAGTGCGCCGTGCATTCTCCTTGTGATCGATTGCTCGCGTGTTCTACTCGACATAAAACATGTCGGCATATCCGCACTGATAAGCTATATATATTTTATATATTTGAAATGAATGCCCTTTATTTTTATTCTCGTTTTAAAAATCTTCCAAAACTATTTCCCCATAAATTTATCAATTAGGTAAATGAAAAGACAAAAATAATTATCAGAGTAAAGTTTCCCTTAGGGTAATAATAATTTTTGACTGTGCTGAATGAGACTTAATTTTTTTTTTTTTTTAAGTGACACATAGAGAGTCTCAGAATTTTTTTAATTTGTAGAAAGTAGAATTTTCAACTTGCGTTAATTAGCAATTAATTTAAGATTAATTTATTAAAAGTTTGAAAGTGCGTGTAAAAAAAAAAAAAATACTGGAATAAATATAAATAGCAATAATGTACTTTGAGTGAGATAATTTTTTTCAGAGATGAACACGTGCTGTGTTCTCCATAATACAGAGGATTTTTTTCTCGACGTGTGACCTCGTTTTGCGCTTATAAACACGAGCAAGAGTAGTCGCGTTGTATATGTCGCGAGTGCGGTCGCCCCGATTATCCCCTCCAACGGTCCCATTCCATGAATCTCCAGACCGCACTAATTATCCTACCGTTATTCGAATAACGCGTTACTAATCGTAACGCACGTTTCGCTCACCGGAAGCCGGTAAACGAGGAACAAAGGGGTGGGGGGTGGTGGTGGTGGTGGTGGTGGTGGTGAGGGATGTTTTTTGAGAGAGAAAGAGGGACTGATGGGGGTTGATCGAAGAGGGGAATGAAACGGGTAGACTGTGAATGCGCAAGCGCATTTAATGTGTGCGCATCAACGCACACACACTGACGCAATTCCCAGTGCGGCTCGTTCTGAATATTGCATAACGCAATTTCCACGAGGGGGTGAGCTCAGAGCCCATCAGAACTGAAACTCTCTCCCGTTTTCATGTGACTATGTTTGCGAGTGTGTGTGTGTGTGTATAGAGTTGAAATTATAGTACTCGTAAAATTAACACCAAAAGTATCTTGAAAAAAATTAATTAATTTCACTTTTTTATAAACTTTTGTTTCGACCCAACAAAATTTATTCAAATTTTAAAAAAATTATTGATGGAATATTATCAATACAAAATATCACAAATTGCCGCTAAATTGCGTCTCTGATAAATTTCATTCACTCTGAAATTATTTTATCTCGTTTAAATATAATTATATTTATTTTAATTAATTTAATTTTAGCCTCTGCGGCTGATTCAATTTGTAAAAGTTGTTCAAATTATTTTGTCACGTTAATAACATCAATTATCGAATAATGTTTGCTGGAGATTCATTCAAATAGGATTTAAAATATATCGATATTTTTTTTTACGGCTGACCTAATACGCGCTAATACTACTTTCTCTGTACACGTTCAGGCTTCTTCCTAAGCAAATTATTTCTCACGGTTTTAAGAAATGGGCACTGCGGTAAAAAATCAACTTTGCTCAGGCCATTTTTTTCCACCATGAGCAAAAGAAGTGAGTGAGTGAGAGAGAGAGAGAGAGAGAGAGAGAGAGAGAGAGAGAGAGCGAACGAAAGGGAAGTAAAGAACAAAATCTTTCACTCATTTGATGTGCGAGTATACATAGACCGTAAAACTGCGTTAGACTAGGGAGAGAGAGAGAGAGAGAGAGAGAGAGACGCATGAGGGGAGGTTGAAGGGGAAAAACGATGAAAATAAGGGTGAGAAACTCGTAACTCTTGCAAACTCGTCGTTTAAACGATATGCGTGTACGCTGTGAGCTTTTCCATAGAACGAAAAAGGAACCGTGCGAGATAAAGATCGTGAATTCTCGGGCGTTGTTTCGATATACAAGGGTAGTAACTCTCGTGTACGTTTACTATCGCTGGCTTACAGTTTACATGCCTCTGTGCGTATTAGATGTTCACTCGTAGTTTACATATTTAGAACTCCTCATACTATGGTCTACGCATATATGGAGAGTTTTATGTATATATTTATGTTGATCTATATGGAGCTTTTGTTGGTTCCTGAAAATAGGGGTCGCGTGTTTCCAAGAAATCCAATTTAACCCAACTGCATGTGAACCTAACTCAAGATTGAACTTTCATTTTCAACTATATATATATATATATATAGCTAGCTAGGAATGCATTACGTATAAAAATATATGCGTGTATTGCGTAGGGAAAAAATACTAAATTTTTTCTTTTCATATAAATCTGCGAGTCATTTGAGAAGCGTATTTTGGGGATTAAGAAAATTTCGATAAATCTACTTCGAGTGTGTACGGCGGATGAAGCACTGATAGAGCTGGGGTCAAGTCGAGAATAGAGGTCGACACCTTTATCCGGGGCAGTGACACGCCTCACTGGCCACTTTAAACCAGTGAGACGAGCCCAATTCTTCGATGCTTTGATCATATCGTTATAACTATAGCTCAACGAGCTATTTGTGGAAAAAAAAAGAAAAAAAAAATCGAACCTTGACCTTTGTGGTCAGGGATAGAGAAAAAAATGGTGAAAAAAAAAATAATTCTCTAATAAAATAAATGTATTTTTTTTGTTCTTTTATCGAACGTTTTTGATTATTTTCAAGACAATTATTATGAATTTTATAATTATCTTGTAATTTATTTATCAATTATGAACATTTTTTTTAACAAATTAATTGTGAATAATTATTCTTAATTATTTGAGACGCGTTATAATTTTCCATTTTTCTAAAGCTTATAATTATTTCGTTATTGTTAATCCTCGTTAAATAATTATTTTATCATGGAATTATATGTGAATTATTTTTCATTAAAAAGGAGAACATTTTTGATATCATACGAAGGACGAGATTTCGATCAGAGGTGATAGGAAACCCTCAAATTTTTCAGGCTTTGGAAATCTCTAGTCTTGAATGTCAAAAGGCCAGGTGAATGTCAATAATAGATTTTTTTCGAGGATAAGCGTATTATCAAGTACTTGAAGAAGGGGAGAGGTGCGAGAGGTGGAAGACCGGAGAGTGACCTGGAAAGATCGATTTCGTTCACGAGATATAATATGTCAGGGGTCGCGTAATCCATGCGAGCTATATGTGCAATTGCCACCCCCTGCTGGGCTATATAACGTGGTAGGTCGACCGTGTTGGCCTCTCGTCCACTCTCAGTATATTAGTATAGTAACCAAGCTATATACCAGAAAGTTTGCCACGTGTCGGCACACGTGGAGAGGATAGAAGAAGCGAACGAGAGAGAGGAGGGGAGAGAGAGAAAAAGAGAGAGAAAAAAAGAGAGAAAAAGAGGGAGAGGGGGAGAGAGATGGATCCATACACCTTTTCTAGACGAACGTCACATTTTTCGCACAATACCGATAACGATTTATTTATAGGTACAAGGGTCAATCGTATGTGCCATCCAAGAGCCTCTAGTTGGTTCATGCCACCTTTTTTTTCAGGCCAATTTTATAAATTACATCTCGAAGATTAACATCGGAATCTCTACAAAAATAAATTAAATTATTACTTTTTAATTAAATAAACAGGATTAAATTGAAAATAGATTTATTCGACAAAAACGAAGTCTGCCAGACTACAAATTTTATTTGATTACAAAAAAAAAAACAATCAAATTTGACTGAAAAATTAATAATTTAATTAATAATCAATCAATTGTACTTATGGATTAAATTTAATTAAAAATTTGATTAGCAATGCAGTTTAGCTTGAATTTAATTAAGAGATTGAATTAAAAATTATTATTTTTTAATTGTTCAAATACGACCAATTTGACCCGCTCGGTTTTCTTGGTCACCTCTGACCTTTTTCCTCTCTCTCTCTGTCTCTCTCGCTCTCACACACACAAACCGTATACCATGAATATCTAAGGTACTAGATCCACCCTACCTACTCTCCAGGGCAAAGGACTGAAGGGTCACTATTTTTCCACACTCTTAGGTCTCTCCTCTATTCTTTTTGTTAACTTACCTCTCGTTCAAGGTCAGTGCGAAATGCCAGCCAAGACGTTCTGACCAGAGCCACATCGATCTTCATTCCCTTCTCAACGATTCTTTTTCTCACTTTTCTCATTCGTATACGCCATGCATATCCAATCGACCCTTCAATTCTTCTTCGTCCTTTTGTGGATAAAAAAAAGGACAATTATCGAGTTGTACTATTTTTTCACTATCTTGCGGCCATCTTAATTGGGACGAGGGTTCGTTTGCCACGTGCTTGCTGCGGTCCATCGATGAGACGTAATTAATAACGAACGAAGAGCGATAAAAAGAAATTCTCCTCTAGAGCAGAGTAGAAGGGGTGGGAGGGGGAAAAAAGTTTGTTGCAAGAAAGATGGGCTATACAGCTCGTGTCTCCCGCGTAACGAGGGACAAACTTTTTCCACGCTATTTTTTCTTTCCCTCTTTCTCATTTTGGTCCTTTATTTTTTTCTCTCTCTCTCTCTCTCTCTTTCTATCTTTATCTCTTTCTCTCTCTATCTCTTTCTTTCTTTCTGTGTGTGTGTGTGTGTGTGTACCTCTTCTCCACTTTGTGCCGCATCGTTTGGTTCACGAGGTAGATTTTCTTCATCCCTCTCAGTCTCTCTCTCTCTCTCTCTCTCTCGCCTTCTCTCACGGATTTTCAACCATCATTTTCACGAGGACAATTTTCTGTTCCTGTGACCAAGGAAGGTCGACCCAGATTCAACCACTGAGTTCTTCGTCCTCTCATCCCCATAATATATACAACATATGTTGTTACAAATGACTCCTCCTTACCGATATAAGTGTGTACCAAATTAAGAGTCGTCTCGCTTCGTTTTTTTCAATCTTCCTCATTCTCTCCACCCTCTGATCATATATATATATATCTTTTTCACCCTCAGATATATATATATATATTTTTTTCACCCTCAAGTGGCGTGAGAGAACGAGATTTGGATGGCGAGAAATGAGGGGTAGATTAATTGAGTCACGAAGGGTTCTTTTTTTTAGGCTCGACACGACCATTTGACGCTCCCTTGATTTTCACGTCTCTAACCCCTAAACTTGCCTCATCGTCCTCTCTTTCTCTCTGCTTCTTTCTCTTTCGCGGAAATCCCCGACACTTCCGAGTTCTCTCGAGGATGAAAAAGAAACGGGTACGTCACCTTGAAGAGCTCGCGGTCGAGAGTTTTGTCACCTATAGCTAAAGCTTTCATCCCCTCTCCCCACATTGAAAAAACCGTCCTATATACCTATACAGTCTATCCTTTTTAGGCATCTATATATATATATGTATATACTAAATTGACGCTACATGTGCATATGCATCGTAAGTCATGTAAGAGCACCTCATTTATAACGATCCGTTTCACACACGACGTCTAACGGGCTGCTCGTATGAGATGCTTTTTTTTTCATCATCCCTCTTTCATCCCTCCCTCTCATTCGCTATTTCCGTCGTGTAGCCGGTACTTCCTTTAATGTTGCATGACAGGTTATGAGAAGTTCACGTTGAGGGCTCTAAAGAGGCTAAGAAAAAAAAAAAAAAAAAAAAAAACAACCGAAAACATTTCGTGGTTAAAACGTGACCGTGACCCGATTCACTTTTTTGTGTAAAACTTTTTCAACTTCAAAAGATTATAAAAATCATATCTACCTTCCCTCATCATTGCAAACTCTCTCCTATCTCCCCATATTGAGTCAAATAACTAAAAGATTGAAACTACCCCTTTTCATCCCCAAATCCAAAGAGCTTATATGATGCAGAGGTGAATAGAGAAGTGGCGATAAATAGCCTGTATACAAACGTGAACAGTATCACACTCGATGGTGTATTCGTACACATATCTGTTATGCGTAGTTATAAATATATATATATATATATTCACACATAAATTTATAAATATATATACATATATATATACATGTCGGAGTACTTGTGTGCTTTATGCAGATGAAAATGCCGAGAAGCATTGACGCAAAGTGGAACGAGAGAAAGAGAGAGAGAGCGAGGTTTAAAGAGAAGGGTCAAAGGTCTCGTGTGTGTTAATGCAAATCCCAGAGAGGGGGAGAGAGAGAGAGAGAGAGAGATGCGTTACCAGAATAATCTCTTTGACAATTTGCAAAGGTTCGCTGGTATGCCCACGAACAAAGTTATATATATCATCGTTCTCACCCCCATGTATATATGTCTATATAACATGAGATTGATATATGTATATCTATATATAAATTTACCATATGTACGCAAGTCAAGCGAATGATCGTTTTCATTCTCATGAGCCCGATATATATACCATTTGGCAGTTTCACCTCAAATAGCATATATACATATATATATATATATTTACTACAATATATCATATAAAACACAATATATGGAGCCACATGTGTGCTATAAAAATGCTATGGGTAACAGGGGATGGTTGGCAAGTGGTAATCAAGTAAGCTCTATCGTAACATTGAACACGAGCAATGATTACAATGGGTTATATCTTATATAGTATATGAGATCTATTTACTAAGCCCCACATATGTATTATTCGTACGAAATGGATATTTGGACAGATATGTAGGGTAATATGGGATATGTGGTCTATGTATATATATATATATATATGAAGAATGTTTAGTATATGGAATTCGTGCAAATATGCACAATGGTGTAAAATTACATGTATGGGACATTCCATACCAAATCGACAGATCCTTTACCCTCATGAACTGAATTTTTTTTGCTCGTTTTTTCAAGCAATATCATATAAATGATATTGCTTGAACTCTAAAAGGCGTGAAGTTTTTTTTGTAATTTTTTTTCGCCAGCTTTGATAAGAATTTTTTGAAAAAACATAAAACGAAAAAATTCACGAAAATCTTGTTTCGTATATAAAAAAATTTAAGTCATATCACATAGTGGGCCAGTAATAGATTCAATTTTTTACGATTTTTTTGTTTTCTTCAAATAAATGGAAATCGTACTTTGGCCCATTTAGGGATGTAACTTAATTTTTTTTTTTTCTACCTGGCAGAAATTTTTTGAAAACTTTTCTCAATTTTTCAAACTGACGTTTTTATTCTAAAACGTCAGGGTTCAATAACGTTCGGTGGAATAAAAGTGTAAGAAAAAAAAATTAAAAATTAAATGGCAAAGAGAGGTCACAGACCTGTAGATTTGGCATGAAATGCCCCAAATATAGTCTCCTGTGTAATTACGTGCCTTTCCACGGATAAGGCTCTGGATACAAGGAAACTGAGCGTAGCCACGCTATAAAGCAAATGCCCCCGCGTGAATGCGTGACGTCCTCTCTCTCTCTCTCTCTCTCTCTCTCTCTCTCTCTTTCTCTCTCTCACGACTCCTTCGCGTGTGAATACGCACATGCAGTAAACGTTGAAACTTTATGGTGACAAAATGTATTACATATACGTATATACCCTATATATACGCCCTATATATATATATATATATATATATATATATATATATATATATATATATATATATATATATATATATAAATAAATATATATAAATGTATATATATATATTTATATTTATATATATATAAATATATATATATATATGTATATTTATATGTTTATGTGTGTGTGTGTATGTGCAGAGGTAAATCAATGTTATTGTGTACAGTCTAAAGCTGCAAAAGCGCAAGGGAAATTGCAACTCCGTAATAATTCACATATACCTATATGTGTACATGGAAGGTTCTCGCCAAGCGACGCGTCCACGCACAGTGGAAAACGCTCTCGCGTTAGCGATCTAATTTGCGGGGTTGCAGAAACAGTATGTGAATTGTGTTTGCGTATATACGGCGTGTATACATTCAGTTTGAGCCTAATCGCTTATATAAATGCATTCTCCACGATGGATCCAAACATGAATGCATATGCTCTGAAACTCTTGGACTGCATATGGTGGATTTTAAGGCAGATCGTCACCATGACAGTTTTTTTAATTTTTTTTATTTCTTATTCTCAGATTTTTTTTTTTCAAAGATTCGCGAAATTTTGAAGAACATTATCAATTGTATTATTTTAAACGTACTGATCGTACTGATGAACTGATTTTGTTATTTTTTTATATGAATCAATTCATCAGTACAATCACTGATCAATTAATTGTATTTTTTTTTTGTCATTTTTCTAATTTTTTGGTACTTTTAGATCGATGAAATGATTCCCATTTAAAAAGAGATATTTCATGTTAATAATAGACATTTAATTACTTGTGGAAGAATATAAATTAATCGATATTTTTTTTATTTATTTTTTAATATTATTTTGAATTGTTTTTTAATTGTAATTAAAGGGGAAAAAATGTAAAATGGTGAGGAGGATCATGATTTTGTCGATTTGACCTGGAACTGCCCATATACATATCTATAGGTTCTCTATGTATATATGTATATATATGCTGAAAATTCTGTGACTATTCTGCGAGAGAGCGGTTAGGTCGTACCAACTATGCGTCACACGCATTGCAATGACAACTTCCCACGAGAGAGACAAGGACAGATAGAGAAAGAGAGACTGCAATGTCCTTTGACGGTGTTAGATCCGCGTGACCAACGTGGAATCCGAGCGGACGAAATTTGTTACCTCGTGCAGAAAACTCATCGGATTCTCCCGAAACGGACAGGAAGCCAGAGAGAAGGCTCATGTTATGTTTGTGTCAGCTGTAGAGATGAGAGAGCGAGAGAAAAGGAATTTATGAACGGACGCACGAGAGGCTCGTTCTGTTGTAAAACGTCGTCAAAATTAGAATATAGTAGAAACTAAAATGAAATAAATAAATAGAATGAAAAATAATAAATTAAATAAATAGAAAAAAAAAAAAATGAAATAAATAAATCGAAACAAAAATAATAAAATAAATAAATGGAAAGGAAATCTATAAATATTAGAATAAGCGAAAGAAATAATTTAGAAAATATATAAATAATGAAATTAAATATAAAAGTATAAATAAATAAAAAGATAAATAGAATTAAGAATAAAAGAAAGATACAGAATATTTATACCACATTTACCATTTTTATAATTTTTTTTTTTATATTTGTTACACTTCATTTGCTTTTTATATTCTTTCTGCGATGGTCGAGCTTTCGTCGTTGATTTTTTTTTTAATTCCAACAACCGTGGCAGTAGTTACAGTCAAATCCATCACACATCGATATGCTGAATGGAATATGTAAAAAGCAAAAACAACGATCGATGAGGATTAATTGTATGCCTGGCACTCTCTATTACTATTTCAGAATATCCCCATGTACATACAATATATATATATAGCATTTTATATATATATATATATACACACATATATGTATATATATATATATATATATATATACATATATATATAATGCTTGACCCTCTGACTCGAATTTCATTTTATCAGTTAAGCTCCGTGGAATTCACGATTCTCTGATACATCCTATATGCGTATGCAATATATATTTGGTAGCACCACTACCACTATATATAGCTCCCCATTCAACTCGTTGTGAGACCCGAAACTCTGCTATACACATAGCGAGATTTTCGTCTAATTAACTTTATGGATGGAACAGGTACACGAATTCGAGTGAATATACGATCGCTGTGGTTTCTCTCTTCTTTCCCTTTTTCTCACCCTCGCTCTCTCTCTCTCTCTACATCCCCTACTTTCCCTGTCTCTTTATTCCCCCTTTCGCGACCTCATTCGTTCAAATTCTCATACTCTTCAGAACGATAAAAATGAATTTATATAATTTAAAAAAAAAATTATTCGAGTGACAAGAAAATTTGTCTCACTTGACTTAGATTCTTTTTCCCAAATTAAGTAAAAAAAAAAAAAAAAACCAAAATTATTGCATGTGAATAATTTGTAAAATATAAATAACTAAAGTATAATTAAATGTATAACTGTGTCATTAGAATATATTTTGCTCAATTTTCAATTAAAATTGTCTATCTCACACCGGCCAAACAGGTGGAGAAAAATTATAAAAGAAAAAGATTAAAAGCACAAAGAAAAATGAGCCACCATTGTATTGATGCGATAGAAAATTCGTTTATGATGCTGGCAAAGCTGTGTGGCGATCAAAGAAAACTCATGAGCTGTGGACGAAAAAGTCCAGGAGGAAAAATTGAACATCACTTACACGCTTGAGTCTACCGAGAGATATAGAGGGCGTGTAGATGGTCGCTAGGATGCATCGACTATATAAATATATAAATATATATATATACTGAAGAGGATCAGTTTGCCGGAAAACCATTCGTTAATGTCGGAGCAGACAATGGACAGCGAGAATCGTCGAGGTCGAGAGAGGGGGAACGAGCGCTGCTGTGCCTGCGGTGGCGTCTCGTACTAGAGAGCAGCAGACCAGCCATTCTGTACAGGGAGAACATCGGCGAACGATAAATAAATATTTATCCCATTTCACTGCGGTCTCCTGCCAGCATATATAACATGGATGACCGCGAACTATTGCTACCGCTATAACAACTCAATATACATATATATATATATGTATTATTTTTATTTTACTTTATTATTTTATTATTTATATATTATTCTATTCGTTTATTCCTGCAGCGACTCGTGGCAGAGTACCAAAGGAGATATACATATTACGTGTAGTACAGTCTTTACGTATATATATATATATATAATTTTTATTTTATTTTATTATTTATATATTATTCTATTCGTTTATTCCTGCAGCGACTCGTGGCAAAGTAACAGAGGGGATATACATATGTATGTACATATATATATATATATATATATATATATATATATATAAATATACATTTGAATCCACCGATTTGGCCCTTTCGACTGCATATATGTGAATCCCGAAACTCTCACGGGGATCCGTGCCAAGGCAGATCGTCTATTAGCTCGTAACTGTTTCTCTATACTCAACTGTTTGTCTGTGTGCGTGTTTCTCTCTCCCTTTCTACTTCGTCTCGAGGTTCACTCTATTGAATAATTGAGCATAATTATCTCAGCTCATTCGCCCTCTATCTTGAAATCTAACTGTAGCTCTGGTGAGTTCGTATATCAGGCGAAATTGTTCTTGGGTTAAATTTGATTGACGTATATCGAGAATGAGGAAAATCTTTCAATTGAATATTTAATTGATCAATTTGATTAATTATGAGTAATTTTGAGAGTAAGTTTATTTTAAAATGCTGGTAGTGCTAAATCTGAATATTGTCAGAAATTTTGCACTAGTTGAAAAATATGATGGCTATGATACCCTTAAAATTTTAATAAATTCTAGTAGAAAAAAAAAATACTTTTTTCGAGGATTTTAATGAAAATTTTTGAGCGTTCTTGGGTTAAATTTGATTGACGTATATCGAGAATGAGGAAAATCTTTCAATTGAATATTTAATTGATCAATTTGATTAATTATGAGTAATTTTGAGAGTAAGTTTATTTTAAAATGCTGGTAGTGCTAAATCTGAATATTGTCAGAAATTTTGCACTAGTTGAAAAATATGATGGATATGATACCCTTAAAATTTTAATAAATTCTAGTATAAAAAAAAAAATACTTTTTTCGAGGATTTTAATGAAAATTTTTGAGCTTTCAAGAGAATTACGAGTGCATTTTTAATTCGTGAGGAAAAATACATCGATATAGGATCTTGAGAGAAAATTAGAAAAAGTAAAAAAAAATTGGCGCTTTCGCCGAAAATACGTTTACTTTCTAATTTAGCTGTAATTTTAGTTCCCAATAGAGTTGAGAGTTCACTGTAAGCTCATTTTTTTCGCAATCGTTAAATTGCTTCAAATTGCTCTGAATTCGGTTATTTTGTGACTTAAGGGTTGAAAAATGACGTGTATTAAAAATACACTTTCGATCTTCTCCATTCGGAATTTTCCGCTGATTACAATTTTAATCGAATTTTTATTGAGAACTAAGAAATTTCACATTGAAACGTAAAAAAAAAAATTATATTTTATTTTCTACGAAATTGAACGAGAGGAATTGAAATGAGAGGAAATCGATTTGACGCATATTTGCGTGTAAATTGGATCGACGCAGAGAGCAGAAAAGAGGGAGAATGAGAGTGTCGCACTTTTTAGGTCATAGAACTCAAGGACGCCACCAGTACATGTGACAGTTTTTTTTTTTTTTTGTTTTTTTTCATCCCTTGCTCTAGCTTGGTTTTCTTTTCTGATTTCCTTCAAACTTTCCCGATGGTGTATACACTTGTCGTCTCGCAATAATTCGATACGACGCTCGTTCCTTTATAGATATATGGCATGGATAAATAAATAATAATAATAAGAATATCTAAGACATACTTAGATGAATATATATATATTATATTATTTATATATATTATATTATTTATATATATATAATAATATATTATATAATAATATATTATATATATATATAATGTATATTTACCTAAGTATATCGTTATCCCTTGACACGTTTCACTTTCCCACCATTAGTATTGCTCCCTTCTCGATAGCTCGATTCGACCCACGATTTCTCGTTCATAAGATGGAAAACAGAAATCAGATGAGATTACAAACATTATTAAGAGGAAAAAAAAATACCTTGGGATTTAAATTGAGTAAGCGAGGTATGAAAATCCCATAAATGGGGGATAAAGAGGGCATAAATGAGATATAAAATTATAGTTGAATTCTAATCGATTCTAGTCCTCTTGTTTACCCCAGCAGCGCCCTCTCTGATGATTTATTCAAAAAATTAACCTCTGGACCTAATTAAGAAATTCATTATATGGGGTTGCCATCGTTTCTAACAAAGGAAAAAAAAATGATGAGACACGAAGAGGATGATCTTTCTCTCTCTTGATTTGAAAAATAAGATTTTTTTTTCTCGCCATTTTGGTATTTCTCAATTTTCTCACAACTGAATAATTCCCTTCCGGCGTTCACTTTGATTAAGAGTCTTTTGCAAAATCGAATTATCTTGGCTCTGTGAAGGGGCTTGACAGATATACATATATATATATACTTTGTTTTCCCTCACCGGAAGAAAAGCTTATTAGCGTTCACTCAAGATGCTTTGATAGCTTGTGGGGTACGAAAATAAAAATTCTCAATTTGCTAATATTTATGTAGATCGCGCTGCAAACTATATACATTTATTTTCCATTATATATGAATTATCGATTTTTTTTTTCCTCATTTTCATATTTAAATTAAATATATTTTTATATGTAATTTTTGATGCATAGAAATTGCATGCTTTTCTTCACAACATACGTGAAAGGAAAAATTGTCGAACGTCCTGAAAATCTCTGTATGAGGAAAAAAAAAAGAAGAAAAGCTCAAAAGTTACCGCATTTTTGCTCCAGAAAACTTTTGTGAGAGTTTATACTGTGATGAATTCGAGTGTGCTCTGTTCGTGTATAACTCGCCTCCCTTGAAGATAACTCTCTGTCTCGCGTTTCGTCGACGTCGTCGGTTAGGACGCATGCCAAGGAGATAAAGAGAGAGAGAGAGAGAGAGAGAGAGAGAGAGAGAGAGAGAGAGAGAGAGAGAAATAGAGGAAGAGCCACGATGGTCGCTCAAGAATTGCCCAGGAAAATCTTTCATCCCGGGGGCAAAACGAGAGACCATCCCCCTTACCAAATTTATCTCGGCCGCAGTAATGGCTCCATCGCTAAAGCCTTGGCCATTATTTCGCAAGCCGATTTTCTCGTCCTCCTATGAGCCAAGAAAAGTATTCAAACAAACCTAAATTTTACTCTTCAAGACATTAAAGGAGACAGACGGTGAAGTCGAATGAAAAATATTCAACATATACATCTATAGACCATTCGGACCCTGATTTTCTTGGTCCATGTCTGAGCATATCGTTTACCCAAATCACTGATGGAGATTTAAAAAAAATTAAATTCTTTTTTCTCTTTGTATTTGACAGTCATAAATATTTTTAAAAAATTAGTGCTAATTTATATAAATGATATAATTTATCATGAAAATTATCATATCGAAGTTCGTGGATAAAAAAAACAAAATTATTAGAAGAATAATTTTGGGGCAAAATCTCAAAATTCTCATTAGTAGGCATCATTTTTTTTATTAGTAAATAAAAAATCTCACCAGTCTATAATATCCATACATATTCATATTTAATCCCGGAGAGTTTATCGCTTTTGCCAAAAATACTCTCGATATAATTTAATAGAGAATGTGTTACCGAGGCAGTTCCAGCTGTTTCCAGTTTGTTGGTCCATGTCTGAGCATATCGCTTACCCAAATCACTGATGAAGATTTAAAAAAAAATTAAATTCTTTTTCCTCTTTATATTTGACAGTCATAAATATTTTTAAAAAATTAGTGCTAATTTATATAAATGATATAATTTATCATGAAAATTATCATATCGAAGTTCGTGGATAAAAAAAACAAAATTATTAGAAGAATAATTTTGGGGCAAAATCTCAAAATTCTCATTAGTAGGCATCATTTTTTTTATTAGTAAATAAAAAATCTCACCAGTCTATAATATCCATACATATTCATATTTAATCCCGGAGAGTTTATCGCTTTTGCCAAAAATACTCTCGATATAATTTAATAGAGAATGTGTTACCGAGGCAGTTCCAGCTGTTTCCAGTTTCTTGGTCCATGTCTGAGCATATCGTTTACCCAAATCACTGATGAAGATTTAAAAAAAAATTAAATTCTTTTTCCTCTTTATATTTGACAGTCATAAATATTTTTAAAAAATTAGTGCTAATTTATATAAATGATATAATTTATCATGAAAATTATCATATCGAAGTTCATGGATAAAAAAAACAAAATTATTAGAAGAATAATTTTGGGGCAAAATCTCAAAATTCTCATTAGTAGGCAATATTTTTTTTATTAGTAAATAAAAAATCTCACCAGTCTATAATATCCATACATATTCATATTTAATCCCGGAGAGTTTATCGCTTTTGCCAAAAATACTCTCGATATAATTTAATAGAGAATGTGTTACCGAGGCAGTTCCAGCTGTTTCATCCACTCTCACACCATTCGAAAAACGAAATTCAATTAATTCGACGAAAACAACGTGCCTTTTCCAAGCTAAACTAATACAAAACGTTAATTACGAAGAGAGAGACAGAGAGAGAGAGAGATAGAGAGAGAGAGAGAGGCAGGGAGGAGAGGGAAAGAGAGAAGTGTCGGGAAATTCGTCACGCATTCATCGACTGTGGTGGAAACAGCTGGCGCTTGTGACGCAGTGAGGCAGACATGAGAGGAAGGAGGGTGAGATGAGCCGGTTGCTCTTCCGCGGGAATGACGCGAAAAGGGCGCGTGTGGCCGACATGGACGATGAGCGGGGGAACATCCAACGTCGTGAGAGAGACAGAGAGAGCTACGAATGAGGTCGTTGGAAAATTCGCATTAACCGACCAAGCGGAAGTGACGACAGGAAATGGTGGCGCTGCGTAACCGAATCGGTCGCAGATTTGTATATATATATATATATATATATACAAATCTGCGATATTATATATGTGTGTGTGTATGTGTGTGTGTGTAGATATATATATAATGTTGGAGCAACACATGCTATAATTATACATGGGAGAGTGGAACGCAGCACATCCAAATTCCAAGTTTAATGGAATGCAGCTGACCCTATTGGTCCATGAATGCATTCATGGATAAGATCGATCTTGACCCCCTACTATTGTAGACTTTTTTCATTTCAACGATTTTTAAATAACCAAATTGTTCTTTATAAATCGACGGAAAATCATATCTGGATTAAATTTAATTTGTCTCAAATCAATTAATTCCTATTCGATATCCTATTTATTTCAGTCTAATATAATTTTAGTTAAAAAAAAATTCAATTGGCTGAAAAAAAAATTAAAATCAATCACACATTATTTGAATGGAATAAAATTCCAATTAATAAAAATTAATTGCATTAAAAAAAAATTCTAATCGATGACAATTTTAAAGAGTCGGAAAAAATTTCAATCAACTGCAATTCGTGTGATTGTTGATACTTTTCAACTGGAAATTCAGCAGTTTCATATAAACAATTTGATTGAAGAAAAGTCCCAAAATTTCAATTATTCGATCAGGTCTTCTACCTTTAAACATCCTTTAAACAACCTTCAAATATCCTTTAAATATCCTTTAAATGTCCTTTAATAAACACTTTAAGGTCATTTAAATATCGACACAATTACCCATACGAATGTGCACATATCATCAAAGATGTCAAATCACTTAATGGCGTTGCGTGTGAAACATCTTTGGCCCTTACAATTAGTGAGGGTCCATTGTGGTATCCGCGTGGATCGTTTCGAATCAGCATCACGTTAATGGCCTTTAATAGGATCAGACGAGGCCACACATGTGCACGCACAGAGGCAAATGTGAAAACGCCATTAGGGAGCGTGGAGCTCGCGTTCTGTGTACGACGAAGGAGAGCTCTATAATAGACGAGATAGTTTGATAACGCCGTGAGGGGGAGGAGAGAGAACGAAGGACATCATCAGTATCGAAATTTCTGTATATATATGTGATCGGCCATCTCTTACTCTCCATTCTCCCTCTCTCTCTCTCTCTCTCTCTCTCCCTCTCTCTCTCTATATATATATATATATCTATATATCTATATCTATATATCTATATCTATATCTATATATCTATATCTATATATCTATATCTATATATCTATATCTATATATCTATATCTATATATCTATATCTATATATCTATATCTATATATCTATATCTATATATCTATATCTATATATCTATATCTATATATCTATATCTATATATCTATATCTATATATCTATATCTATATATCTATATCTATATATCTATATCTATATATCTATATCTATATATCTATATCTATATATCTATATCTATATATCTATATCTATATATCTATATCTATATATCTATATGTGTGTATGGATAATACAGTAGAGAAGCTTTGTACGATTCCCTCGTGCAGACGTCAGCGGCTATTGGCTACGAACGTCCTGTAACTCGCTACCGTTTGGCCTAACCAACGCTAGCATCAGCGACGAGTAGGTAGAGCACATGTTACACACACACACACACACATACATATATATATACCAGGTGATGGGAGAACCCGGGCACTCGCGTTACCAGTCGCTTCGAGTTATCTGCGTTTCCCATGTTCGCAAACCTGCCCCCCACCCCTCGTCTCGTCGCGCATCCTCCACACTTGCATTTCCACCCCTTCTATAACCCAAGCTACCCCCTCGCGACGTCAAGCGACCGGGCCAGAACTGCACTGGCGAAAGCTCCACGCTATATATATATATATATATATGTATATATACTGCGGCCCG
The DNA here is from genome assembly GCA_963669185.1 of Dyspetes luteomarginatus. Taxonomy (NCBI): domain Eukaryota; kingdom Metazoa; phylum Arthropoda; class Insecta; order Hymenoptera; family Ichneumonidae; genus Dyspetes; species Dyspetes luteomarginatus. The sequence continues at coordinate 1,953,587 of OY769905.1, forward strand.
TGGTGCTTTCACCAGTATATATATATATATATATATATATATATATATATATATATATATATATATATATATATACATATGTACTGCGGCCCGTGGTGCTTTCGCCAGTATATATATATATATATATATATATATATATATATACATATATACTGCGGCCCGTGGTGCTTTCGCCAGTATATATATACATAGCATCAATCGCGCACGGCCACGTGCCCGAGCAGCTGCAGTGCAGAATTCCCGATAGCACGTACGCGAAATCGTCGTTTACGTACGTTTCATCTCTAGCCCCTTTCCCACCCCCTCACCGAACATCCCACCCCCTCTATCGCTTTTACCAACATTTCAAACCAGCCTGGAAACTCTCCGATCTCACTGTACCTCAATACTCTCCAACCCCCCCCCCCCCCTCCCCCACCCGCCGCTCCACCACGACCCTCACCATATACCACCCCTTCGCCCCATTCTCTCGTGTAGAACGATGCGAGATATATGTCGTTGGTTCTCGCCCGTTTCCATATGTACACCGACAAGATTGACGAATAGGATGAATATAACGTTGCATACTATCCGATTTTATCCGAGATATATCGATATTACTATATGGACAGAGAGACAAAAAATTGGAAGAGTTATTTATCGCAAATTTTTGGAATTTTTTTTTTTTTTTTTTTTTTTAGGGGTGTGATTTGTTTGAAGTGAATTATTAATTGGTGGGAGAGGGGAGAATGTTGATAGATTTGAAGAACTGCTATGATTTTTTTTATTCACTGCATATCCTCGACTATATATATACATATATATAGTGATATAGTGTAAGCAGTTATTAAGTTTTTATTATTATTTTTGTGCTTCAATTGAGGAGGATATAGAGCGTGAAATTTTCGAGAGAGGGTAGTGAGGATGTTTCTTGAGGGGCACGAGGGGGAGAATTGAGGGCATAAATTTTTTTTTTTTTTGTTTTTCTAGCCTGAGGTTTTTACATAAGACACTCGTAAAGGCCAATTTACTATATATATATATATATGAGCATGTTCAACAAAAGCTCACATGAGAGCTTTTTTTTTTTCTTCATGAGAAAACGAAAGGGGTAGCTATGAAATCTTCAGTGATGCTTTGCGTGAAATGCAGAATCAGGATAGGATGGGAAAAATAGAGATAAAGGCAGGATAGATGGAGGTAAAATGGGAGAAGACGTGGAGCAGAATAATGCGAGAAGTGGAAGAGAAAGGACTTTAGGGAATAAGAGATCGCTGCAGTCGCATTGTTTCTTGTTCTTATCTCATATTTATCGTTATCGTAAAAATCTCTCCAGTTTTATATATTTTTATATCTTTGCGTATATATTTGCAAAAAAAAAAATGGCTCGAGTTATTTTTTTCAATCAGAAAAAAAAAATTAACTAGCACAGAAAAAAGTATCACAATAGTAATTAATAATCTCAATTATTATCATTATTATTATTTTAGAAAAAGTATGAAACGTTCAGAAAAGAAATAATTCTAAATTATTCGATGAAATAATTTTTTTTAAATCAAACGCATCCCCTTGGCATCCCTCATAGAAAAAAATGGATAGAAAATTCTAATATTTGGGATATCTTAGATTTTCGCCAAAAATATATTCAACACATATATTTTTTTTTCCATCAAAAGATTTACTGTATATTTTTTCAGAGTTAAAAAAAAAAAATCCAACGGATAGTCTTATTGATAATTAGTGGAAAAATTTTCTCTCTTCTCTCCCCCGATCTGGGGTAATCGTGATCGTACTTTCGCGTCACGTTGCATCTGGTAAGCATCAGCAATGCCCCAAAAGCGACGGAGATTTAACGACTCTGGCCGCGAGT
>OY769905.1:1955635-1980635 GCA_963669185.1 Dyspetes luteomarginatus
TATTACTAAATCATAATTGCATAAGGAAGAGAGGGAGAAATAGGAAAAATCATTGGAAACTTTTCAATATATAGCGATAAAATTTTATAACTTTAATAATATTCTAAATTAATATTCAATGCTAAAGTTTCGTCGTTATATTGGAAAATCGTTGATTCAGTCATCTTGTAATTTGATTTCAGTACAAATAATGTCAATTTACAAGTTGAGATAGCAAAGAGAGAGAGAAAGAGAAAGAGAGAAAAATGAGAAAGAGAGAAAGAGAGAAAGAGAGAAAGAGAGAAAGAGAGAAGAGAGAGAAAGAGAGAAGAGAGAAAGAGAAAGAGAGAAAGAGAGACAGAGAGAAGAGAGAAAGAGAGGAAAGAGAGAAAGAGAGAGAAAGAGAGAAAGAGAGAAAGAGAGAGAGAGAAAGAGAGAAAGAGAGAAAGAGAGAAAGAGAGGAAAGAGAGAAAGAGAGAAAGAGAGAAAAAGAGAAAGAGAGAAAGAGAGAAAGAGAGAAAGAGAGAAAGAGAGAAAGAGCGAAAGAGCGAAAGAGAGAAAGAGAGAAAGAGAGAAAGAGAGAAAGAGAGAAAGAGAGAAAGAGAGAAAGAGAAAGAGAGAAAGAGAGAGAGAGAAAAAGAGAGAGAGAAAGAGAAAGAGAGACAGAAAGAGGAGCATAACATTACGAAAGGGGTACTTCAACCTTTCGCCAATTTATAATATTCTTTTTCCCGACAAAAGCCGATATTTTCCGCAGTTGAAGAATACATTTTTTTCAAGTGACATTACTAGGCCGCGCTTCCTTTTTTTCGCTCATTTGTTCTTCTCTCTCTCTCTCTCTCACCCCTATTTTTTTCCCCCTCTGTTTGAACTGAAATCGTGGCTTGTATAAATTTCAAACGAATAATGAATCGACAAGAAGTGGAACAATCAATTCAAACAAACGAGATCTCCTTTAACAAAAGTGTACCGGTCTGTATAAAAGCCGCTTTAAGCTTGTCACTTTTTTTTTCTCCCCATCCTCCCTCGCTGTGCACTGTCGGTTTTTCCTCTCGCTGTCTCCGAGAGAGCCAGCTGGCCTCCTTCGTTGGACAGACAGGCACTTGCTACGCTCATAATAAATCTGTTCTTTTTATCTCCTCATTCTATCTTTCACTCTGTACAAACAAAAAGTTATCAAAGTTTCACGAATCTTCTACAAACTGTAAAACTAGACGTGTACAATTTATATTTCAACGGAATTCGCCCAATTTTTTATAAAATTGAAAAAAAAGAACGAAAAAAAAAACATTCAACTAATACCCATAGACAAATGGCACATCATTAAATTTTTGATGAGTGAGCTTTTCTTCGATGAATTTTACAAGCCGATTCTCTTGTCAGCTAAAAAAGAAAAAGAGAGAGAGAGAGAGATTTTTTTTTTTTCAATTGATCCTTTCACGAAATTATCGTACAGAATTCATTTTCTCACCCAAGCTTTCAATATATATATATATATAAGACGGTGAGTTTTAAAAGTGTATAAAATCTGATAACATCTCTCAAATAGTCAAATATACATATCTGAATAAATAAATATAAAATAATTGAAATTAATCGAAAAAAAATCCATTTTTAATTTTGCACCGAATTATCATGAGAGAAAAATATTGAGAGTTGCAGTTTGTTGAAAATAGTGGAAGAAAAAAGTTTCAGTGAATGAAAGATAATGAAAAGGTAAAGTGGGAAAGAAGGGGTGAAAAAAAAGGGACAGATTATTAAACGCCCAAGCTGTACTGAGTTCGAGGATAATTCAAGCAAGAGCTCGACACACGAATCGTGCACACTTTTTTGCATTGACGAGAAAAAATTGTGCGTAGTAAAATTGTTGGGTCTCGTAGTAGCGATGCATGTATAAAACTAGGGAGGATTTTTTATACGCGGATGTAACGCCATTACGGTCATATGTTTGCGGGCTCCACTCGAGGCGCGCCGAGAGCGCCTCTCTCGACGGCGTCTCAAAGCTTCGCTCTCGCGCCGCGTATACACAAATGCCCCGGCACGGAGAGTTACGCTTTCCAGATCCTTCAGACTTTTCATGATTTCACGTAATTAGTTACGAACCGTTTTAAGCCGGTGGTGAAAAAAAAAAAAAAAAAACAAAAAAAACGTCACGTTGCTCGTGGGGTGTTTTATTACGCCGAGATTTATTTTTCAACACCCACCCGGTATATTATTAATATTTACACACGTGCGTATACTATATGGCACTATTAACGCCTGGCATATTTTTTCTTTACATTTTCTCGTCCAATTCCAGCAATTAGTACATACGAATATTAATTTAATTTAATTCAAATGTGCGAGCGTTTCATTAATAAATACGTTTATTAATCATCAACTCATACTAACTATAATGACCATATAATTTTCAATTATAATTGTTATTTATTTTTCTGTTTTTCGAATATTTCCGAAATTTTCATCTGCCTTTAGGGCAAATTTTTACTATCGTTCAATTTTTTCCCTCGATTAAAAATAGCTTATCAATTTTTTTTGCAAACTTTACGTGAGTTACGAGTTGGTTTTGTTAGACATAAATTGTTATAATTAATCGTAAAATTCGATAAGACGAATTAATAATATTAATATTTCTTTAGCATATTATATATCAACATAATCGAAATTATATAAAGATCGATTATTACAATTTGATTTTTTTTTTAATCAAAATATTAATTTCTTTCCATTTTTCATATTTTTTCTTTTTAATATTTGACGATTGAAGGAAGTATAAAATGATGAGAAAAGTCTGTTGTTTGTTGCCAAGCGAGAAAATACAATGGAGGATGCTCACCCGTCGTCGTGAGATTTTGTAAGAAACGAGAGATGATATGAGCCATGGGAATTGTGCCTCTTGTGTGTTTTTCTTCTCTCCTATGCGAGCCTTTATCTATCCGCTGGCGTGAAAAAAAAAAAAAAAAAAAAAAAAAGATATATCTCTCATATCTCGCTTTCTCACTACACACCAAGCTCTCCCACCTTTTTCCTTGGGATTTTCAATCTTGAGACGTGACCAATCCCCAGGGTGCCACTATTCCCGATGACATGCGTCTCTGTACCATCTCTCGCACAATCTTATACGATGTAAATATACATATATATATCCCTTCTGGATTTAAACCATCGATATACATATATATGGATATATATATATATATATATATATATATATATATATATATCGATGGTTTAAATCCAGAAGGGCATAAAAGCTGTAAATAAGTAAAAGCTCATAAGCCCTTCTAACTTTGAATCATCGATATTACACATATTGCACCTGAGCGAATCATCACACACACATAAATACAGACGATAGTTCTCCCCCCCCCCCCACTCCTCGTTCTTTTCTCTCGCATTTTCTCAACTAGACGATTATATTTCTTTCAGGCAGGCAGTCACTCAAGAGTACAAAAAAGCACACAAAAAAATATATATATGTAAATTTATATATATATATATATATATATTTGGGGGTGCAGCGAAGACATGCATATATTTCCGGTTTGATCTACTATTTATATACTTCAAGTATATAAAATACCAGCATATATATACACTGCTGTTAAATCGAGAATTTTACTCTTAGCCGAATCGAGATCTTTTGTTCTTTATATCTCGAAATTCTCGAAGCTCAAAAATACACCCCACGATATTTGCCTCTCATCGCCAAATCCTCATCTCTCTCGTTCTCTAAAAAAATTTTTTTTTCTCTATTTCTCTATCGTATCTCAAAACGAAGCAATGGAGAAATCTCAGGCTAAACTCAATAAGATTTTGATTTATGCCATGGCCGTAATGAATATCCGTTTGCTTTTTATAAGCTTCTACTTTTACCGGGTCTAAAAAATCGTTTGTAGACGCGTTCTTTGCTGGCTCTTTCATCCCCCAAGGGGAGGTATATATTATATACATTATGTACACCATACCTATGTATATAACGTATAAGTAATATCGTGATGGTATATATATATATATATATATATATATATATATATATATATTTATATATCATATACATGGATATATATGTATATATGTGTGTGTATGTGTTAGTCAAGAGCAGCCAGCCCTCCTCATTCGAGATTTTTCCACTATGAAGCTTCCACCCCACTCTATCCTAACCTCTTCTTCCTCTCTCTCTCTCTCTCTCTCACTCTCTTATTTTCCCCCTCACTTTCTCTATCTTTTTTTTCCTTTCTGCCTCACCGTTACCGCCAATTTATCAGTGAACTGCAATTGGCCGAGTGCGCAATCCACACCCCCTTGCGCTATATATATATATATATGAAAAGTCTGAACTACTCAGCTCTCTTCGTGCTATATATGAGGCTTCTCTTCCCAACAGCGATCTATTTCAACCTCTCTGGATATCATGTTTATTTTTTATTTTTATTCGATTTTTCCTCTCCACTTTCTCCATTTTTCCACAGATCGTGTCTTTTGTCAGTTTATTGACGTAATTGCTATTGAGACCCCTCTTGCTTTTTCTCTCAAGAAAAAGTAATAGGGGTGCGGCTGTCTTATCCATAACGAGAGAAATTTCTGACCACATCGATGAGTATTAACGATAATTGCTAATTCATGGAACACTCAATCATTTTACACTAAGAAAATCAACAATTTTTAATATTTCTTCGCAATTAATTTAATTTCTCTCATTATTATTTTCTCACTTTTTTATATTTATTTTTTCAAATGTTTTTTTATAAGAATAAAAAAATTGGAATTTTGAGCTGTTGCAAAGTCGTTTTTTTTTCTGCGTTCACTATTTTTGTCATTTTAACATTTTTGGCAAAAAGTAGACTAAAAATATCAACTTTTTCGAATTTATTTTCATGAAAACTGCAATCTATATATATATATATTTATATATTTATACATACATATATATATATATATATATATATATATACATATATATATCCGCATATGTGTGTATTTATAGGCTACTGTGAAAGCAAGCTGAAGGTAAATGAGGAAAGTAGAGCTTATGTTACTGCGGTTGGAGCTCCGGCAACTAAACCTTCTCTCGTTTACACTAGTAAAATGGAGCCATCGAGAGAGGGTGGAGAGAGATGTGTGGTGTGGCTCGAGGGGGGGGGGGGAGAGCCTAGCCACAACTCACCCTCAAACCCTTTTTCGACCCCCTTCATGCAACTGAGCACCGCAATATTCTATGGGGGGGAGGGGAGAAAGCTCCCTCTTAACCCCCCTCCCCCCCATACTCACCTGGCTGTGAACACCCTCATGGTCTCTTCTGTGTGTGATTCGAGATGGCGCCACCGCACAACACGTTTCACAACCCGAAATAGAGCTCTCGCTCTCTCTCTCTCTCTCTCTCTCTGTCTCTCTCTCTCTCTCTCTCTCTCTCTCTCTCTCTGTCTCTCTCTCTCTGTCTCTCTCTCTCTCTCTGTCTCTCTCTCTCTCTCTCTCTCTCTGTCTCTCTCTCTCTCTCTCTCTCTCTGTCTCTCTCTCTCTCTGTCTCTCTCTCTCTCTCTCTCTCTCTCTCTCTCTCTCTCTCTCTCTCTCTCTCTCTCTCTCTCTCTCTCTCTCCCCCTCTCTCCCTCGCTCTCTCTCTCTCTCTCTCTCCCCCTCTCTCCCTCTCTCTCTCTCTCTCTCTTTCTCTCTCTCTCTCTCTCCCTCTCTCCCACTCTCTCTCTCTCTCTCTCTCCCTCTACGCGTGAATTTCATCACGAATATCTAATCACGTTTACACATGAAAGTCCGATCTCCGCTCCACTCACCTCTCATTTTACTTCATTCATTCTCCGTTTCGTCGGAGTCGACAATTCGGTATAATTCACGGATTCCAAAGGATTTTAGTATCAGGGAATTATAGGGGAGGGGGTGCTTATATTTGGAAATAGTTTCGTGCCAACAGCGAATAACGAGAGAGAAAAGAGAGAGAGAGAGAGAGAGAGAGAGAGAGAGAATACGTTCAGCGATAACGAGGCTAATCGCTTTCCGGTTTCAAAGACAATTCCTCTCTTCTATTTCTTTCTCTCTCTCTCTCTCTCTCTCTCCCTTTCATTCTCGTTTATTAGCTTTGCGTGTCCATCCTATATTATAATATCTCTCGTGGATTCAACGAGTTGGAGGGACGTGTGAAATTTACCATGAAAAATGGATTTGATTGATGCAAATGAATTTTATTCCAATGCAAGACAATTATGTTTTAATGAACATTTTATTAATATTGATGAATCAATTTTTTATTATTTTTTTTTTGTTTTGCACAGAAAATTGGATGATTCATAATCGTCTAACTATAATGGAATACTTGAGAATCTCATTAATGATCAATGAATAATTTTGTTTATCACTTTTTTATGATTTTAGTGACGCTTGCCACGATGCCTGGACGCAACTTCGTCTATCGCCAATGTTTGGTTGCATCTGCCCAAAGAATCAGATAAAAAAGCGATGCGATAAAATATTCTCGACTGTCAATCACAACCCCTGCGTTGGTGAGTGTTCAAAAAAAAATAATAATAATAATAATTTATCTCGAAATATTTGCTAGATTGTTGAAAAAAATATATATATATATATAATTGAAATTATATGTACACGCAAGTAGAATAAAAATACAAATTTGTGATTAAAAATTTTAATAAAAATTATTATCTAGTCACAAATCGTGGGGATGGGAAAAAAAAATCGAAACAAAAACAATTGACACTACACAAATTTATCGATAATTGATAATTATACATTTTGAGAGAAAGTACCTCAGCACCCTGGTACGAACTATATGTTGATGTTGTGAATTTTTTTTTTTAAATCCATGTGTTATATATAAATACATACAGGTATATATATATTAATATTTGTGTATCGAGACTTATTTTATTTTTTCGCCAAATTTTCGTTTCGATTATTATTATTATTATTTAACGTATTAAAATTGCCATAATCGTTGTTAATGAATGAGAAAAAAAAATGTACATTCCGTTTGGACAATTCAGTAATTGTAATTTCAAGCCTCGTCGATTCAGGGAATTAACTTCATTTTATCGAGATAACGAGATAAATAAATTTCCAGTTAATATCACGTGTCGTGTTTAATAAAATTCCATGATTGACACCATCTCGTAATTTTTCTCGCTACGATGGACATTGATTTTTTTTCGTTTATTGATTAAATTATTAAATTATTCATACGCGAATAAACGTCAAAAATATTATTTGTAATTTTATGTACTCTCGTTGATATTGACGATCGCGTCACGTTTTTGCTTATAAATATTCAAACAGAGATCAAACGATGACATAAATAATTATACACGTTCTCGTATATTCAACATTATTCTCTTTCGTTATACGAACACGATAGTTGGGAATAATTATGTACCGGGAATGCCTTTGAAGAAATTAGTCATGACCCGAATCGTGACCCCAAATCTATCAAAGAGACCATTTCCTATAGTCGTAAAATTATATATCGGTTTGTATAACACTCGAGAAAATCGCAAACGATGAAGAGCCCGTTTCTGACAGCTCGTGAATCACAAGGATATCATCCTATCCTCTTATCAGTATTTACTATCACGATTCCATCCACTCTTTAACTTGTTCACTCTATCTCACACTCTTGAATCTTCAATTGTTTTTTTGCTGATCCAGAATTACTCCAATACAATTGGAATAATTTTTTTGGCTTGTCCAGAAACGACGAGGCTTGACATTGTTAAATACTCGAATACGATTCTCACCCAGATCTAGATGTCATTCGAATTTAAAAAAAAAATTAAAATTAAAAAAAAATGCCTTTTGGTTGAATCAAAAATTATTAAAAGGTATAAACATTATTGATTAATTAAAAAAATATACTTATTATTCTTCAATGATTAATCATATTTATTTCGTATTTATTAACTTTTTATTAATCTTTTTAGAAATATTTTATTGAATAAATGAATTTGAATAATTTTTATATATTCGAATTGCACTTATTTCTGTTTACATATCCAAATTCAGAATTCAATTGTATAATTGCTTGCTGAAAAAAAAACAAAACAAAAAAACAACAAAAAACATAATATCAATCGTTCTGGTTTTAAACACACACACAACGCGTAGTCGACACGTGCCTGTGTAAATATTCATATTGAGTATCATAAACGTTCAGTTCTTTAATTTTTATATATATCGTTTTTTTTTTTTTTTTTAATTATTAATATTGTATGCGAAGCGTATAAAAATGTTAAAATGTATTTATTATGTGTGCGTAACTCGTATACATATTCATAGTATCATCATCATGATCATCATCATCATATATTATACAAGAATATTCATTCTACGTTATTGCGTGTGTGGCCTTTGATAACGTAATTTTTGCTGATTGCCTGGTACAGCAGCTCAGCCTCGTTTGCTTTCGTGTTACATAGCATTATTCTTCTGTATAATATTTATTATTATTATTATTATTATTATTATTGTTATTATTATTATTATTATTATTATTATCATTATTATTATTATCAGTATTATCATGATTCGTTCAATGGTAAAAGGGCAGAAAAAACATTGTATCACATTTTTTTAACTTAATTAGGGACGATTATTTTTGCTAAATTTACGTTTTTGTTTAATTATTTATTGCCATATTTTTTTGTCGTTATGCATTTGGATGACTAAAAGATTTTTCTTTGACGGAAAAAATGTGTCTTTTGAAAAGAAAAATGCTGTCTGAATGACACAAAAGTTGTTATTCGGCTAACTCGTCCCTTTTTCAATAGACTTTTTGGCCCATTCCTTCGCCCTTTTCGATCCCTCCAGTTCTTACCGTCATCGAGAGCAGATGGCTGTAGTATGAATATGAATGAGGGGATGCTGCTGTCTGCTGCTGCTGCTACTGGCTGCTTTTGCGTGGAGAAAACCCCAGAGATAGGATATACATATATATATATATATATATATATATATATATATATATATATATATATTGATGTAACTTGGTACCCTCCGGAAATTCCGTATGTTATCGGTTACGAGGGATATTTTAGGGGTGAAAATATAGTTTTTACAGATATGTACAATATAATCTCGATGTTCACATCGATCGGCCAAGTAGGTATGACGAGATATGGGTGAAAATTGGTCAAATTATTAAATGACCTGAGACAATTAATTATTATCAATTAATCGATCCGTTAATCCTTCCATAGGTATATTCCTTCGGTCCAGGCTTGCCTCGTGATACGGAAATTTCATAATCCAGGCTTATCGATTGTTTAATTAAACAACTCAACATCGATTTCACCAGAGTACACATAGAAACATTTTTATAAAATAAAAGCAACGACATTTTTTTTTGTTTTGCTTACAACTCTATAATATTATGAGTCAAATTTATATAAATCTGTAATTTATATATTGACCATTTTGATTAGGTTAAACGTAATAAAAAAATAATAATTTATTTCAAAAATGTTACAAAAATATTTTCTACTGGTTATTTTCCATTTATCAAAATGATTAATTGTGTCATTTTAGGACAAGCAAAAAAAATAGATTTATAGTTTCAGATTTTATACTTTTATACAGAACAGATCTATAAATATATTTTTCATGTTTGCCATTTAGCTTTTATCACGCTAACGTTGAGTTATAACAGACTGACTTTCTCTCTCAGGCAACATGAGAAACCCCAAAAAGTGCATTTGGACGGGACACAAGATGAATGACCATTTTTTTTTTATATCCACTCCGATCTGAGAATTCTGTTGTAATTGGAACTGGATAATATTCGTTAGCTCAAATTCCATCGTTTTTGAAAAAATTATTGTTTGAGAAAAAATGGAAAAATATTTATCGAAAGTAGGAAAAAAGGGGGAAAAAAAGCTCGTCGACAAATGATCGTGGATCAATTTCAATGCACATTCCCCCCAAATGTATTTGCAAATAGCAAAGATTCACGTATATGCACGAGCACTTAAATAGCATCCCCTAAATAATAAAACGAAATTTTTATCAGACAAAAAACGATAAGAATGAATCGTTTTGGGTCTATGATAACGCTTAATCTCTCAAATCTCGTTTTATTCTGTCCAGATAATTTCGTTAATTTACTGCTGAAATAAATTTCACTCAAAACCAAAAATTGCAAACTATTTAAATTTATTAAATGAAAAAAAAACAAAAAAAATATCAAAAGAGGAAATATAAATTTTCAAAAATTATATTTCAAGTCTCAGATCAATGGACAGAATATACAAAATATGAGACCCCAGCATGTGATATAAATTAGTTCTTTCACATTCTCTTGCATGTCAGTGTTTGTCTATTATTCTACTCTCACTGTCTTTCTATCTCTGTCTCCTAATATATATATTTTTTTTTCAACCCACATGCATACACATACATATCGGGAAAAAATGGATTTGATCGATTCAAATATAATTTTATTTCAATAGAAAAAAATATTTATTCCAATTGAATAAATTTGTTTTTTTTTTTTTTTGGCAAAATTTTATTTGATTTAGACAAAATAAATTAATTCTAATGAGACTCATTTAAATCGAATAAATTCATTTTTTTTCGATGGATAATAAATTAACGACTCTCATAGAGTCATTATGTATATAAGAGGCATATAAATCGAAGCCTGCATTATCGTGTAACTCGAGAGAATTTCTGTGAGTAGCCCATAATACAAATCAGTTTGTTTCGAGCTCCACTACTTTTCACTCCCTTTCCTGTACTCTGTACAGCATCCCATATATATATATATATATATATATATATATATATATATATATATATATATATATATATATATATACACACACACATACCCCACTGTTCAGACCAAAAGAATTATATATATATATATATACACACATACCCCACCGTCCAGACCAAAAGAGTTATATATATATATATACACACATATATAATAAATTATAGACGCTAATCTATCTCTGTATTTTTCTTCGATCCAAAGCTCTCTCGCTTTTTCCTCCTCAAATTTCAATCCATCTTCCAACTGAGCCAGACTTTTATTCGCGAAAACCTCGATAGATCATGAGATAAATTATTGATAGGACAAGTATGTATTTTCTCACCGAGAAAGTATCTACAGAAACCTAAAATTTCAGTTACATTAGTCACGTATTTGTCAATATGAATTTTTGATATTTCTCGTTCTTTGTTGCCTCTCCGTCTTTATAAATGGTAAAGTTAACCAAATTTATCTTCGGGCTCGAAAATTTCAAGTCTACTTTATGACAGAAAAGATAATGAAATAAATTATTTAAAATTGAAAATTGTAATTTGATTGAATTTTTTATAGCTCAATTTTATTTTTGTGCTCATATTTGACTTTTTAATTTTATAGTTTTTTTTTTTTGTTTTCTTCAAATATCTTGTGCGAATTAATATTTAACGTACGTTGATAAATAAATTCATCCAACTCTCTTTTCTCTTTCAACAAAAATTATCGCGATTTATCTGCAATCTCGTCGTTCGTCACGTCGTAAACAAATATATATATTTCACATCTCCGTGCCAACATCCGTGAAATTCGTTGCTTTAACTTAGATATGGACGTATATATATTATATATTATATCGTGTCATATACATATACATATATATACATATATATATATATATATATATATATATATATAAACGTGAGAAACTCCTCGAAACGTCGAGGCGAGGAGAGTTATTCAAATTTCTCTGTACCCAGGGTGGAGAGAGAGGGAGAGAGAGACAGAGAGAGAGAGACAGACAGACAGATAGAAAGTCTTCATAAATTCGATTCGAAACTCTCAGCTCTGCGGAAATGCCACGCGGGACAGGCCGAGGAAGACGTGAAGGACCGAAAACGATGCAATTTGTCGTCGAAAGTTACCGGTGGAGGAACTTTGAAACTCGTCTGGAGCAATCTCTCTCTGTCTCTCTTGGCTTTTGGACTTTTCTTGGTGGTTTTACACGCGAACGGGATTATCTCACATGAACAAAATCATCAAATCATTATCACGAAAAAATAAAAAAAAAAAAAAGCCTGATAAATAATAAAAAACTTTTTATTTTGATTTTCGTAATACTGACAATGCATTTGGAGCTTAAATTTTTACTACGTTATATTCGCGTTCTCCTTTTGCCAGAATCCTCGAAATTTGCCAAAGGGCGCATTCAAATATTACCGGAGAGAGAGAGAGAGAGAGAGAGAGAGAGAGAGAGCGTCACGTTAAATATTCAAAACGAGACCTTTCTTTCCTCTATCTCCTCCTCCTCCTCTCCCTCTCTCTCTCTCTCTCTCTCTCTCTCTCTCTCTCTCTTTCATTCGGTATTTCCGGTGATAGGAAACAGCGGCAATGGACCAGCCATAATTCAGCGTTCTCTCTTATTCTTTCGTTCCTCCCTCTCTCTCTCTCTCTCTCTCTCTCTCTCTCTCTCTCTCTCTCTCTCTCTCGCTCTCTCTCTCTCTCTCTCCCCCTCTCCCTCTCTCTCTCTCTCTCTCTCTCTCTCTCTCTCTCTCTCTTCTCTCTCTCTCTTCTCTCTCTCTCTCTCTCTCTCTCTCTCTCTCTCTCTCTCTCTCTCTCTCTCTCTCTCTCTCTCTCTTCTCTCTCTATCTCCCCCCCCCTCTCTCTCTCTCTCTCTCTCTCTCTCTCTCTCTCTCTCTCTCTCTCTCTCTCTCCCCCCCTGTCCTCTCTCTCTCTCTCTCTCTCTCTCTCTCTCTCTCTCTCTCTCTCTCTCTCTCTCTCTCTCTCTCTCTCTCTCTCTCCCTCTCCTCTCCCTCTCCCTCTCCTCTCCCTCTACCTCTCTCTCTCACAGTGGCGGAGAAACGTAGAAGTCGTTTCTTATCAAAATCCAATTTAAAGCAGCCTCTATCCTCCGCTCTTCGTCTTTTTGCTCACTCCATGCTGGCTTCCCTTTTCTCATCCTATCTTCCTTACGGCCTTAACTTTTTTTTCCCACAGATGAAAAGAAACGTGAGAGAGGCCCTTTTTTACCCCATTCAAAAAAGTATCCAAAAGTAACGCCATGAATTATACGCGATGTGTCCATCAATGAAAAATAGTCCAAACACAGATAATGAGAAATAATATAATATTGATATAGTATGTGAATAATATGAAATAATTGATTGATATGAGATAATTGATTGAATTGAGATAATATGAGATAATTGATTCAATCGAATAATATGAAATAATTGATTGAATTGAATAATATAAAATAATGTGATATCGATATCAGATTATTCACCCATTCGAACATATAAAATAGATTTTTTATTTTTGTTTTCAACAAAATAATAAAAAGTTTACGTATCAAAAAAAAAAAAATGTAATTCGTAATTAATCGAGAAAACTATTGGAATGACAATTACAAAAAAATTTATCCTCCACAATAACCAATTTTCCAATCTTAATTCTTCCCTCACAGAAACTCTCGTTTGCCACTTTAATAATCGAAATAGTAAAAAAAAAAAAAAAAAAACCACACGCACTCACACAAAATTTTCCAGTTCCAATAATTGAAAAAAAAAAAAAAAAAAAAAAAAAAAAACCATTCGGTCGCGGTTCTTTTGCTTCTGTGTTTCAGACTTTCTACCCTCCTCCGCGTCCGTAGATCTATCGGGAACGGATTCGGCCTTATATCCATTCGACCCCCAGCAGGAGAACTTTCAAGAGATCTGGTTGCCCCCGACCAGTATGTATCCCTATTTTTTGTTTCCCGATGTCACAGGAACGGGTAGAACGTCATATTACGATATTAACGAGGGTGATGGAGTTGGGGAACGTCATGGTGGAGGTGGTGGTGGTGGTGGTGGAGGTGGAGGTGGCGATATGACTTATAAGGGTGGTGATGGTCGTAATCATCGACCATCATTAAAATCGAGGGATGATAATAGCAGATATGGTGAACAGGTGCCAGAGTTACCGGGTGGAAGTCGTACAGGAAATCCGCGAATTACCGTTTACGCTGAACACCCTTACGAGGGTTATGCCGAGCGTGACGGTGATCCGGAAGCCGAACGTGCTGAGCCCGGTGGCTTTGACCGTTCAAATCCGCCCAATGATGGAAATCCCCATCGTGGAATTATTTATGGTCATGGTGGGGATAAAAAAATGATTGGTTATGATGATGAAGAACGTAGAAGGTCACACGAGGGACGTAGGATTAATTTAGGTCATGATTCGTCTTCTTCCTCCTCCTCCTCTTCTTCTTCTTCTTCTTCTTCGTCTTCTTCTTCTTCTTCTTCTTCTGCTTCCTATCATCCAGTATTTCCAAATCAAGCCAAGCATGATGACGCCTCGAGCACCGAGCACTTGCAAAATTCCCACAACCCTCGTCAAAATTCGCATGACCTTGAACATCATCAGAATCATCATCAACACCAAAATATACCGTATCATCGTCATCGTGATCGTCATAATCAACATGAGACGAGCAATCAGCAAGATCCTTATCGTCGTTATGATGATTATTACGTTGATGGAAAAAAACCTAATCCAGCACTTGCACCCTCACCCTCGCGCTCAAGTTCACCAAATTTAGATGTACGCGATCCAAATGCACAACCTGCACCGCCAAACTGGCACCAGGATGGTAATTATCACGGCACCAAGGCACATGCACCACGTCCCACCTACTACTACGAGCACGGTGTCGTTGTTGGTCGTTTTGATGGTCACGACCAGCACCATCATTTCGACAATGATGGATCTTCGAGGTCTGGTCTTTCCTCACCTGTCGATCGACTCTTTGATCTGCGTCAGGCTTTCGAGGGTTTCGTCGATCAAGGTAAATTGGAAAATTGTCCAAGGGAAAAATCGTTCAAGGGGTAAAATTAACGACAATCTGAGATTAAATGATTTTTGTGATTTAAAAAAAAATTCATTTGATTTTATAACTGTAATCAAAGATTTTTAAACTTTTTTTTAGTATTCTTTGTGTCTTTAGAATCCATTTTTATCTTCAAATTTTCATAAATTTCACTGAAATCAATTAAAATCATTTCTCTCGATGTCGAAGGGCTGCGAGATTTTTTTCAAACGGAAAAGCTCAGAAAATTTTATTGGTTTGTTGATTGAGATTTTTTTTTTTTTTTAATTTATCTTTAAACATAATACGATCAATTTTATATTATCCAGATATGTACGAAGGAAATTCACGGATGCAAGAAAAATACATCTCGTGCGTTTTTTTTTTTTCTGTCTCGCTCGAGTAAATCTTTCGTCTCGCGACGTAACCAAGATCTGGAGAGATGAAACCGAGCGTATCTGTACCTATAAACTTAACTCTCCCTTTGGTACACTATAATACTCCTCTCGACAAAAAAAAAAAAAAAAAACAAAAGTTTCACTGGAGAGTGGAGTAGGAAATGGGAAGGTCCAGGGGGGTGGGGGGTGGGGAAGGGGCTGACGTATAAACGTGAAAGTCGAGATTCCTCGATATATCGTGTGTCCTCGTGTGCTTCGTCTCTCACGAGGCAGTCCGAGAGAAAGAGAACACGATCTCAGCGATGAAGTACCTGAGAGTTTGCTATGCAATATATAAGACGACTCGAACGAGACACGATGACGATTTTCACGCAAGATCAAACTCTCTTCTTTTGTCTTTCTGTCGTTTGCTCTCTATATATATATATTTTTTTTTTTTTCATTCGTGAAATCGAGACAGGCAAAGGGACAGATTTTTCTCTACTGATTTCTCTGTCTTCTTTCTACAGCTTTTTTTTCCCTCTTATTCTGTTGTTCACACGATACTCTGCTCGCCATTATTTTTTTTTCTTTTTCAGTCTACCGGTATAAAAAGGGTGAATTCCATAGAGTACATTTTTATAGTTTCAACGCGACTGAAAGAGAAGACTGGGAGCGTTTTCATTCCATGCACATATATCTATGCATATATATATATATATATATGAATGCACAAACTGCTACAGTGAAGAATTCGAGGGTGAAATTTTTCTCTCCAAAGTTTTTTGATGCGTGAGAGACGTCGAGTTAACCCTTCTATCCCTTTTCGTCCATTATGATACAAACACAAAACTCGACTTTATTGTACTTTTTTTTTTTTTTATCATCGTCTGTCCCAAAAGGTTCGTTCATTACTCGCAAAAATAAACGAGTATATATATCTATATATATGATTTATGTTTCTCTGGTGCGTTTGTAGTGAAAATTATATCGCATCCGGATAACTCGACGAGCTTCGAGGTCATCGAGTCACAGCTTGAAAATCCACTGATCGATGCTGATCATCAGGATCTTCACGCATTGAGGCAACTCCCACTTCCGGGTATACATCATCGACCTTATCATCGGAAGAATCACACTGGAGAGGAAAACGATGGTGATTTATTTACGTTGCAATTACAATTTATCGTTTAATCAATAATAATTGATTAATTATAATTCATCATATTTCATTTAGGATTATTTAATTAATTTTAATATATACTATCATCAGATTCTTGAGCTACTTCATTAATTGATTTATTAACCCAATTAATTGACAGTAATTAAATTTCAATTAAACTTGGGGTACAAAAATTCATGTCTGATCAGTAAATTCTGTATCTACTGAATTCCATGCAATTACGTTTGTCTCTCCAGCAATGCGAGTGCAAGCTACGTATCTACAGGAGATATATATATATATATATATATATATATATATATATATATATACATTATAGTACCTATACATATATATATAGATAGATATATAGATATATATATGTACATATAGATATATATATATATATATATACATGTGTGCATATGTCTGCTAGGAATTTCGAGGCATTGTGTCCTATCGGTATTGACTGTAACTACTTGTGAACGGATTGACGCCCACTGTTGCTATATAGCTGATACCACGATGTTCTCTGATCTGGCTTTCTCTCTACCTCTCGCTGTCTATATATACATTTACTGACAAACGGGACTCGGTCGAATCTGAGCTATACTAATCGTATCTGTTCAACGTTCGAACATTTGCACTAACCGCGTATGCACGAGCTCGCTCCAGAAGTCCCTTGCAGGTCTGATCAAAGCCGTCGTATAACTACTGATCGTCAGATATCAACGGCTGACTGCACTCGCGCCTGTTCTCCTTTCTAGTCGATTATATCCAAACTTTTCCGAGTCTCCGAAAACACGAAAAAAAATTATTCGAATACAAAAATCATTAAATACGATCTATTGAAAAATTAATGATAAATTAATAACAATTTATGATTATTTTCATGAAAAATTCAATAAAAATTCAATTAAATTGAAAAAAAATGCATTAGAATTTTGTGAATAATGAAAATTATGCAAATATTTTTTTCGGTCAGGATGTCAATAATCTTAAGGATGTTCAATGATACGTATAATGAGCTGGAAAGCACGAAAATAGAATTGCCATTGAATTGCAGTTTGAAAGGATTTTTCAGGGGAAACAAATCGACTCTATTACTCCAAGAGATCAAATGGGGTGGCGGGGGGGGGGGAAGAGAAACGATTTCTTCTGGTCTTTTCATGTATTGGAAATCTCTTATATGTAGTTTAGAGCGATAGAGAGCATCGCTACTTGGAATTCGATTTATTTTTCACAAACAGAAACAGAAATGGCCGAAGAGAGGCCAAAATGGGCGGTATCGATCGAATTCTTAAGAATCATGAAATTGGTCGATATATATATATATATATATATAAGTGTATTGAACTAGAGGGAAGAAAAGCTAGACAAAATTACGTGTACGAAATTACATGAGGGTGATTTTCGATTTACTCACTATAGTCACAATATATATACGCAGACTCTCGAGTTCTCTGCTTGTATACATTTAGCTATCATTTCCGTTCACTCGCCCCTTTTTCATTCCCATCACAGTTCGTTGATTTCCGATCATCCACCCCTTGTACGTTTCCCTTTCAACCCTCCATGCGATATATTTATCCCCAATTCGATTCGTATCCACTGAATTTATCGGAGAGAAAATTGGTCCATTATGCAATTTTGTATCAATCACAAATCACAGTTTACCATTATGGACGATTAAACCGGAAATGAATGATCACGACAATCGTATACTCTTTGTGATGTGATAATTCAAAATTCGTGCACTGGGCAAAGTGAATTTATTGAAGTTGAATAAATATTATTCATTCCTGTAAATTGTATTCAAATAAATTTTCAATGTGTCAACTCATTTTTTTTTCAAATAAAAATCATTTTTTTTTTTTTGCATTGTACGAGATACAGGAAAATTTCAAATATAGGGAAATGAAGGAGCCACCGATGACAAGCTTGCTCACTTCTGCTTTATACAAAGTTGACAAATTAACGTTAAATAAAATTTATTTATTTATGATTTATATCAAAATCAATTTGTATTTAATTTTTTTTTTTTTTTTTTTTTTTTTTCATCAATTAATTAATTTTACGATTTCACGAGATACACGTGACTTAAAAAAAATATCAAAATGGTGAAATTACAGCTGCCGGTTCACGCTCTTTACTCACCAGAGTGCCATGTCGACGACGAGGACGACGACAAAGTTCCGAGCGTTAGTCTCAGGGCGCCACAGAGATATCCATCGTCGGGACTCACCGCGATTTCCCTGAATGATTTATCGTACCGGAGGTTTAATTTAATTCCAGGGTTGTGCAAGACGCAACGTCGAGAGAGATAGAGAGGGGGGAGGGAGAGGGGGAGGGAGAAGGAGAGGGAGAGAGAAAGGGAGAGAGAGAGAGAGAGGGAGAGGGAGAGGGAGAGAGAGAGCGAGGGAGAGGGAGAGGGAGAGGGAGAGGGAGAGAGAGAGAGAGAGAGAGAGAGAGAGAGAGAGAGAGAGAGAGAGAGAGAGAGAGAGAGAGAAGAGAGAGAGAGAGAGAAAGCGAGGGAGAGGGAGAGAGATAAAGAGAGAGAGAGAGAGAGAGAGAGAGAGGGAGAGGGAGAGAGATAGAGAGAGAGAGAGAGAGAGAGAGAGAGAGAGAGAGAGTAGTCTCATTTCCCGCTTGAAAGCCGTATCCGTTTTGGTTGCCTCGTCAAGAGAGAGTGGGGGGGGGGGAGATATCACACTCTTGCAGATGACCCAAATCAAAAGAACTTAAAGTTTCAGCAAGCTCCTGGAAACTTTGGTACGAGCGGTTGAGATAAAATTTTTCCTCAAGATAGATCGATAACGCTGCTCGGTAAAACGATTTTACACAGAGACAGTGATGAGATGAAAATAATCAAAAAAGCTTTTCTCAATTTGAATCTATTTCATGATAATATTATATAAATAGGTCAAGAACTCAACTGTTTATAAATTTTTCATCCTGCATATATTTTTTTACTATGTATATATATATATATATATATATATATATATATATATATATTTGTTCCCTTCGTATGTCATCCTCCGCCATCAGCGATTAAAATTCCACCAGCCAGCGCGCTGGCTGAGCGGTCACCCATCCGAGTAGTGGCTCTGCGCTGGTCAACTCGAGAGACCGCCAGAGCCAGACGCCAAGCGTGCAGCGGATCGTCAACGATAATACATTTTACAATTTCTAATCATATTTTTGGCGCTGTAAATCATCGTAAAAATTATAAAATTCTCATAATAAACATCGCGAGTGAGTCATGAAATTTTTTTTAAAAATTGCGATAAAAGTTTTAACTGTCAACTTGTTCACTCGAGCATTCATCGCAAATTCCATCGTCGTTTCCATGCGTCACTTTATCGTATAATTCCCTCGAGAATTCTCGCAGAGAGCATTCTGCATTCCACGATATTTCTCGATGTGCATTCCAGTGCAATTTACCTTTTTGAATAATTAGTCACTGAAAAAGACGCTGTTCGACTTTAACAGAGGAAAAACATCGTCTATATAATACGAAGTTATAAATTTATCAGAGCAAATATACCATCTGCAAACTTACTCGAGAAATAAAGACAATTTTTCTACAATATAAAAAAAAAAAAAAATCTTTTGTAATGTTAAGAAAATATTTCAGCAGATAAAGCTTTTTACTCCGAGAAATAAGGGAGGGGGCTAAAAAAAATAGAAGGAGAATAAGGAGTAAAAAAAAATTAAGGCAGATAGAAAAGCGAAACAGATATGAAAGAAATAATGAAAGGAAACCCTCTTTTCCTCCCCCTCTTTTTCTCTCCCCCACCCCCTCTCACCCTCTCTCTCTCTCTAGTGCATTTTATGCTGGAAACATTTGTGATCGTGATTGTAACAGCTCTCCAATTACTCATTATAGACCATGCACCAAAACGGACGTTAGTAATTTTTCTACAATATAAAAAAACAATACAATATAAACTTTTCTAAAATATAACAAAAACAATACAATATAAACTTTTCTACAATATAACAAAAACAATACAATATAAACTTTTCTACAATATAACAAGTTTTTGTTATATTGTAGAAAAGTTTATATTGTATTGTTTTTGTTATATTACAATATATTACAATATACTACAATACATATACTACAATTACAATATATTACAATTACAATATATTACAATATAATACAATATAAACTTTTCTACAATATAACATAAACAATACAATATAAACTTTTCTACAATATAACAAAAACAATACAATATAAACTTTTCTACAATATGAAAAAACAAAATCTTTTGTAATGTTGAGAAAATATTTCAGCAGATAAAGCTTTTTACTCCGAGAAATAAGGGAGGGGGCTAAAAAAAAGAGAAGGAGAATAAGAAGTAAAAAAAAATTAAGGCAGATAGAAAAGCGAAATAGAAATGAAAGGAAACTCTCTTTTTCTCCCCCTCTTTTTCTCCCCCCCCCCCACTCTCACCCACCCTCTCTCTAGGGCAATTTATGCTGGAAACATTCGTAATCGTGATTGTAACAGCTCTCCAAGCACCCATTATAGACCATGGACCAAAACGGACGTTAGAAACTAGCTTATCGTACTTTTGTTCGCAAGAGAGAAAATCCACGGTTATTAAAGCAAAGAAACTCTCCCACAGCATCGTGAAAGGGAAAGCAACGTCTTTTTCTCTGTCTCTCTCCTAAACGGAGTTAATTGTTCTCTAATGGCGAACGAGCGATAAGAGTAGCGAAAGCTCAAGAAACGAGCATTGTATGCTTTTTCTCTTACACAAACACACACACATGCAATAAAGACAAATTTTCCATCCAAGGACAAAAAGCTACATAAAAATTACAAAAATAATAATAATGAGCCGAATAAATAGATAATATAAATTTTTAAATATGCTTCAAAAGAATTTTATGTGAAACAGCAAACATCCTGGCAACTCACCCCCTCTCTCTTTTTCTATTTCTCTCTTAAATAGACGTAATTTTTTTATAATGGCGAACGAGCGATAAGGGTCGCAAAAGTTCAAGAAATCATAATTTCATGCTCCCTTCTATATATATATAAAATAAAAACTGAGTTTCGAAAAAATGACAAAATGTTAAATAAAAATTACAACGATTACAATAATATGGTAAATAAATACAAAGTACAATTTTTTTATATATTTTGCAAAAAAAATTTTTATGCGATGTCGAAGAGATTGCACAATTGTTGAAAAAGTCTTCGCGACCATGAGAAATATGGAAATACGAGGAGCCATATCGAAAAATATACATATGTATATATATATTTATATATTGATTTTCTCGATCTGGCTCCTCGCACATACATATTTATAGGTATGTGCAAGGAGCCAGATGGAGAAAAAAAAATATACATATATATATATGTTGTTTTTCTTGATCTGGCTCCTCGCACATACATATTTATAGATATGTGCAAGGAGCCAGATGGAGAAAAAAATATATACATATATATGTATATATTGTTTTTCTCGATCTGGCTCCTCGCACATACATATTTATAGATATGTGCGAGGAGCCAGATCGAGAAAAAAAAAAATATATATATATATATATATTTCTACATACAAATCTATAGATATGTATGTTTTTATCGCGAGCCAAGCGGCAATAAAAGTCGAGAGATGTAATCCAACTCGAGTACTGTCACACTGACATTCGCGAGGACATTTTTACTATCTGTCTATATTGGATTATATATGCATGTATGTGGATAGTATATGGTCGAGTATTCGACGATCATTAATCATTCGGTGTTTGTACAGATCAAATATAGTGCAGAGTGGACAAACCCAGATGCAGGTATGAGAGCGAAGAGTCGTGTGAGTTTACTCTAATTGAATGACACTCGGATTGAGTATGCTCGAGGGTCGAGTCCTCGCAAGTCAGGCCTTTCTGTGTATATATATATATATATATATATATATATATATATGTATATATATATGTATATATATATATATATATATATATATGTATATATATATATGTATATATATGTATATATATGTACATGTATATGTATATGTATATGTATATGTATATATGCGAATATGTGTGGCAATCAACCAGACGCTGTCCACCATTCTCCCCTCATGAATCTTGCATTATATTTTATCGATAATTCCACCATTGATGGGACGAAACGTCATTCGTCTTTCTGACTCTCGCGGTCTCTTGTTTATTTTACGTTGACACGTAATGCATTTTTTTGTTTTTTTTTTTTTTTTTTTTCATAAAAAGCAATCTGACGTGTTTACTCGAGTGATCGTTGAAAATTTAATTTATGATTTATTGGAAAATCTAATTACGGAGTGTGCACTGTCACCGTAGATGTCATGACCGATTAAAAGTTTTGATTTTTAGGGGAGATGAGGATATTCAAGAAATTTTAACGTGACAATGACGAAAGAAATCGTGGTGAAAATATAATTGAATTTTTAATGTGACGTGTAATTTCCAAAAATAGAAGATTCAGAAATTGTGTCAAAAGTTTTACCGTAAATTATTATTTCAAGAAATTGTCAGTATAAAAATTTCAAGACTTTAAAATAAAAATAGAGTAGGAAATTATCGAATTTTTTACACGAAACGTTTGATTATTTATGTCAGGTCTTTTTCCTCACTGAATATTAAATTTGACTGGGCAGTTTTTTAAAATCAATTTTATCAATTCCTCAACTACGAGACAATCTGAATCTATTTTTCCAATAGACGTCATTTGATTTAAAAAAAAGCATTCGATGTGATGAAAAAAAAAAAAAAATGAATTAAAACTAAAAACACAAAATTACAAGAAAAAAAAAATCCTTCTGAACAATTATTGTATAAATTTTTTCCAATAAGAAAAATGGCAAAATCAACTAGCTCCATGTAGTTTATTAATAGATCCTTCACAGGATCACTTACCTACATTGAATTACTCTAAACTGGGGGTGAGAAATTTAAAGGGTGCGAATGCGGCGGAAGGGGTTGAAAAGTCAGTAAGAGGAAGAAGTAAAAGAGAGGGTGGCAGTTTCAACCTCGACATTTTTTTACTGAGATTTGCTGAATGTACGCAGAAGGGTGGAGAATTTCTCTCGCGTCCTCCTCCCTTTAAGGGAAGAGGGTTAAAAAGAGATTTTAACTCACAGAGTCCTCCACTCTCGAACTCTGTCACGAGCGATTTGTATTTTTTATTAAAATACTCCCCAGGAATCTCTCGTATATACTATATAATATTTATATATAGCTTGGCAATTCTCTCGTCTTGACAGTCAAGTAGAGAGAGAGAGAGAGAGAGAGAGAGAGAGAAGGAAAGAAAGAGGGAGAATGAGAGAGAGAAGGATAGAAAGAGAGAGAGTGAGAGAGAGAGAGAGAAGGGAAGAAAGAGAGAATCGGCCAACTGCTGCTTCTCTCCATCCTCCGCAAAAGGGATGACTTACTTATAAGATCGTATAAGATCGTCTGCAGTGGGGTCGAAAGCGTCTCGGTCGTTAGAGTCACGAGGGAGGAGTGAGTCAAGCGTGTAGATGGCGTTTTATCTTCTTTCCTCATTCTGTTGTCGACATTTGGCCCGATAAACTCACTTCAGCGGTTTTTTGATATAAACCATCCCTTGTTTAGAATCATAAAGGGGTGAATTTCAAGCTTATTCACAACGCATACGCCCTTATAGTATTAAACACCCAATATATGTAGTTTACATCAGGAAACTGTCATATATATATTTTGTATAGATATTTATATCTATATATATATATAAAAGGGTTGCTACCCTTATATAAAGAAATGCCAAAAATCCGTGGTGAAAAAAAAAAAATTGCGACACGCACGTAACAATGGAAAATCTCTATGTATATGGGGTAAAGCATATTACTCAGTTTATGTATAGAGACATCGGTATATTAGTGTACAACACACACACACACACACTAACACGACGAAATGAGTTATGGTGATTTCACTCGAACGAGCCCGGATGTCCTATAGGACACGATATTAAAGAAAAAGGAGAAGAAAAAATGAGGAAAAAAATCGAGAGAAATGCGTGAAAAAAATTTACCCATTTTCCCTGCTCACTTCGACGCAGCCTGTTTGTAAAAATATTAAAAAATAACTTTTCTTCAATAAAAATTATATTTTATTTTGATTTTTTTTTAACATTTTTCTGATATAATATTCTTAATTAACACAATTATTATTTATCATATTTAAGCGAGGATTATTTGAAAAAATATATAAAAAAATGATTTGCCAGCAAAGGGGTGGAAAGTAATTTTTAAAAAATTGTATACGAAATCGAGATCGTTTGGCAAATTCGATACTGGTCGTTTGGGTGAATAAATATACGAAGGGTCATATACGAAAAATCGTACCTCGTGAAAAAGGGTGCTCATGCGAGAGGGAAGCCTTGTTTGTCTTAATAAAACGCGTCGAATCCACCCCATGTCTCGTCGTCGTGGACTTATGGCCAGTCATCCCTCGTAAGGGACCATAACATGGGCAACCTACGAGCCCCTGTCCGAGACTCATTTTTCTCAGCAAATCAGAGCGAGAGAAAAAAGGTATAGAGACCAGAATGACCGAGATAGAGACAGAGAGAGAGGAAAACAAACAAACAAAAAAAAAAAAAGGATAAAATCGTGAAA
>OY769905.1:1983135-2003135 GCA_963669185.1 Dyspetes luteomarginatus
TTATTCTCCTTATTTTTTCTCATTTGTTTTTTTTTTCCTTCGATCAAATAATAAATAATTAATTTTTTTTTTTCCTTTCGATCAAATAATAAATTATCATTTTTTTTCCCTTCGATCAAATCACATATAATTTTTTAGTATCCAGAAAAATTAAGAGAATCAAAGCTTTAACGAAAGCTGCGATTAAGTCGATAGATGAAACGAAATATGATTTTTTGTCCCGTCGATCAAACAATATTTTTTTCCTCTGATTAAATAAAATATTCCCTTTTTTTTTTTTGCTGCGATCGACTAAAATTGGATTTTCTTTATGTCTTCATTAAATTTAATTGTTCTTTTCCTTTCTTTCGATCAAATGGAATATAATTAATCTTCGATCTATTGAATTATTATCCTTAGTCTTTTCTCACCCTCCCTGCCTTATTTTTTCTCATTTGTTTTTTTTTACTTGACCATGGTCACGTGGGGTCTTTTTTAACGAAGCCATTTCAACTTTTAAACGAAACCGTTTCGTCCGACACAATGCTCAAAATTTGCCAAGGGTCTCGCAAGACCAATCCAGCTTCCAGCTCTATTCTTCCTCACTAGAGACTTCCTTTCTCTTCATCTCCATCCCCCACTCCCCCCCCCAACCCCCTCGGAGGCGTCGCGTTACTTATTTTTCCGGCAGTGTCCTTTCTCGTCCGGTTGCTCAACTCTTTTGTTCGAGATTCACGACAACGTTAGCGCATCTCTCTTTTGTACGGGTTTCCCGGCGAGCGGAACAAGAATCTTTCTCTTCCTCTTTTCTGCATCGTTACTCTTCAGTGCCCTCTCTTTCTCTCTCTCTCTCTCTTTTTCTTTTTCTCTCTCCCTCTCTTTTTCTTTTTCTCTCTGCCTCTCTTTTTCTTTTTCTCTCTTTCTCTCTTTCTCTCTTTCTCTCTTTCTCTCTTTCTCTCTTTCTCTCTTTCTCTCTTTCTCTCTTTCTCTCTTTCTCTCTTTCTCTCTTTCTCTCTTTCTCTCTTTCTCTCTTTCTCTCTTTCTCTCTTTCTCTCTCTTCTCTCTTTCTCTCTTCTCTCTCTCTCTTCTCTCTTTCTCTCTTTCTCTCTTTCTCTCTTTCTCTCTTTCTCTCTTTCTCTCTTTCTCTCTTTCTCTCTTTCTCTCTTTCTCTCTTTCTCTCTTTCTCTCTTTCTCTCTTTCTCTCTTTCTCTCTTTCCCTCTTTCTCTCTTTCTCTTTTTTTTCTCTCTCTCTCTCCCTCTCTTTCTCTTTTTTTTCTCTCTCTCTCTCCCTCTCTTTCTCTTTTTTTTCTCTCTCTCTCTCCCTCTCTTTCCCCCTCTCTCGTCCCTCCTCTCTTTCTCTCCCCTCCCACTCCGACTCTTTATCTCTATACTCTCTTTATACACGTTTATATCCATTCACGTAAAACTATACATAAATCTTATTCTATCCATTAACTCTCGCTCGGGTTCTTTACCCTCCTGTTGAATAAAATAGTACTGCATGTAACAACTCTTTAGATGCTCGTTCAACAATGAAGTCTACCCCGTAAAATCGCACGTAATAATTCTCTCTTAGCCTCTTATCCACTTTGGCTTTTACCTTGGACGAATTATTGGTCGTAATGTCAAATTTGTTCGACCAAAAAAATTAAACATCGTGATGAAAAATTATGTTGAAAAATACAATTTATTATCAGTGAATTTTTTCTCAAAATTATGAAAAATTATTTAAGCTGCTCGGGTTAATGTTGTCGTTGCGTGGTGGAGAGAATTTTAAGAGAATATGTGAAAATGACGAATTTTACCTCACCCAGAGGCTTTTGCCAATCCTGACAATGAACAAAACTAAATCTCCGTGCTTTTTTGCGTTCTCTGATTTTTAATTTTTTTTTTCATCGAAATTTTTCGTGTCTTTAATATTTTTTTGGATGTTCTTTTTAACAGAAAAACTGAGGATAAACGAGACGAGTGCATCGTTGCTCAGGAAAAAATGCATCCGGCATGCGCACAACGAGTCGAACTCGCCGAAATGCCAACATGTCACAGTCTCGCAGAAGTTTGCCGCGAGGACAAGGGTTGCAGGTAAATAAGAAAATTTACTTCGTAAATATAAAAAGAAAGTCCTCGAGAATCCTTTCTTTCCTTCTGTCAATACGAAAAAGAACGTTTGTCGAGGTTAAGCAAATAAATCTTGTATTTGAAAAGAGATAAAATGGAGGATCAAAAATAGACCCGGGCATTATTATTTTCATTAAAATAGTATCGATTTTATCTTCGCCATTTTGTCATAAAATTCCGAATCTACGTTCTCAGGAACCCACATTTACCATTTTTTATTAAAATCCGATCATTTTTTGTCTTTTCGTCGGCCATATTGGATCGGCCATATTTAATTTCGATATTTTAACAATGAATTCGACATCATATTCATATTCGACGTACGAAAAATCCCAAAGTGTTAATTTTCTTTGAAATTCGATCATTTTTTTGACTTTTGGTCGGCCATTTTGGATTGGCCATTTTGAATCCAGTAAAATTACATTTTCCATGTCCCAAAAGCCTTTAGACAAAGTATGAAACGTCTGAAAAATATATAAAAAATTAATTTGTATAGTTGAGTTAATTATTTAGTCTGAAATTTCAAAGCTGGAAAATTTAATCATCTCCAGAAACAAATTGGAACATTACGAGCAGAGTTGCGCGGTTGACAGCGTGACGAAAAAATGTGCCGGTCCACCGGGTGACTGTAGAAAAGCGATGCTCGGTATTTTGGGAACTGAGCTGAGATCGAACTGCGCATGCAAAGGAACAGATTTGACACAATTATATGATTGCCTTGGTTGGCAAAGATTGCTCTGGGTAAATCCATGCGTCGGTGAGTTTTTTTTTTTTTACATTAAATTTTTTTTCATCAAATTAAAAAAACTCTTGAAAATAATTTAGGTATGTTTAATTTAAATTTATCGTTCCAGATTAATCATAAAATATTCACGATACTTTTCGAGAACTCGATTTTTAATATTATAGTGGATGAGAAAAAAAAATGGATTTCACCATCCAACTGATATTTTAAATCACTCCAATTTTTCTGCATGGCTTATGAAAAATATTTTTCTTTTCATATACCCAAAAGCTCTTAAAGCTCAAGTTGTAGGAAAAATAAAACAACATAAAATCTATTCCGAGAGACTGCGTAGACTTTGTGGTCCATTATATATTACGAAGGATTTGCTCTCGTTTTTTTCGTGGGTAATCCAGTGAAAAATAAAGAACAACAAAAATGGAGCAAGAGAATAAGAGTCGAGCACAAACGTATCTTGGATTGTGACTCGGAGCTCGGAGCGTATAAAAGTTGAAAACGAGCGAGACTATATTATATAGGACGAAAAGCAAGGATTTTACTGACGAATGAGCACTGAGTCTGTCTCTCTCCCTCTCTCCCTCTCTCTCTCTCTCTCTCTCTCTCTCTCTCTCTCTCTCTCTCTCTCTCCTTCTGTGTATCTCTTTCTCTTCTGACTTTTTCTCTTCTCTCTTTCTCTCCTTCTGGCTTTCTCTGATTCTGACTTTTTCTCTTCTCTCTTTCTCTCCTTCTGGCTTTCTCTCCTTCTGGCTTTCTCTCCTTCTGGCTTTCTCTCCTACTCTCTTTCTCTCCTTTTCCCTTTCTCTCTTTCTCTTTCTCTCCCCCTTTCTCTCATTCTCCCCTCCTTACTATCTTCATCTCGTAACTACCTGTACTCTCTCTCTCTTTCTCTCTCTCTCTCTCTTTCTCTCTCTCTCTCTCTTTCTCTCCCATCTCTTGACAAAAATAACTCTGGTCGATCGACGAGCAGCCCGGAAAATGGCAATTAGAAGGAGCTCGATCTCGACACAGAACGAGATGGATACAGGAAGATACAACGTTGTCGAAAACCCTAGAAAGCAGCAGAGAGAGAGAGAGAGAGATGGGAGAAAGTGAAGCTCGAGGACGAGAGAAAGAGACGGAAAAATTAAATTCTCTCTGGCTTTCATTGATCACGGAAAGTTTTTAAGTTACCACTGACGAGCTGCAAAATTGTTGCGAATTTCTCCCAGTGCAGTATTCAAAGGTTAAACAGGTCATTTGGTTGGGGAGAAATTTCTATTTTTCTATGACTCAAAATTGATGCAATAGAAATTCTGTGAAAATTAAAACTCAACCAGGCTCCACCATTTTGAATCGCAAAATGTCCGCCTGGAAATCACTGCCAATATTTTGCTCGATTATAATTGTTTCTTCTGTTGAATTATATCAAATTATGCCTGAAGAATTTTATAAAAATTCAATATATTTTGGTTGGAATTATTTTACATCATAATTCAATCGTTATGGTCAAAATATTTTTTTTTCCCCCAGTCGAATCGCAAAAAGATTATCACGCGAGAAAAAAACATCATCATTATGTGCATCAGCATCCAAAAACAACGACAGCAACGCCAATTGTATCTTCGCCAAGTACAACATCGAGTACGTATTACGTGACAACTCTCGAAGTGATCGAAGCTGCTGAGGACAATGTAATACCGGAAATGACGAGAGGCCCAACAACACAGCCGGCTGTCATTACGACAGAAAGCAGTACAATGACACCAAGTACAACTCCAAGTACAACGACAACGACAACAACACCTCCTCGTGAGTTGCCCAATTTTTCATGACACATTTGCACTTGTAGAAAAAATATTTAAAAAAAAAAAAAACGAATCGTGTTACGTTTAATCGTGAAGAAAAAAAAAATCGATTCCTTTCGACAAAACAGAATAAAATTTTGCATAAAAGATTCCTCTCGACAAAACAGAATAAAATTTTGCAAAAAAGATTCCTCTCGACAAAACAGAATAAAATTTTGCAAAAAAGATTCCTCTCGACAAAACAGAATAAAATTTTGCAAAAAAGAAATACATTTTGATGAAAAAGTTCGAAGAATGAAATTTCGAACAAAGTAAATACTTTGATCTCTCGACAAAATTTCAAATCTGAGGAACATTTGCACACGTAGAAAAAAATATTCCAAAAAATAAATCGAATCGTGTTACGTTTAATCGTGAAGAAAAAAAATTTCGATCCCTTTTAAGAAAACAGAATAAAATTTTGCAAAAAAGAAAAACATTTTGATGAAAAAGTTCGAAGAATGAAATTTCGAACAAAGTAAATACTTTGATCTCTCGACAAAATTTCAAATCTGAGGAACATTTGCACACGTAGAAAAAAATATTCCAAAAAATAAATCGAATCGTGTTACGTTTAATCGCGAAGAAAAAAAATTTCGATCCCTTTTAAGAAAACAGAATAAAATTTTGCAAAAAAGAAAAACATTTTGATGAAAAAGTTTGAGGAATGAAATTTCGAACAAAGTAAATACTTTGATCTCTTGACAACCTCCCCCCCCCCCCCCCCTCTGACCTCTCCAACCCACTGCTTTCAATTCTTCAACACACAGAGTTACGAAATAGCTTCTCGAACACTCGAGAGTTGCAGCACGATAAAGGAAAGTAAAGAGGATGTCAGGAGTGAAGAAATTTTCGATGCGATCTCGAGGGCGACCCCCTTGTGAGAGTGAAATGTGTAGAAAATAAATGTACGAGTATGGGGAATAAATACGAGAAAAAAAGACTCGCGATTGCCTCTGAGAGTTGGGCATATATATATATATATATATATATATCCATCTATATATATATATATATATATATATATATCCATCTATATATATATATATATATATATATCCATCTATATATATATATATATAGAGCGAATCTCAAAGAAATGTACATATAGGGAGTGACGAGAACGTTTCATCACGCTCTCTTATTCTGCATTTTCGGCTTTGTAGGCTTCTGCGTGGTTCAAAGGCCGAGACAAACTCACCAATACATTCGCGAGGGAAAAGGCAAGAGGGTGAGTCGACGAACCTATTTCAATTGCTATTTGTTTGCATGTTACACACTGCGAAGTTTATCATTCACTGTATACCTCAGTATGTTTTTCTATTGTCGTTAAAAAAAACACCCAGCGAAATAATATAAGAAACGAATTGAATATTTATTTAAAAAATTCGCCAGGTGATAAATTTTGATAAATGTTTAGATCATTTTTAGTTTTTGGTTGGCATTAATGAATTTGCTATTTTTATTTCGTAATAATTTCATCAAATATAATTATTGTTATAGTGGAAATATTTTTTTATTTTTCATTAATTTCAATTGCAATATAATTGTAATTTAGTGGTTAATATTTTTATATCACCTATGGACAATAATAAATTTCTATATATTGCCATTGAATTCGAAATTAGTGACTGAAAATAGTTGGCAATTGGTATTTTTCATTATAGGGATTTTTTTTTTTTCATTTTTGGACCATTCGATGACCCTCACGAAGTTATTTTCAAAATCTCTCTGTCTTTTCTCCATAATAAAAAATAGAATGATATATATATATATATATATATATATATATATATATATATATATATATCAAGTAAAAAATAAATAAATATATACATATATATATTAATTTTTTAAATTATTTTTCACTTGTTTCGAGCAGCTCTACAGGGACGACGAGCCTGAATGCTCGGAGCTTTGTCAGTGCGGTGAGGGTGAAGTCCTCGTGTGCAATACTATATGCGTCGAGTCATCACCGTGCAAGAGTAAATTTGCGTTTTACAATCATGCTGCCCCCGCTTATCAGGCTTTTCGTGGACGTTGTCTCTGCTACAGTGGACGATTCATATGCATGCGACCTTCGCCCGGTGAGTAATAAGTCATTTTCCATTATCACGTCGTATACAAACACAAATACGAAGACAAATCCAAACGCATGAACAAATAAATTTGAAGGATCCAGCATCAAGTATATACAGTTAATGTTAATGTTATGAATGAGTTAATGAATGAACAAATTTTTTTTTTTTACAATTCTGGAAATCAAAACTAATTTTATTTATTATTTTTATGACCTAATCATACCACAATAATTATTTTATCATTCATCTTTTATTTTAACGATTTTTTATTTTTATTTATTTTAACGAGATCAGTTCATGAAAAAAAAAACGTTATGGCGTTATTTTAACGAATTTTTATTTTTATTTATTTTAACGAGATCAGCTCATGAAAAAAAAATATCGTTATGGCGAGATTCAAGTTTTGACATCTCGTAAAAATAATATCTTGAAAATGTTGAAATAAAAACAAATGAAAAATTGTTCTATCATTATTAGCCCGAAAATTAATAATTTCCATTGGTCGATTTATTAACCACAGAAGCGTACAGCATACCCCATGGGGTCTTCATGTTTCTGGGATACAGCGAGACAGACGAGACACTTTTGAGGCCACACAATAATTTAACCGTGCTGGACGCGGTTAATTCACTCGACAATTTCATGCGAGAGGAGGCCAACAATCAGGTGAAATTTTATTAGTCTTAAAAAAAAATGAAAAAAATATATGATGATTTTTTTTAGTCTTCAAAAAAATTACCAAAAAAATATATGATGATTTTTTTTAATACTCAAAAAAAAAAATGTTTTGGTTCATTCTGTTGTTGTATTTAAATATTATGATAAGGAATTAGTGGCGCTGGTGAGATTTCTGGCTCTCTACTTAACACGTTTGATGCTCTCGTGATTGTTATATTTAATTACACGTTTGAGAGTAATTAGGGAGCGAGAAAATTATACTTTTTTTTTCATAATTTATATTCTTGCTCACTCTATGTTGATAATTTTATAATATTGTCTGTGTGTGTGTGTTTTTATGTGTGGTCAACTGTATAATGATGGATATTTTTTAATTTGATTCACGCAGACGGTGTGCACCCTTTTTCTGTACAATGTAACGAAGGAGAATGTAATTGCGGTGGCGAGACTAGGCGGGGATAATCCATCGTTGAATAGCAGCCAGTCACAGAGCTTGCAGCACCTGCTACGCGTCAAGGTGAGAAAAAAAAAACGAGCTTTAATACGCAAAATATCATAATTATTGACAAATATATATATATATTTTTTTCTATAAAATATAAAATTCTTTATTATTTGTCTCTGGAATTTGCGAGAATTTACAAAAAAATATTTTTAACCTTTCGAAAAAAATAACTTACGTGTTTATCGATCGATGAATCAAAATTATCGATATAGGGAAACGAACATTCAAAAGAAAATCAAATTTAAATTTTAAAAAAATCGAGAAATCGTTTCATAGTCATTTTTATAGATCATGAAATCATTGTGCAAAATTTCTCAAGTCCCCAGCCTTTTATTTCTACCTTTTGCAATTTTGTTCCATGACAAACATTCTCCTCTCAAATGTTTCTCTTCTTTCGAAAGGTTAAAATATTTTTAACCTTTCGAAAAAAATAACTTACGTGTTTATGATCGATGAAACAAATTTATCAATATAGGGAAACATGAACATTCAATAGAAAATCAAATTTAAATTTTAAAAAAATCGAGAAATCGTTTCATAGTCATTTTTATAGATCATGAAATCATTGTGCAAAATTTCTCAAGTCCCCAGCCTTTTATTTCTACCTTTTGCAATTTTGTTCCATGACAAACATTCTCCTCTCAAATGTTTCTCTTCTTTCGAAAGGTTAAAATATTTTTAACCTTTCGAAAAAAATAACTTACGTGTTTATGATCGATGAAACAAATTTATCAATATAGGGAAACATGAACATTCAATAGAAAATCAAATTTAAATTTTAAAAAAATCGAGAAATCGTTTCATAGTCATTTTTATAGATCATGAAATCATTGTGCAAAATTTCTCAAGTCCCCAGCCTTTTATTTCTACCTT
Source organism: Dyspetes luteomarginatus (assembly GCA_963669185.1). Taxonomy (NCBI): domain Eukaryota; kingdom Metazoa; phylum Arthropoda; class Insecta; order Hymenoptera; family Ichneumonidae; genus Dyspetes; species Dyspetes luteomarginatus. The sequence goes on from OY769905.1 coordinate 1,991,938, forward strand.
TTGCAATTTTGTTCCATGACAAACATTCTCCTCTCAAATGTTTCTCTTCTTTCGAAAGGTTAAAATATTTTTAACCTTTCGAAAAAAATAACTTACGTGTTTATGATCGATGAAACAAATTTATCAATATAGGGAAACATGAACATTCAATAGAAAATCAAATTTAAATTTTAAAAAAATCGAGAAATCGTTTCATAGTCATTTTTATAGATCATGAAATCATTGTGCAAAATTTCTCAAGTCCCCAGCCTTTTATTTTTACCTTTTGCAATTTTGTTCCATGACAAACATTCTCCTCTCGAATGATTCTCTGCCTTGATTATGATTCAAAGTCATTACGACAGCGAAGTACTTGTACTTCTTTCATCTCAGGCAGTTCTGCACGCTTGCCAGCATCACGTACATGCTCTCTAGTACTTCCGGCGAGTGTGCGTCTGCGTGAGTGAAATATAAAAGCGAAAACTTGAAAAAAAAAAAAAAAAAAAAAAAAAAAATAGTCTCGTTAACTCAACCCATGGGGGGGAGGGGGCTGTTAACGCGAACATTAATTACTCGTTTATGTGAAAAACACGTGGCGTGCAAATAAAAATATTCATTACCACAAAATACAGAAGGGTGAATAGAGACATTGGGGCTCGGAGGCGGAAAGTCGTTTTGTCTCTCCTCGTGCTTTCCAGCCCTTATATTAAATTTGTATCTACGCATATACTGCATCAACATATTATATATGTATGTCGTACTATATACACATTTTTATGACATATGTATATATATATTTTTTTATGTTGTATTCTATACTATAGCACAATAGTACATTTAAATATATATACATATATACATATATATATAGCGGACAATATTTTAATATTGCCCATGCGCCATTTTCTATTTTTGAGCATTTCTACTCAATTCACAATCTTCAATTTAAAATACTTAAAAATTGGAATTTTCATTCCGTGAATTCAAAATATCATCAGCGTTCAATTAAATCATTTTACCATTTTTATTTTTCATTTTTATCTGAGTACTACAATACAAAAAAAATATAGATATATGTACAAACACAAATAGAAGGGTGGATATGGACATTTAAATTGGCGCTTGGGGAGGCAAAGTAGTTTTGCCTCTCCTCGTGCTTGCCAGACAGACCTTACATTAAATTTGTATGTATGTAGATACTATATACATATTTTTAGGTATACATCTGTTTATATTTTTATAATGTATTCTATACTATAGAATATATAGTACAGAATAAAGTCGAAGGCTCCAAGTACATTATATATTTATATATATATATATTATTATATATATAGATATATATATATTTTATATATAATATACATATATATAAAATGTACTTTCCAGCCTTCGACTTTCTCTCTTACTCTCAACATTTTTTAACCTCTTCGTCCTCCTTTTTTTCCTACCTACAACTTTTTGTTTCTACTCTCATCCAAAGACGTTGAACCAGACAGCGAGAGAGTATAGCTCGGTGTTTCCGCCGATCCGAGTGCTGTATAAAAGTTTTTTCCTCGATTCCCATGAAGCCGGAAGTCAACTCGAAATTCTCGTGACATCGAGCGAAGGCCGAAGAGAGAAAACGAGCGTGACTCTCTCTCTCTCTCTCTCTCTCGCTTTCTCTCGTTCCTGATCGTCTCATTGGTAAAAGGGGGGGGAGTGAGACTCTCGTGTGCAGGCAGTTCCTAATCCCGGCGTGCACCACACCGACCTCCGTCTGACCCAACTGACGTTGCACTCCTGAAATTACTGTTCGACTCTTCGTCCAACTATCTCTTTTTCTTTCTCTCTCATTTTTTTTTTTTTAATTTTTTTTTTCATGCAGAAACTACACGATGTCATTCTCACTCTCTTGCTTACATGAAACTTTTAAAAAACTTTTTTTTGTATTTTAATTTTGCTTCACTGGACACAATAAACATATATGTAGAGTGTGAGCTTTTGTGCTTTGGCTAACAGCGTGAAAAAGACTCTCTTGTCTCTCTCACGATATTACAAAACGTCCAAATGTCCCTCGTAATGAAGATTTATATTTTGCACTTGTCTGAATAAAGCTCGGACTTTGATTCCCTTCAGGAGATTTCTCTTCAGTCTGATTTAATCGACACAAAAATTCTCACTTTCCTTGTATTTTTTTACATTTTATCTTTCCTATACTTCTCGAAAAATAAAAAATATTTATTTTCCTTGCACTTAATTGCATTTATTTTTTCAACTTTTTTACACTCATGTTTATCATAGATTGTTTATTTTTCACTCAATCACGATCAGTTGAATTTTTTCTCTCGTCAAATTTATCATTCAATTAATTATTTTTATCTCTCAATTGTTCCTTTCTGGTTGAAAAACTTAAAAAAAAATTCTTTGCTCTCAAAATAAAATATTTATTCATTTTCTAATTAAATTTCATCAAATTATCGAGACGAGTTCTTCGGGTGATCAGAAATTTAGACATTACGTAACTCTGGTACGACGCAAACTATTTACTCAGAAATATAATGATGAAACTGTTGCTGAGTAAGTTTGGAGGGACAGAAAGCTCATATAGCCATGAAAGCTCAGAAATTTGAAATTTCGTCTGTATTTGTGACGATATACACAATATATACATAAATATATATACACTACATATGTATATATATTGTATAGTGTATATCATCACTCCAAATATAGACGAAATTTCAAATATATATATATATATATATATATATATCATTGTGTAATGTATTTTAGGGTTTGTCTTCGGGGCTTGGATTGAAGCAAAGTTGTGTTGAATTGTCGCACTCTCGGTTAGTTTGAGGTTGACCTTATCAAAATGTCCCTTTCCCTCCTACCAGTTCTCGAGAGGCTTTTCACCCCATGGCTTAACTCTCTGCGGTGCACTCGTCGCTCGTTGGTCACGACGACGAGAGTGTCGGACTCGACGAATTTCAATGCAGCTTCGAGCTCAACGAGACCTGAATTTAACTCGTTCACGAGGGAGGGACAAAGAGGGAAAATCTCACGCGCAAATGAGTGTGTAATGAAGTAATTATGGCTCATGGGGCCATTGAAGAATTACATGGGGCATTTCATGCCAAATGGAGAAGATCGTAACTCACACAATTTTTTTTTTTTTCTTTTTTGTATGTTTTTAGTTTGATAATAAAATCGATATGGTGATATTTAACAAAGTTTCAACTAAATCGATCAACCTTAATTTTCTACACTAAATTCTTTGTTGGAAAAAAAAACCATTTTTGTGCCCTTCCCAAAAATAGTCCTTCCCCTTATAGTCCCCCTGAACTCCACTCCACTCCACTCCCTTATAGTCTCTATAAAACTATAAAAAATTATTTACCCTTCAAAATATCCATAAAAAAATGGATTTCAATAATCGAGCTCGATTTAAAAAATATTCTAAATCACTTTCTAGCGAAATAATTATATTATCATAATTAAATTTTCATTGACAACAATTAATATTTTTCAATCGGAAATTTCGGGCACTTTTTCGTGTTGCCCTACAGAATATTAAAAAAATTAATAAATAGAAAAAAAAAATCTCAGCTTCACCAGTTTCGTATGTATGGAGAGAGATGGAACATCCCCTGAAAACTGAGGGTGGTTGGACTTTATTAAAGCACGAATTTGCAATGAAAATCGTCCACTATATATAAATCGATAATTTCTCTCACCCCATTGTATACATAAATTTATATGAAAACCTCCCTAAGCCGGCCTGTCGGTTTTCCATCTGGCCCTGCATTATTCCAATTAGTGCACGCACAGTTGACGCGTTGCTTACAGAGAATTTGCAGTTATTAGAGTAATTATATGGCTTGCAGAGTGTTCGGTACGTGATGGAGAGTTCTCGCAAATATACATTCGATGATGGTCACACATAGAGTGCTTGTCAATCTCAGTATTTTGTTCTATCAGCAAATATTTAAACATCGAGATAATCTAAAAGATATGAAAAGTTCTTCAATAACACTTTTTTCCCCTTTGTCTTCATAATTTTTTTTCCTCCTTTCGATGATTTTTCGTTATCAAATTGATTTTTTTTTTTTCTCATTTTCTTTCACTCTCGTGCAGTTTTTTTTTTTTAATTATTTTTATTGACGACTCGATGAGGGATGTAAATTTTTTTGAGCCAGAAAAATTATCGCTTTATATCTACTGGGACGGTCATGAGGGAAATTATTACTGTATGGTGGTTTTTTGGCTGGGGTTGAAATTGATGGTCAGAGAAATTATGGAAAAAAGGATATATACCTGTATCTCTGTTTTGGAGTGGAAGAATATCGAGAGGGAGAGGAAGTAGGAGGGGCCCGATTGAACAAGAGAGAGAGAGAGAGCGAGAGAGAGAGAGCGAGAGAGAGAGAGAGAGAGAGAGAGAGAGAGAGAGAGAGAGAGAGCGAGAGAGAGAGAGAGAGAGATATTGGTGAGATCAGTGTTTCTCGAACTCAACGACTACCCCGAGGGCCAGTAAGTCGATCCTTCCGAATTTCGAGGTTTCGAGGCATATATATATATATATATATATGTACATACACCTTTTAAGAGCCAGCACGCGTTGGGGAGAGCGCGTTCTTTCACCCTCACTACACTGGACTGACGTCTCGCGATCTAACCACCCTTATACCTATTCCTTTTAATATATATATGGGCTGGATCTGTTATATATATATATATATATATATTTATATATATATATATATATGGGCTGGGTCTGTTTTATATATATATATATATATATATTTATATATATATATAGAAGAGAGAAAAAATCCTACATATATAGCGTTTCTCTCTCTCTCGATTTCTATATCGTCCGAGTGTCTATAGATATATAGACACATTCCCTTTCGTATCTTCTCATTTCTCTCAGCGTTCTCTTCCCCTCTCAGTTACCTCGTAGACTTTATCCACGAAGCCTCGAATATCCTCCGCAGGGCAAACGGCATCGTTTCTTCGATGAATCGTGATACTTTTTATTTTTTTTTGCTTCCTTGCTTTTTATTCCAGCGGTTCAGTGCCGGATGAACCAAACTCCTCTAATCCCGGCAGACGACCCTTCCACTTACGTTATTTGGCTCTTGGCGCTTTGTACAATATATATATATGTATATATACCCGTTAATACCGTGAACATTATATATATATATAAATATATATATATAGAATGTATATATATAAATATATATAGATATATATATATAAATATATATAGATATATATATATATAGAATGTATTTATATATATATGTGTATATATGTATCTGTATATATAGAATGTCCACGGTATTAACGGCGCCTTCGAGACGTTCGCGAGTAACCGCAGCTACTGCAAGGCTGTAATAAATTTTTTTTCTTGCTATTTTCTTTTTTTTTCGTGCCTCATTCGCGCTCCACCTTTATTTTTTTTTCGTCTCTACCATTACTAAACTCACTGCTTGAACACTACAAATTCTCCCCTCCATAAGCGAAAGCTCAAATATCACGAGAGAAATTAAACTCACGTAGTTATATATATATATATATATATATATATATATATATATAGAGAGAGAGAGAGAGAGAGAGAGAGAGAGAGAGAGAGAGAGAGAGCCTACTATTGGCAGAAAAAAGAGCGTGTCATGAAATGTCGTGACTCTTGCCACTTCCGTGGACGGTTAAACTCCTTCACGACATTTTTCTCCATATCGATTCGCTAATTCCAGCTTTTTTTTGCACCCCCTTCTTCTCCCCCCACTCTGCTTGTCGAGTTTTGACGAAGTCGTGAAAGTTTTGCTCGTAAAAATTTACCGAAAGCTCACAACGTAATCTGTCTCATCGTGCTTTTTCTCCGACCCTTTCTCGCAATTTCTTTGACAAATATGCACGCATACGAGACACAAGCGGACGGTAATGATTTGCATAATTTGTCAAATATACGCAAGTGAAAGAATTTATTAAAGAGATTTTTTTTTTTTTTCTTTTTTTCACCGTATAAATTATTTATTTTATTTCATTCGATAGATAATTATTCAAATAAATAATTTTATATAGAGAAATAAATTTTCTTTTGCTAAAAGAAAAATTCAATTTTTTTAAGTAAACTAAATTTTAATTTCTCATCTAAATTTAGTGCGATTGTAATTAATAATTTTTCATGAAAAAAAAAAAGAAAAGTGAATTTAAAAAAAAATTACAATTAAAAACTGCATGCCATGTGTCAGGCAAATATTCTTTTTTTCACCGTATAAATTATTTATTTTATTTCATTCGATAGATAATTATTCAAATAAATAATTTTATATAGAGAAATAAATTTTCTTTTGCTAAAAGAAAAATTCCATTTTTTTAAGTAAACTAAATTTTAATTTCTCATCTAAATTTAGTGCGATTGTAATTAATAATTTTTCATGAAAGAAAAGAAAAGTGAATTTAAAAAAAAATTACAATTAAAAACTCCATGCCATGTGTCAGGCAAATATTCTTTTTTTCACCGTATAAATTATTTATTTTATTTCATTCGATAGATAATTATTCAAATAAATAATTTTATATAGAGAAATAAATTTTCTTTTGCTAAAACAAAAATTTGATTATTTCAAGTAAACTAAATTTTAATTTCTCATCTAAATTTAGTGCGATTGTAATTAATAATTTTTCATGAAAAAAAAAAAAAGATAAGTGAATTTAAAAAAAAATGAGAATTAAAAACTGCATGCCATGTGTCAGGCAAATATTCTAATGGATGGAGAATCTCCTTTCTCGTTCTGTGCAAATTTCATCTGATAGTTTTTCCGCAATGGCCCTTGTACCACGAAGGACCTTTCTCTCTATCTCTCTCTCTCTGTGTGGCTTTTGGAATATATATTCGACGTAGCTGCGGTGCGATAGCAGAGTTGGAATATCGGCAGGACGAAACTATATATATGTACTGGGAGAAGAGCAAGGTTTTCGCGAATTCCAACGTAAGCGTGAAGGTTTTCCTCGTACTCTCTCTCTCTCTCTCTCTCTCTCTCTCTCCCTCTCTCTCTCTCTCTCTCTCTCTCTCTCTCTCTCTCTCTCTCTCTCCCTCTCTCTCTCTCTCTCTCTCTCTCTCTCTCTCTCTCTCTCTCTCTCTCTCTCTCTCTCTCTCTCTCTCTCTCTCTCTCTCTCTCTCTCTCTTTCTCTCCTCTCCTTTCTCTCTGATCGTGGCAGAGAGTAGTAATACGAGCGAGGAAAATTCCAGACACACCAGAGAGCGATCTGGGATGAAAGTTCGGCTCTGCCAGTGAGGCTTCGTAAGGCTAGAGAGAAGCACAGCATAGTATAGTTGGAGAGAGCTCTCTCTAGTGAATTCGATGTTATATATATATACATATCCATGTATATATATATATATATACATAGGAGGATGGAAAGGAAATGTTAGATAAGCAGATATAAATTATTGGGAACGAGGCTGCTGCTCCAGTATGGATGGGTATAACGCAATGGAGAAGCATAGAGAGAGAGAGAAAGAGAAAGTACCACGTGCCGAAAGGATCTCTTCGGACCAGGAATAACGGGGCCATTCTTTTACCAGCTCTGTTGGCGAAAGGTTCTTCTCTCCCCCTCTCTCTCTCTCTCTCTCTCTCTTCCCTCTCTTTCTCTTTCACTAACTCACCTACTTTCCCATATCCGAGGAGCCCTTATCGAGCCCCCTACCCCCTCCACCAACCGACGATTTATCGGCCTCGATCGCTAGAACGTCAAAGTAAAAGCGAACGAAAAAAAAAAAAAACCACGAACTGAGTATAAAAAAAAAATGTCAGATCTACTTAATGAATTATTTTCGTAAAACTTGTTGAATTTTTAATCATATCCAAAACCGTCAATATATTCATTAATTTGGTTAAAAAGTTTGTCATCCAATTTTCCATCTTCGTTTGAATGACAAATTTTTGTATAATTTTTTTCCTTTCAACTCAAGAAACTTTTTGAAAAAAGAAAAAATAATGAACTGATGAATCAGTTAGAAATTTTAATTATTCTGAAAATATTGTATATATATATTTTTTTTCCAATTCTGAAAGTATTTAATTTTTTTTACCACAACTTTACGTACATTTTCGAGCAACCCCTTGAAAATGTATCTGCCTTTGTGGCATTTTAACTATTAGCGTTTTTAATTCCACTCTCGTATTAACCGACAGAAAAAAAGGCTTGAGGATAAAAGCTACGAAAGACAGCAAGATAGAGAAAAGGAAATACCTATATGGAATCAAAAACCATTTCACCCTTGAGTACTACTGAGAAAATTCAATGGAAAGTTGCGCATCCCCAAGAAGGTTTTGGTTACATATATAGTGAGTGGTCGAGAGGGCAGATTGAGGGAGAGAGATACAGAGAGAGGGTTGTTCGAGAGACAGAAAGAGACAGAGGGTTGCTCGAGAGAGAGAGAGAGAGAGAGAGAGAGGGTTGCTCGAGAGAGAGAGAGAGAGAGAGAGAGGGTTGCTCGAGAGAGAGAGAGAGAGAGAGGGTTGCTCGAGAGAGAGAGAGAGAGAGAGAGAGAGAGAGAGAGTTGCTCGAGAGAGAGAGAGAGAGAGAGAGAGAGGGTTGCTCGAGAGAGAGAGAGAGAGAGGGTTGCTCGAGAGATCGATACTCGGGGATGCGGGCCGTAGGTGGCTTTATTGGCTTTATGCCAATGCCGGGGCTATCTATGTGGAACACCTGCGCGTATACTACAGTATACGACATATATACATATATATATTCCACGTGTTTCCTCGCGACTTTGGTCTATATATATTCCTCTCTCTTCGAAGTAGTAGAGATATAGCAAAGTCAGACTGCATCGAAGACGTCAGGCTGCTCGTATATATATATATATATATATCTCGAGTCTCGCAGAGAACAGAAAATTTCCTCGAGGCATATATATGCCTCTAGGAAATTTTCTTCTATATATATATACATATATATATATATATATATATATATATATATATATATATATATATAACGTCGTTACGATTCATTCGAAATCGCACGATCGTAGCTGCCTATTTTAATGCTACGAGATGAAATGATCCTCTTCGAGTGAGAGTCAAAATGGCGGATATGAACTCGAAGCGTAAAATCGAGAGATCTATCGAATCTTAGAAAGGCGAAAAGAGAGTCTCTTACCGCCTGGATAATAATCCAATAATCGTTAGATACTTGGAATAATTTACCAATGATTTTAATACAAACGAAAAAAAAATCTTCTAATAGAAACAAATTTATTTGTATAATTGAAAAAAAATGGACATGCAATAAAAATTGCAAAATTATCACCTTAACTATAATTTGTTGAATAATTGAAAAATATTACAAGTCACAATAATGCGTGTGATAGAAATTAAATAATTTTGGTTTGATTATACGAGAGATTATAATTTAAAAAATTCTACCCCCTGCAAGATTTTGAGAAATATCTTTTGTATTTCTCGAGTAATCCACAAACGAGAGTATGTATATAGTTAAACGATGAGAGAGTGGATCGAAAATCCATGAATAGGATTCTTCCGGAAGGCTTATTCTTAAGGGTAGTTTTGCCCGCGGACTACAATGAAATAACCCAAACTCTCATATGTAGGACAGAAAAGTACAATATGTGTGCTGGTATAACCAGAGTATACTCGTGTCCTATATACGGGGTGTCCCATTTTAAATGATACACTCGAATATTTCGAGTACGATTCGTCGTATCGAAAAATAGTTCAGATCAAAGTTGTAGGGTTTCAAGGGGGACATCAAATGGTTAAATCAGTTGAAAGCTAGATGGCGCCACTTTTGAGAAATTCATATGCCATTTTTTAAAAAGGAACTCGACTTTCAAGTTCTATTTAAAGCCATTTCGAGCCATCAGAAACTTGTGCGGCCGCGTGGGGAAATTTGAAACGTCATAACTCCGGTGTCCTTGAAGCTAGCATCATATTTTTTTTTTCGTTCGATTCGTCTTGAAGCCAGCTACAATTTTGATGCCGAAAAAAAAAATTGAATTTCGACACCCTGTATATATACGAGATTCGATATGTTGAGCTTATCGGAATATACGAGCTCGAGATATCCCAGTAGACATTCGACCGGTAAAAGACGCGGAAGTTACAATAAAAATGCTAAATTCAATCCATATAGGGGGTGAACTAAAAGGAGACTAGGGTATAGTTGAAATTCCTATAATATGAATATATTCAGAGATAGGGAGAAAGAGCGAGAGAGAGAGAGAGAGAGAAGAAAAGGGAATTGAGGGAAAAAAAATGATCGCGAGATTTTGCGCGAATACGAGAAAGTAAAAGAAAGTTGCTTTTTTCTCTTGGTGTGAAAATGAGAGGGTGAGTTTCTCGTCCACCTCGATATGTTCGTTTTTTTTTTTTTTTTTCACCAACGAGCGCAGATAAAACGTCTTAAAGAAGTGGGTTACCAGTTTTTTTTTTTTTTTTTTCACGTTCTATATATCGTTACTCTGCGATTACTCGGTATGAAATTGCAAGGGATGATCCACCCCCAACTAGCCCGATTCGCCAACAGTGCCCGATTCGATACGGATCGAAAGATAATCGAAGTGACGCGTACTCCGCCATTCTCGGTGAAATTTAATTAAGTGCCGGATGGACGTTGAGAGTTGAATGAAGGAGGGTCGAGGGTGAACAGATGGGAATATACTGTTATAAAGTGGATTCAAATATACACGTATAGATTATATCTATATATACAGTACAAAGTAATTTTCCAGAGAGATGGAAAAGAGAGAGAGAGAGAGAGAGAGAGAGAGAGAGAGAGAGAGAGAGAGAGGGGGGGGGGGGGAGATGGAAAAGGGAAAGGGAAAGAGAGAGAAAAGGAGAGAAAAGGAGAGAGAGAGAGATTTAGATTTATTCAAATCAATGTAACTATCTTGGCTGATGCGTCTAGAATGGAATATCGACTCTCTGTTTCTTGGCTTCTTATCTCGTTTTCTGTAAAGTAAATGGTAACATCAGGTGAAGGGTGAATTTCGAGTAGTTTATCTCGAAAATAGTTAATTAGAATCAAGGTTGATGTCATCCTGATTAGAAGTCTCAATGGACATCGTTCAATTGATTCCTATGAATGGACGCAGAAAACAAAAACATGATTTTCTACCAAGTGCAATTCACTCACCCTTGTGTCATCATTGTAAACTTCAATGGACTTTGACTATTCAATTTATATGTGTAAAT
>OY769905.1:2008135-2078882 GCA_963669185.1 Dyspetes luteomarginatus
TCTTATCAGCATTTACCGTGTGCGTGGACTAATAAAAAATTTGACAATTAATTGTCCTCCTCGTTTTCACTATTGGTGTGCTCGAAATATTTTTTTTCATCATCACGTCAATCATCGATGATTATCTTTCAATAATAAAACATCATTATAAATGCCACAATTAAAATAATGTTTGATAAAATAATTCAGATAATAAAGAAAAATTATTGAAGCTACAAAATAATTATATTTTCTCATACAAGTAACTTAATCAATAATTGGCGATTTGCAAAAAGTTTGGGCCTCCATCTGTAATGAAAAAAAAAAATCGAGGGAGGGAGAGAGAATAAAAAAGAATAGAAAAAAAGATTATCCGATTCCGGCGATTTTTACAGCTCCGACGTCTCGTGAAATTTTGCCGGAACGTTGAACACGAGCGCAGCTAGAGGGAAAGGAACTCGAGTAACGAGCTAGAGGGATACGAGAAAAGGGATGCAAGAGGGAGGGGTGTGTATGCGAGGGAGGGTGAGGTGAAAAAAAATATAGTGTGCAGAGGACACAGAGTCACGGGTCGTTCTCGGTATACCCTCTCGCAGTTCGTATCGGAAGGGTCTCTGAGCTTGGTTCGCTGGTTGGTTCGAAGCCAACGTAATTCCTAGTACCCGCGCGTCTCTCCAGAGGGCCGAGGGTAGAGCGAGCTGGAGCGCGAACGTGGCCGCGTTTGGCACTTTCAAAGTATAGCGGCTCGACGTTCCGCAGCATTTGCGATGTGTGCATATATATATATATCTTGATATATATTTACCTACAGAACGTTTCGTATATATATATATATATATAACATTGCTATAGATTCACCATGTAGGGGACGAAATTACAGTGTGCCGTGCCACCGCGTACCCACTTAATCAATAACGAGACGTCCAGAGACGTCTGGCATCGTTCATGGACATCTATACAGTACAATAACGTTTTTAGACCTGTATGTAAGCCACCAATCCGTCGACAAACTTCAACGATAATTGGAAAAGTATCCGATAAAAGTAATCGTAGAAATACTCTGAATAAATAAAAGTATGCGAATGATTTGCGTACTCTTTCCTCCAAATACAATAATGTTCGATACTTGAAATATTTTTCAATTAAAATACTTTATAGTCGAGGATTTCTATAATATTTAACGTACGTTTAACGTACTTAGTACTTTGTACTTGACGTGCTTGACACTTTGTAGTTAACTTACTCAGTACTTTACAATTAATTTAAGAAATTGTCTCTCACTTACTTAGCACGTTGTACTTTTCACTTATTACTTCAAGTACTTCAGTTAACTTTGACCAGTTCTGTCAACATTATATTCAAATTTTCTTACTTTCCGAGTCGAGGAGTTCTATCATATTCATCGTACGTTTAACATACTTTATATTTAACGTACTCAGTTCTTTGTACTTGACGTGCTTGGCACTTTGTAGTTAACGTACTTGGTACTTTGCAATTAATTTAAGAAATTGTCCCTTACTTAGCACATTGTACTTGTCATGTATTACTTGAAACACTTTAGTTAACTTTGCCGAGTTCAGTGGCCAACATTATATGAGAATTCTCTACTTTTTGCATCTGAAAGAGCAACGAACAAAATGGTGGAAAGTGGAGGGCATTAAAGGGACAAAGGGTAAAAAAATACGGAGAAAAAAAGGAATAAAATGAGAGGGGTTTGGAGATCGGCGACATGCAACGCACGCTAATATCCGCACACGTGGCTGCGGAGAGAACGAAGGTCCAGAAACTAGAAATAAAACGAGTACGAGAGAGATAGAGAGAAAAGAGGTAGAAAAGCGAGCGAGGGGTTGAAACACGTAAAGGGTCTCGAAGCATGGAAAATGGCTTGTCACGCAATGCAAATGAGTCTCCACCTCCTTCGCATCGGACTATAACTCTTTTTTCTCAAGTTTTTTCTTTCTCTCTACTTTTGTTTTCTACTTTTTTCCTCTCACTCTGTTCTCCTTCAAAGTCCTTATACAGGAAGGGTGTGCCCTTCGTCTCATGCGCCGACCTCCCATTTTTTTGTGTCTCCCTACCATTTCGTAATGTACAAGGGCTCAAAAGCCTATTCCTATGCTGAATATACTCACTTACTCTCCTCTCTCTCTCTCTCTCTTCCTCTCCCTCCTTCTCTCTCCCCCCCTTTTGAAACCTTTTACATGGAGACTTTCGTGCTCGCGGGAGCACAAACTATCACGCCAACAGTCGACTGAGATTTCGTCGTGTGAAGTGCGCACCCCTCGCAAACACGTGCATACATATATATCTGTATATATATATATATATGTATATAAATGTTTGTACCATGAAGGAGAAACGAGATACTAATCTTAAATCCCTCGTAATCGTCATCCGCTCGTCGAGCCACTTGGCCGCGAATCGTGCCCCGCCGACGGGAATTTCCGTCTCAAAGAAGGGCGAAAGAGAGCGCGCGGGGCAAGGGGGGGGAGGTGGAAGAGAGCGAGAAAAAAAAAATGAGCTTGTATAAAAGGAGTCCTGGTAAAAGCGGGATGCATAAAGAGGACGGAATTATTATTACTTCGCAAATTAATGAACTCTCAGTGATATTATACGAGATTAATTTATTAAGTAATTCCTCGAGATCCTTAAAAAGACTCGCAAAATAATGTTATGGGAATTTTTTGGCTCCATTCCACGAAAAATAGAGTCATCCTTTATTGGAACTCTGTTAGATACATAAATTATAACATAGCAGAGTATTCTATTCTCTCAGTATTTTTTTAATTATATAATTCAGGAGCAAGAAAACTCTTATTATTATTATTATGCTAAAAATGCTTTCTTATTGTTCAAGGACCTTCGTTAAAAAATAATCACGATAAAAAGCTAAAGGATAAAATCCTTTACTGTTCGTAATAATTCTGCAATAAAAGAACTTCGTTAATATGCTCTAGATAATTTTTTTTTCTTCCAATATAAAATATTTTTAGCATTTTACGGTTCGTTAAAAAATTATCTGGCAGGATGATAAAATGCGAGTGAGATACTCTAGCGTATAATTAGTCGGTAGGATATCCTGTCAATCTCGAGAGTTTCAATAAGGATCATCCTCAAAGCTAGAGAGACAGAGTGAGAAGTTTGCCAGGAAAACCGATTTTCTCTTTTCAGTATTCGTCATCCCCCTCTATTATCTGACAATGTCACACGTTGACGCGATCTCACGTCTCGTTCTCTATCCGTCGGGAGATATCCAATTAGTCGACTATTAATAAGGAATTCTCGCTCAGTGTGGTAAATTCCTTCCTACAGTCCGAAAGCGGCTATCTCTGAAATAATAGCATCCCCTTCCTTTCTTTCCGCCTCCGTCTCTACACTGTCCGCTTGTTCAATTCGTCCCCAATTTCTGGTAGTTCCAGGCCGTGACCATGATTTCCGAAATCCCTGGAAAACCCCTGCTATGTCGTTACTCCAGCAATCTCAACCACCTTCCCTTTTACCCATTAGCCCTTTCCTGCATGCCATTGCTATATATATATATATATATGTGAGAAGAAGAGGGTAAGGGATAAATAGGTTTTGGGTGAAATTGCTCACAGTGTCATTTGTGCCATGACACACCCCGATGGTCATCTCGAAGTTTCGTCTTGACTATGCTCTCGTTGAAAATCAACCCTTATATTCGTTTAGCGATTTCCTTCCCCAATCTCGCAATCTCTCGTTATTAATTGCTTCTGACACATGTACACACATACACCGAGGACTTTGGTGATTGAAAAATCGCAGATATATGTGTTAAATGGTAAAACACCCGACGAGGAGGGAAATAAACAACATGGTCTGACCATATACACGCTTTATCTACTTAAAGTCTGACTTGACTCGCACCTTATCTACTTTTATTCACTTTGTATCTATTTGTCTGACTGTATTCACTTTGTATCTACGTTTCTGACCACTTTCTGGCACTTTGTATTTACTTGTCTGACTATCTTCGTGTCGTATCTACTTGTCTGACCATATTCATGTTTCATCTACTCGTCTCTTAATATTAAAAATTTAATCTACCTCTTGTCTGGCTATATTAACATTTCAACTACTTCTTTTCGAACATCACTCACGCTTTTTCTGCTCGCTCGACTACATTCACATTTTATCCACTCGATGTCTGACTATATGTACACTTCATCTACTTGTTGACCGACAATATTCGCGTTTATTTACTTTATTAGATCACACTCGGACTTACCCCACTTTGTATCTCTAGACGCATCCATAAATGTCTGACTACATACGTGTCTCATCTACTTATCCCTATTTCGTTTCGCAATATCATCGTGTCGAGTTTTCCAACGACGATTCAGCCCAAGTGGTCGGAGTAAAAATAACACGAACGAGACATGCTGGACACTGCGAATAAAATAAGGGGAAAGTAACGGTATGGGAAGGACGAGCGAAGAAATATAAAGAGTGAAAACAGTCGAGTGCTGTAGAGATGAGTGGCAGAGTTATTATTACGTTCGGTCTCGTGCTCGAGCGATAAATAGAGCGCAACGTTTTATTTTCACAGGAGGTTTTGAAAAGGGCCAGAGGGGTTGCAGTAAAGAGGCCAGTCGAGAAAACGATTGAAATCGAAATTTCAGCCGGATACGTGGTAATATCTCGGCTGGATAAAAATACAGAAATTCAAAAAATAATACAGAATTGAGGAGATAAAAAATTTCTATCTCTTGGTAGAAGAGAGAAAGGAATATTGAAGAAAAAAAAAAAGGGATTTAGGATAATTTGTTTCGTGAAGGCGAGAGCTCTCGCGGTTGCACGTAATTCTCGGTATTTCGTGTTAGACCAGCGAAAAAGCAAAAGTCGAAAAAAAAAACAATCACCCCTTTACCCCTTTTTTGCTTTTCCTATTCTCCTAGCATGGTTAATTTCTTGGGCTGTAGCGTGCTCGAGGGGAAAAAAAAAGGAGCGAGAAAAAGAAACACCAGAGAGACCACAAGAGGACGTACGCTGCTTTCAACCCCCACCCTCCACCCCATACTCACTCACACACCCTCACACCCTCACAAACGTTATATTGTGGCTAATACAACATAGCAGTACTCTCGACTGACCATGTGAGCTCGTGCAAAATTCAGGTACCATTGGGGGAAGACTGCAGCGAGAATGGTGGAATGGGGGAAGGGGGTTGGTAATTACCTGCATAGCAGAAGGAACAGCCAAAACTCTGTACAATTAGCACGACATGGATAGAGGGCGATATGTAAAATGAATTATCATCCAGAGACCTTTGCCAAGTGTGCTAATGAGAGAAAGATGAAGCACAAACTTTTATACATGTATAGGATATCTCGTGTTAATTTGATCAACGTCTGAACAAGCTAAAAAACAATTTTAAAAATAACAAAATTCTTTTTTAACTCGAATTGTCAATTTTTTTGGAAACATCTCGTTTTAAAGGTCGATAAGTTTTATTTCTTGTACATAAATTAATGAGAAAAGTTTGAAAGAATATTAAAATATAAGCAGATTGCTTGGAAAAAATTATAAACAAATGGAGTTCGTTTCAGAGGTAAAAGAGCGATATAAAAAAATTAAGAGAGCTACGTACTGGTATGGAAAAACTCGTATAATATATATGAAAAGACGTGGATGAGAGCACACGGGTTATTAGTGCCCGGGAAGTGCTATTCAATTATCCAAAAATAGATGGAAGAGAAACAATTCAATAGAGGATACGACATCGTCGCCACGTTCTCTCTTTTTCACCTTTGTTCATATTTTCGGTAAATGCAAGCCGTAAATTTTTCTCTCGTTCTGATTTATCGCGATGAGAGATTCGTATACATTATATATATATTTTTTTTTTTGATATATATATATATATATATACATACGTATATATATATACGTATGTGTGTGTGTGTACAAAAATAGAGCAGAGTGCATCAGTAGATCCGAAATGTTCAGCTCAATCCACTGAATGACCCAATTCAATTGAGTGAATTCAAAACCAAACTATACGCGAACACATCTGCGCACATACGCGAATGTACCTTTTCGTTTGGCATTTATCTCGATAGCAGAGAGAAGAGATAAAAAAAAAATTCTGACGAAACTGAAAATAAACCGTCCGGAAATACAGTGAAACTTGTTCAATTGTATATTTTTTTTATTTTTTATTATGGTATCTCGAGAGATATATTCGTTGAAGCGAATCAAAGCCATCGTCGACCAAATGAGAAACTTTTGTATGTACTGAAAATTTTTGTTATTCATTTTAATATTGTGGCCGACACGTTGATTGTCATTAAAAAATTGATCTTTGCGAGATGGGATGCGAGTGAGGATTCTGATAAGTATAAAAATAATAATATCATATCTTCATTTTAATCCTGACAATTTATTACGAACGATAAGAAATCAATAAATATCCAATCTTTTCTGTACTTTGGATATTTTTTTTTTTTTTAAACACTATTAAAAATATCTTTGAAATATTTTGTCTTGAAAAAGTTTCACTTTTAATATATCCTTGTCACGTTACTCCATCGAAATATTCGGCCAGACACACCCCATAGCATTGCAATGTTTTATCGAACAAGACAAAAAAAAACCAGACAGTGTGACCCGCTAGTAAAAATTGGTCACATAATTAACGAAAATGAAATATAAATCAAAAAATATATTAATTGATATTGAATCTATGAATCTGGATATTTCTAGAAATATCAAAGTGGTTAAAAAAACAAAAAAAAAATGCGAAGTGAGATCTCATTATAGTGAGTCCAGACAGTCTGGCCCGGAAGGGTCAGACCGTCTCGTTGGTCCTCCTCTCTCTCTCTCTCCCTTTCTCTCTCTCTCTCTCTCTCTCTCTATATATATATATATATATATATATATATATATATATATATATATATCTCCCTTCATTCTCATCGTTTCATAATTATAACTCCCTTTTCTCCCGTTCGACCGAGTGCTCTCATAATTTGAGTGGAAAAAAAGTAAAAAAAAAAAAAAACCCAAAAATGAAGAACCGATGATGAATGAAAGTGAGGAAAAAGGAAATCATACCGGCTCGTCGCCTCTCCCTCTGCGTCAGGCGTTACCGGAAATTAAAGATTCAACGAGGCGAGGGTAATTTCGGTAACAGACTCGTGAAACAAGAAGAAGGAGATGAAGGCGTGAGAGAGGGAGAGAAGGAGCTAGAGGTGCACGATGTTGAATTGTCTCTCTCTCTCTCTCTCTCTCTCTCTCTCTCTCGTCAGCCAGCCAGGGACGTAATAATGGAAATCGATATGCGAGCCCTCTCTCAATGTAGCCCGGCATGCCTCATTCCTGAAGCTTTTCTCAACCTCCTCCTTCCCCCCCCCCCCCCCCCCCCCCTAGACCCCTCGAGCTGGCTCTCGAGACCCATGTCCGGTGCCGACGTCCGGCGTCGTTCGTTAAGCCCGGACGAACCTGAACAATCTCTCTCGCGAGAGATTACAAATTGACGAGTGATACATAATGAAGATGCTTTTCCACACACATAGACATATCTATCATTTCTTTGCCTCGTGTCCTCAATGCTGATCCTCATCATTCGATAAAACGATTGATCAACCCCATTGTAAGAGACATAAGAGATAAGAATATTCTGGCAAGAACGAAGCAAAAGTTTCCTTCAACAGGGCAAAGATGTCTAAAGGACTTTGCTGATAAATTTCCAGGCTTCTTTAGAAAATCCTGCACCCAATTCTTGCGAGCTTTCAGTTATCCTTGGAATGACATTCGTTTAAACGATCTTTCCAATTGTAGGACATGGATTACCACCAACGTATTCGTGACCTCTAAAAACAATTTCAGTCTCGCTACTGGATTTTTCTTTCTATTATAAATTATATTTTTTCAGAGCCATCCAGATAGTTGAGATTAAATTTAGTTCAATTTTAAATTAAACATTTCATCAAATTTTATTTTAATAAATACCCCAAAGAAGAATCATAAAATTGAACAATTTTCAGGCTTCTTTAGAAAATCCTGCACTCAATTTGTGCGAGCCATCTTGATAATTCAGATGAAATTTACTTTAATTTTAAATTAAACATTTAATCAAAACCTATTTTACTGAATACCCCAAAGACAAACGATAAAATTTAACAATTTCCAGGCTACTTTAGAAAATCCTGCACCCAATTCTTGCGAGCTTTCAGTTATCCTTGGAAGGACATTCGTTTAAATGATTTTTCCAAATGTAGGGCATGGATTACCACCAACGTATTCGTGACCTCTAAAAACAATTTCAGTCTGGCTACTGGATTTTTCTTTCTATTATAAATTATATTTTTTCAGAGCCATCCAGATAGTTGAGATTAAATTTAGTTTAATTTTAAATTAAACATTTCATCAAATCTTATTTTAATAAATAGCCCAAAGAAGAATCATAAAATTGAACATTTTTGAGGCTTCTTTAGAAAATTTTGTACCCAATTCGTACGAGCTTTCAGTTATCCTTGGAAGGACATTCGTTTAAATGATCTTTCCAATTGTAGGACATAGATTACCACCAACGTATTCGTGACCTCTAAAAACAATTTCAGTCTCGCTACTGGATTTTTCTTTCTATTATCAAATGAATTTTTTCCTCGTGATATTGACGCTATGAAAATTTTATCCAGAACTAAAGCCATCCAGGAAATTCATATGAAATTTACTTTAATTTTGAATTAAATATTTCATCAAATCCTATTTTACTGAATAGCCCAAAGACAAACGATAAAATTTATACAGAGCTGACTCCATGATGGTCATCAGGGTTGAATTTACTTCAATTTCAAGCTGCATCAAAAGCCCTTTCTGCAAATATCCCAAAGACAAACAATAAATTTGAACAATTGCCATGTTACGAAATGTGAAACGAGTTCCCTTTGGGAATTGTCTGTTTGCAGGAACAATGCAGCGGTATGCTGCAGAATCTCAGTGACAAGATAAACAGCAGGCATCAAGAGGTCCATACACATCCGTTGATGTCAATATTCAAAATGGCCGAAGTTGAGGTAAAATTGCCACAGGGCAGTTTTGCCACTGATACGACGAGATCTTCCTGGCTTTTAGTTCTACTTGGTTCTATGGCGAGCCTGATATCATGCTCGAGGATCTTATTGTCAGCCACGAGTCTCAATATTCGTGTATATCAGTGCAACTTGGCTTCGTGACAGAGACTTCAACATCGTCGTGTTCGATGAGCTCGAAAAAAACGTGAACTTTGCACAAATATTATTTATCCACTATAACATCGATTTTAATAGTACACTGTATCCTGTATTATTATACGAAGATAATGGTGATGATATTTGAAGAAAAGAAAAAAAATTATGAAAATATTAATGAGAGAATCGCACGTATGCGTAAGCTTGAAAAGCCTGCCGAGGCTATACGTATACTATTATTATTTATTATATTATTATTATTGCTATAGATATATATATATAATATATATAATATATGACGATACAAATTGAGAAAAAATGACTAGGAAATCGTGTTTGTGTGTATGCTGATTGCTAATAGATATTAATTAATGGGAATGAGGATTTAGCAAAGAAATATATCACACATATGATACACGTTCCACGATCCGAGATTCTCACCGTGATATCATAAATTATTTTTTTTTTTTAGGAAACTGGTGAAAAAAATTTGTTTAATAATTTTTTTTGTCAAAATAAAAATAATTTATTGCCCATTTCCGTGCCCATTTCCGGTCTAATTCGTCCGAGCTTGAAAATGTCCTTTCATTCGTTCACGTACAATTTTTTTTATCTTTCGATCGAAACATCGAATTGCAATATTTTCAAGGTCAAATTGAATGGAAATATAATAATTTACGACCTTCAATGTCGAACGATATACCCTAAAAATTCAAGCCACAGACATTTTTCAAATTTTTCGAAGCAGTCTGCATTTTTTTAAACCGAATTTCGAGCAAAATAGCACCCTTATAAATCCATAAAGTGACGAGAAAATCTCTCAAAGGATCAGCATATCGGGGCAACGAGGATCTCCACGAAAAAAAAAAATTTGGAGAGCAAACACCCCCGGACGAAAAAAAAAACGTTACGATCCGGAAGGATGGAGAGAGAGAGAGAGAGAAAAGAGAAAAATATAAAAAAAAGAGAGAGGGTGAGAGACTTCCATGAAGCCACCCTCTGAATATCGTTCAAACCAACCCACAATCGTCGTTACGGAAATTACTTTCGTACGCGCGCCATTCTTCCACGAGAGATATCTTCACCCTCGAACACCCCTCCATGCCTTACCAAATCCTCCCTCTCTCATCATCCCTCTCTGGCTTTTTTTTTCACCCCTATTTGACGCTTTCCTTTACTCGCCTCTTGGTCTCGTGCACATTTGGCCACATCTTTTTCTGCTCATTCGAGACTTTCGGATCTTCCACCCCGCAAACATCTTCGTCCTTCGTGCCACCGAGAATCTTGTTTTTCTTATCTGCGTTGTTTCGCACTACACTGATCTTCCCCTCATGACCTTCGTTATCAGGGTGTCTCGATACATCCGAGCCAAGATGTTGAGGGCAACGTTTTTTCTCCCTTCTCCCTTCTTCCTCCCCCTCCCTCCCTTCCTCTTCCGCCCTTCTTCCTCTTCCTCCCTTCTCCACCCCTCTCTCTCTCCCTCCCTCTCTCTCTCTCTAGCTTTTGATCTTTCGACAGCAGATCGTTGCAGTTTTTTTTTATGACCCAATAAAATCGATAAACTTGGCAGTTATTTTTTTGCATCGTAGTAAAACTAATTCAAATCTCAAGACTTTTTTTTTTTTTTTACCCAACAACAAGAAGTTTTTATCGCCCCTAAATTGCTCACAAGGCAACAATAAATGGATCATTTCTATTTTAGTAACATCGAGTAGAACATATTTTGTTGAAAATATATGGAAAGTTTTTTTTTCATCGAGGAATAAAAATTCTGATCATACCTAAATTGCTGGCAGGGCAAAGCAAAATTGAAAAAAAAAAAACGATGGACTTAATATTTTAGCAGCATCGAGATAGATAATATTTTATTTTAAATACATGAGTAAAGTTTGATCTGCTCGATGTTACGAAAATAGAATGTCCTGTCGTTTTTTTTTTTTTTTTTTTTTTCTTCAAATTTCTCATTT
The DNA here is from genome assembly GCA_963669185.1 of Dyspetes luteomarginatus. Lineage (NCBI taxonomy): Eukaryota > Metazoa > Arthropoda > Insecta > Hymenoptera > Ichneumonidae > Dyspetes > Dyspetes luteomarginatus. Next base: position 2,019,276 of record OY769905.1, read on the forward strand.
TTCGTGTTACTGCCTTTTAATAATGTCGAGGAATTTCAAGCTCGTATCGATATTATCGGACGTTTACGTGGATAGTCACATTGGTGAAATTGAAAAAGAACGGAATTTGTACATGGTCGAACGGGCTAACTCGTGTGGGCAAGTCAGCGTAAAGATTTTTCAAATTTCACGAATACTCAGGTGCTCTTATTTTTCTCGTATATCGTGCATACAATGATAAACGGGAGGAGAATCATGGAACGTGTTTTATTTTCGTGTTGACCTTTTTTTTTTTTTTTCGATACGTCAACCGAACGAATAAAAAAATTCCCTTATAAAAAATTAGTTGAAATTATAGAAGAATTGTGAGAAAGAGACGTGATGGGAACGAGCGAGAAAAAAAAAATATATATATATATAAAGGGCAGAGTTCTTGATGAACGATATAATGAGCGTGAAGGAAAATGTACAGTGTAAACTTTTCCCTTCGACGTCAATGTCCAGTACTAGCCACAATACCTATTTAATAAGTAGATCGATTAAACCAATAAATATGGAGGATAAAAAAAAAACATTAATTAATTAATTGAAAAACGCGAGAATCATGGATTTTGCGACAGCGACGCTGATACTCATTATTCATTATCGTATAATTAAAAAAATATATATATATATAGATATAAGAAGCGGCGTTTAACGTCTGCGCTCACGAGTTGGTCTCGTTGTCCACGAAAAAAAAGATTTAAAAAAAAAACAACAACAACAACATATAAAATATCGTTTGTATATTATTATGGAAAAAATTGTTGATGATTGCAATTTGCCGTGAAATGTGTCCATTCACATGAGCATCATTGTGAAAAAAGCTTCGAGCTTAAAACAAAAAAGAAAAGAAAAAAAAAATTCGAGTGCTCAATATCCTTTTTATTATTATTTTTTTATATCATTATCAACAAATTCATGACTGTTGAATAAAATTTCCGAGTCATGTAAGCCTGGATAAAAATGAGCAGAAACTGGAAAAACTTGAGAAGAGAGAATGGGGGGTACAAAAAAGACGCGGTGAAGCATGAAAATGAAAAAAAAAAAAAAAAAAAAAAAAACGTGCTCAGGAGTCCTCGAATTTTTACGAGCGTTGCTCGAGAGTGGACCATCGATAACGCGCGTTGCGCCAAGGGGGCGAGTTGTGAATACGTAATGTACGTACGTTCGCATATCTATCTGGCTGTATATATATACCAAGGCAGAGAGATTGAACACTGGCGAACCACAGGGTGGCAGTAGTTCGAGAGCGGCAACTTTTTCCAAGTAGAACGTGCCAGAATCGGTCAGACGTAAGCATTCAGAGTCGATTCATTCTCTCTGTTACCCTCGTGCATTATATATGGGGCTTTTCGTCCCAAATCGATCACCAATTATTCCAAATTATTCTTATTATTATTATTATTATTATTATTATTATTATTATTATTATTATTATTATTATTATTATTATTTTATTAAAAAAGAAAAAAAAACATTCAACATGATCTCTCTGTGCCATCGAATCGATTTTTAAAAATTTCACATTTTTGTTTTCTTCACAACCGTTACTGTATAAATTTACGAAAAAAAAAAATTATAATTTCCGTCAATAATTGCCCAATCGGTCGAATAAAAAATCTTGAAATCTTCGTAGAAATTTTTTTGTTCTTAACTAAGCAAAGTACTAATTAGGAGAAAGTAAATTAAAAATATTAAGAGTGTGTGGCTGCTTGGCATGGAATGCCCCATATATTAATATTAATAACACGACTGCTGCGTATATCTAATCTACAGGCATTACGGGGGAACCCCCAAGTACCATGAACTGGCATATTACGTGTGCGTGGCTTTATTTTGTGTGACGTGCCTTGGCTATCGGAAAAACAATAATGTACGAAGTTTATGATACGGTGGCGAGAGGCACGTCGCTCATACCACCGTCAACTCACTCTCTCTCTCTCTCTCTCTCTCTCTCTCTATGCTTTCTTTATTCCCTATCGAGACCGTGCTAGTTCGAACGATAAAACAAAAGAAAAAACGAATATATATGTATATATATATATATACGTGTGCATTATATATATATATATATATATATATATATATACACGTGTGCATTATATTAAATACCTAGCGTCGAGACGCTGCTGCCACGTCTCTTGATATCTTATTATAAAAATCAACCATGAGAAAAAAGCTCACGTGAACGCATTCGAGTCTGGTTTAATACGCATATTATCATGTACATTAGAACGAGGGAGAGAGAGAGAAGAGAGAGAAATATAATTTTTTAATTTCAAAGTTTACCGATTCACTGTGCTAGAATTTTACGATCAACCCTTAACCGATCGTTGAATTTCATTGAATTAATTAAATTTAACGAATAGTCGATTTATTCTCATATCGATTTGATTTTTGACACTTCCAGCCATGAGAACAGGCAGCCCCATTAATATAATCCGATAATTCAATTCTTTAAATTAGCTAATTTAATTAAATTGAAAATTTGTTATACGAGGGTCAAATTTTACGACGAATGAGATTTTTTTTTTTTTTTTCTCATAATTCTTTATTCTCGATCGGTTTGAGGTACGACCTATCCACCGCCTATAACAATAAATAAATTAGACGAACGATTGTAACTCGAGTGTTGTAAAGTACGAGAGAGTGGAGCTAAAAAAAAAAAAAAAAAAAAAAATCCTAGTAATAGAGCAGGATCAGTTATAATCGACTGATATCGAAATTTTTAGTTCTCACGTTGCCGACAGATCGTGAATTATTTTTTGGGCTCGTTCGTTTCATCGTGTCTCTCATTTTTTCGTTAATTTTTTAATTTATACTGCAGCGGTATATTCGCCAAGGCCTTGAGCGTAAACATTGGAAAATTTATCATTTGCAGGCTCGATGGATGGGGTTGAAGTGTGGGTCATGAGAGAAAGAGAGAGAGAGAAAACTGGAAGGGGGTTGGAAATCGAGAGAGTTGGTTTTGGATGTGAGAATTGAAATTTTTATTACTGGCGATAATTAACGGGTCGCGGTTATCGACACATGCAGAAAGGGTGGGAGGAGACCACACCGTACATATATAACATGGAACTTTCCATATGCGAATCAGCAATCGATCCTAGCACTCAAAATTATTTTTCTTCCCTCATATCTATCATAGGGGAGGACAAAAAAAATCTACCAATTATCAGATCTAAAAAGATTGTGATCGTCGATAGTTTTGAAATTATTACAGCAAACTCATTCTTAAAAAGTAAAATATTTCTTATGGATGAATTTTTTTTTTCATCGGAAAATTGTTACGGAATCATTTATGTATTTCCCTACAATTCACTAAGTGGAGGGTTGGCCCCAAATGCCCCATATCAATAAATAAATAAATATATATATATATATATATATGTTTTTTTTTTTTTTTTTTCCACGAGGGTATATATATACCCTCGTGGAAAAATGACGATCGTTATCGAAGGGAGTTTGCATCCGGTTATGCGAAAAAAATCAAGCGACAGAATTAGAGAGAAGAAGAGAGAGAGAGAGAGGGAGAAAAAAATCCGCATAGGACCGAAAAGGAGAAATATCCAATTACGAAACGATAGGGTAGAACGATAGAAGGGAGTTTGGGGGTAGAAGGGGGTTTGGGAACAAACGAGAGAATTAGTCTTTCGTTGGGTTGTTTTTACGGTGTATATTTGGTTCATACGTACACAAACAAAATCGACGCGTCCGTTCGCGCGGGGGAACGTCGAGAGGTGAGCGGAATATCGAATAAGCTCGTTGCAACGATGGAAAGAAGAAAATCGGAATCGGCTGGGGGACGGGAAAAGTTTCCGTGGTATGAAAAAGGACGATTGGCGAGGATTGAAAAAGGGAACACGACAGAGAGCATAAGGGAATTGGTAGACGTTTTTTCCATTTTTTTTTTTTTGTTTTTTTTTGTCGAAATTCAAGTTTTTTATATTTTACGACATCAACTCACAACAGTATTGCAAATTTATCGATTTTCCTCTATTGCAATTGTACATCGAATAATTCATTTTTTCCTAGCTATTCAGTCGATGCTTTTTTTTTTCTCACGATTCAATTTTTTGGCCGGTGAGATCGATGAGAGACTCGACACAGTAATTGTGACAGTAGTTTGTATATGTGTGAGAATGGAAAATGAAAAAAAAAAAAAAAATGCGAGTGTTTGTACATTCTTAAAATGTTGATTTAATTTGCTTTTTTTTTTTTCATATTTGTGTTTTTTTTTCTTCTTGTTTACTCATTGTAAAGAAATTGTCAACGCCAAGGAACTTCACTCGGTATATTTGGTAAAGTCTGAAAAGCCCAACATATCATCTATTTCGTATTTCGTATAAAATGTATATATATATATATATATATATACATATATATATATAAGCCAATTATATATAAGCCATTTATTTGTACCGGGGAACAGATAACTTTCCATCATGACTGTTTTTTTTTGTGTGAGGCATTCCATGTCAAACTAACAGAATTGCAATCATAGCATTTTTTTCCTTTTAGTAGTTCGAAAGGCACAAAAAAAGACCCAATACCAATTTATTAGTTTTCTTATAAATCTCATTTTTTTCATTATTTTGTATCCAAGAAATGATTTTTCGTTCTAAAAAATAAGAATCTTAATAATGGGCATTTAATTTGTTGGAAAATTGTTCAAATTTTTTTTTTAATACAACAATTATCAGACACTTTGAATTGGTGTCGAGTATTTTTTTGTGTATGGCTAGAAAATGAAAATGTAAAAAAGGTCGTGATGAATTGGCCTGGAACGACCTATATATAAATGTATACCAGTGTTTATGGGGAGTGTCTGAGGGGTAGAAAGCGTCCAAGCATTTATTGCCAGCGACGAGAGCAAACAAATTTACTGGATGTTGACCTATAAAATCTTTAGATATCGAGAAATCGAGAAACTCTTTTCTCCGTAAACGTTGAGAATGTGCATAGAGTTGACTCAAACAATTTTGTAAAATCGCAAGTTGATAAATTCATTGACCGAATTAATTTTACAAACTCAAATGTCTACGAGAAACATACCGAAACATGTCAAAAACGAAAATTCGTAATTTGATTAAAACTCCACTAATAATTAAAAGAGAACCGTGGACGAATTTTATGCGTTGTCTGACTATAATTGACTCGAACTACTGGCAGCCCGCGGGCGAGTATATCACGATCATAATCAATGACCAGAGCACTCTCATTCATATGACAAATTTAATATTGTTTTGAGAGCTGATAATTGATGTACCGTGCGAAGCTTCCTCGCGGTTAAAGTTCCATTAGCATGAAATTTGCAACATGGCCCGAGAAAAACGAAAAATGAAGGGAACCAGAAATACGTACATATATATATATACACACATAAGAGTGAGTCAGACAGACACAAAAAATACTAAAATACACGCATAATGAAAATTAACGGAAATTAAAAAAAAAAAGCAAACACGCTGATCCAAGACTAATGTTTATCCTACTATATAATATTGCAAAAACGCATTTTATCAAAACACGTAACACGAAAAATACAAAATTCCCAAAAAAAAGCTAAAATGAAGCAAAAACAAAACAAAATGTAAACACGGTGGTTCCAAACGAACATATCAAGGCCCTCGATGAAGGGCCAGCCAATTAACATGTTTAAATTTCTCATTTCCGGTAGATTTAGTTTTTTTTCGATGCTTATTGAGTGAAAATAACCAGGAGAGCACAGAATAATAAATAAATTAGTCTTATCGGTGATGCGTTCGTCAAGACGACAAGCCCTTCGAGCTGAGAATTTTTTTTTTTTTGTTTTTTTTTTAACTCTGATCGTTTTTGTTCAATCTCGAGGGCTATACTTTGTCTTTGACGCATTAAAACAAAAAAAAAATGAGTGGGTCCTATGTTGGCTTTTGCAAACGTGGCACGTCGATGCAACGATGTACCAAGTGGCAGGGGTCAGAGGTCGATTTTTCTCGTGGGTTGTACGATAATGATGAAAAAAAAAAATAATATCCCGTCTCCACGCACTGACTCCCCTCTCTAAGTAGTTTAAGGTAATCAAGCTCACATCTCCAACTCGTTTTCTGCCTCATCGATCGAGCGACAAAAAGCTCCTTAGTGCATATTTTTTTTTCTCATTTTATCCTCTCCAATGTAATTTGTGACGAACTTTTTTCCAGAGACTCGACTTATCGACGTTATTTCCGGTAAATTAGAAATTCGAAAGCTCCTCGATACCGACGAGTTCTCGAAGCTTTTTCCAGGGCTCGTTAAAAAAATTAAAATTATGTCTGTCGGTAAAAAATGTTTACCAACTTAAAACAATTGCTGACCATCAATAAAACAGAGCAGCACAAATATTATATTTTCACACAATTAATTTCAATGCCCTTCGTCCGATAACGATTTTTTTTATTCTTTTTCTGATTTTTTTTTTTTTTTACGATTTTATATATTTTTTGTCATTAAATTCGCTCGTTCAATGTGGCAAGTACGAGAGCTCAACCTTTCAAAAAAAAAAATTGTTCACGTGTGAGAAGGTACTTGTGTAAAGAGAGAACTCGACAGATTGAAAAATAAACGTACACGAATCATCAAAAAAAAAAAAATGTGTCGTGATATCGTACGGTACTATTATATATCAAACACATATATATATATATATATATATATATATATATATATGATATCATATAAAGATAAATATATATTTTTTATTACTTAAAAAGAAAACGTTATCTGACCCCAGCCACACGAGTAAGATATAAGTATACATGAATAATAATAATAATTATTATTATAACAACATTAATGATAATGTATAATCTATGCGAAAGAAGGATAAGAGAGTAGTGCACCGCTGAAAATGCTTGAAATACTTCCTAAACCGAAAACGACTCACGTAAGAATCCTCAGATATACCTTATATTATATATATATATATATATATATATATATATATATATATCGATAGTAATACGAAATACTAGTTTTATCCACACGTTGTCTGCAACGACGCTCATATATCTCTTGGGACGATGACTTGATAGGAACCATTTTTCCTGCAAACGGAAAAAAAATAAAAATAAAAAAAAAAACATTAAACAAATAATTTGCGATCGATGTACAAGATTTTATTTAACACAAACATCGAACGCAAATTCATCAATGCTCAGCGTGTCCCGGAAGGATCGATCGGTAGGGGATAATTTGCGAGTTCCATCGATGTTATATATATCACACTTGGACCCATTTGTCACACAATTAAGGTGATGTGAAACAAATTGTGTTGCTAAAAAAACAAATAATAAATTCTTATGGGATGTACAATAGAATTCTGCATCCCTTAAGAATTTACGTTTATTCTCAAATGTTTGGTACATTTAAAAAAAATTGTGCAGGAAATTTACTTTTGGAATATGATTTTCTAGGACGCAGAGTTTTTTTAGGAAATAAAAAATTCTTATGGGATGTACAATTGAACTCTGCATCCCTTAAGAATTTACGTTTGTTCGAAAATGTTTCGTACCTTCAAAAAAAATTGTGCAGGAAATTTACATCTGTCTCTCTTGCACTCAAACATGTTTCACATTACCTTAAGGATAAAATTTTAGCAATATGCGAGAGAGCAATTGTCGAAGGATCCCTCGGGACACTCATTGATAATCACTATTCGAACGAAAAAAAAAATATTTGAAATGATTTCTTAACAAAGTAATTATGAATAATTATTAAAAAAAAAAAAATATCGATATTAATCATAAAATTGTGCTTGGTTCGAATTATACTTAATTGATGGAAGATATATTTTTTTTATAACGATAATCCATCATAATGATGATCTTATAACGAAATCAATTTTCATGACATTTTTTTTTATTCTAATAGTGCTCGTCCCTATTTGAGAATTTCCCTAGCGCAAACGGCAATTACCGATTTAACGATTTACGCCTATATCTAATGTACATAAAATACTTACTCAATTAACGGACATTAATGAAAATACCTATAAATATTATGAATTTGAAAAAAAAAAAAAAAAAAACAAATTATCATATAGAGGATGATGGAGTAACGAATATGCGTGGTATGTGACTCGTGGCTAAGCGTTTCAACCCCCAAGCAGAATGTCCTCAAAAACGTTCACGTGGTTTGAACTTTTTTTTGTATCCCGCTCGGTCTACTTTCGATCGAATATATTATATATATATTATAGAAAAAAAAAAAAAAATTTAGTTACATCGATCGAGTCTGTAGATCAATTGTGAGGCAACCACTAATTTAATGTGAAATGGCTGACGAAAACGCGTGTACGATATATTATATATAAGTGCGACGGTGCAATATAGTGTGACGATGATGATAATGACGCTGAGAGATAAAGGAGAGAAAAAAAAAACAAACAAATAAATTGTTATAAGTTATTATTAAAGACAATTAAATTGCCGAAACGTTGGTAAATAAATGAGAATGAGTCCGTGTGACTCGAGGAGTAAAATGCGTATGTTTTTAACCCTCTTTCATCCCTTATTTTCCTGTCTCTTTTTTTTACTTCGATGATTATGAAATAAGGGTGGAAAAAATAGGATCGAATCGACGATGATCGGTTTACCGAATTATGTACTATACGTGTTCCCTTTGAAGTTGAGTATAGCCCAAGAAGGAGTTACTGTAGACAGAAAGACAGGGCGAAAAAAAGAGAGAGAGTTGTATATGTAAGTAAGCCTAAGGGTTGCTTCCCTCTGAGATCGTGTTTGACGCGACCCCGCGACCACGCGAAGCTTAACCCCACTTACCCCTTCGACTGTGCAAGCCGATGAGGATTTAAAATTATATTTTCTTCACGAGCGAGGGGGTGGACAAAATACCACCCCTGTAGCCTCTCGCCGAACCCTCATTGCCCAATCGTAGTCTTTGACACAGACACCCAAATGATTTTATTCCTTAGAATCGAGATAACCTTTTCCATGTCCGCTTTAGGGGTTCGTCTAACCTTTTCTTTTTATCATCCCCTTCTATTTCACTTTCCATTTGGTCTTGCACAAAAATATACTTTAAGAAATTGAAAGATACAATAAAATAGCATTATGGGATTTTTTATAATTTTTTGCATAGTATTTTTGAAAATTCGACAACAACTTCGTGCTTTTAGCAATCAGCAACAAATTTCTGATCGTATATATGATCTTGAAACATAGAAAAAGGAGACAAAAAAATCCGAATATTTTTTTTCATTTTCCAGAATCTTGAAAAGTCCAAAATTTGAAATAACTATAACTTTGCTCCCATTTGGTCGATATAATTTTTTTTTTTCTTCTAAATTACCATTAGTAGGCTTAGGGGATGCTCTATGGTTTACGGCAATATCTTTATTTTTGTGGCCATGAAAGTACTTTAAAGACCGCTGATAAATAATGAAAAGCTGACCTTGAAAAATTTAGTAAAATCGGCGATCAGAATTTTGTAATCTGAAAATATTGTTAAAAAATCAACAAATGACATTTTTAAGGTGGAACGATCATGAATAGAATTAATATAAATTGAAGTCTCAGCTCCATCGGGAAGCGAATTGAGAGGCATTCGAGGCAAATTATCTTGGCCACAATATAAAAAAATAAAAAATTGTCATTCACCCTTTATCGACGTACCTTTCCCTGCATATATAAATAATTAACCTACCAGTCATGTTCGCGAGTCCTAAAAAAAGCGATCAAAAAACTCTAAAACCGTTTTTACACGGATGACATTTTTACGTTGAAACGGAAGGGCGGTTAAAATTTTACGCTCATAAATATATAAATAAATAAATAAATAAATATATATATATATACAGTGTTAGGAGAGCCAGTTTGCGCTCGTTTTGGTTCGGTTTTTCGCGTCCCTGCGTGATGGGAAAATCTCGTTAGACGGTTAACGACGGAAAGCGCGACCGTGTATCCCATCATCCACACGGAAGCCCCCGAGACTGCACTTGTATCCTATACAAGTGAAAAGATATATATAGTATGCCCCACACATACAAAGATAAAATATTCATGTCTATGTAATAGATCTACATATGGGGCATTTCAGTTCAAATCAACAATTACATGACCACCACCTTCTGGGATTTCATCCCCAATTTGTGACATGGTTGTTACAACCCTAAAAGTCACACAGTTTTTTTTATAATTTTTTTTCCAAGCACTTATTTTATAGATAAAAAAAATAAGCGGGAGCTAATACACTCTGAGATATGCCTCAATAGTTTTTTATATCTAACACAGAATTTTTGTGATTTTTTTCTCATTTTTCAATTGTGCCCAACCACTTTCGTGTAATTTTTTTTTTTTTTTAGACATCAAATAGGAATTCACCCCTATTGGGCTTGTCGGAGCCATATAAAATTTGAGGTTCAAATCTCAAAGTGTGAAGGTCACGAGTGTGTACAATTTGGCACGAAATGGGCCATGCATATTTGCCTTTAAATAGCAATATAGAAGAGATTTTCAGTGTGTCTGCTCACATATTGACCAATACTACTGCGAGCTCTACACTCGTACATAAAAGTCCACGCAAACTCGATGATCTTACATATATACAGAGACGTGTGTGTCACCGGTCAGAGAAAGGACACGATACAGTCGAGTGTGTGCGTGTGCGCGAAGAAACGATGGGCAAAAGTACGAGAGAAAAGAAAACAAGGTGGCAAAATGCGGGCAGTGATGAAAAAGAATAAGGGAAGAAAAGAGAAGACCAGAGAAAAAATAGAGAGACAGAGAAAGAAAGAGAGAAAGAGAGAGAGAAAGAGAACGAGAGAAATAGAGAGAGAGAGAGAGAGAACTAGAGAAAGAAAGACAGAGAGACAGAAAAAAAGAGGGAGGGGGTGAAAAAATGCAACAATATACGAACAAGAGTAAGAGAGATGTCGATTATTGGATACGAGGAAAGAACGAGAACGGCGAATAGAGACGGAAAGGTAGGGCTTAATCAGTTAGTCGATAGGCAAATTGGCTTATAGGCGCCGGAGACCTAAGGGTGGTTTGCTGTCGCAAACCCCCCGCGTGCGTTGCCCGGTACTGTGTGCCGAGTGCAAGAAATATACGAAGAGACAAACCACGCCGTATGCGGATAATATAAATATACTGCCGACAAAACTTTGCCGGAAGTGAGAGAAATAGATATATATATATATATATATATTAGTATAGTTTGAAAGATCTCGAGAGGATGGGAGGTGGCAATAAGTGATGAATGCTCATCGAAAAAAGAATCTTCAATCGTAATTTTATAGAAACGATCATTGAATTTTTTTCGTGTATATCAGAGTGTAATTCGACGATTATTAAACATCTATAAATAATTTAGTGCATTCGATGATTTATTTTTGAAATAAATGGAGAAATAAAAAAAATCGTATCGCATATTATAATTTGTATAAAAATATCAAACTGGCGCCTAGTGACGGTGAAATATTTCCTATTTTTATTATTATTATTATTATTGGGTGGAATCGTGAGTGAAATTGATCATCGTGTGTCATCAGACGATTTGCCAGATGTACGTGACGTGGACGATCAATGTTGATCGTCATCAATTGGGCAAAAACGGTGACAAATTAATTGCGACGATCGTTACGGATCGTTCGTGGAAGGACTTTGATTTTTATCGCATGAAACGACAGTGACATCGATATAATCGATATAATCGATATAAACCCAGACACACAAATATACATATATATATACACATATATATATATATATATATATATATATATATATATATATTTAGATATAGATATATATAAATATATATATATAGATATAGATATATATATATATAAATATCGATCGATCGATCAATCGAGAGATAAATCTGGGGAGATATTAGAGAGGGAGACAAGGCTGAGGGCAAATCCACGAGAGATCCTCATGCGAGCCAGCAAAGTGAATCGATCGGAAGCTTCAACACACAAGATTATATAACCCGTCACAGGATCGGGAAAAGCCAATTGGGGTGAGAAGATATCGTATCCTCTTGATCGTTAATTAATCGATGGATAAATAATTTCCAATCAGTAAAAAATAAAAAAAGAGGCTGAAAAAGTCACATATTCTCTATAGACTTTAATCACAGTCTGTTATTTCAATTGCGAATTTTATCGTTAGAAAAAATCGTTATCAGTTCTCTTATCGCTAAGTTTCGTTAAATAACGATTTTATCAGAAAAAAATTATGATTTTCTTGTTTTTTTGTTTATTGAAAAATCAACAAAATGTAATCTCAGGTATGACGAGGCATTCTCTGGTTATCCTGTGCTGCTATCTATACACGCTGTTCGATATGGCAGCTCTTCACTTTCCGTGAGTACTCAAAAATTGATTAATAAAAAATATTAAAAAAAAAAACAAAATTCAAGTAAAAAGAAAATCGAGATACACTTTTATTCGAAAAAAATACGTGCGGTAAATAAACAAAAGGTTTTTTACTCACTTTACATTAATTATTTATCGTAGAGTCCCCGAGAATTCAATTGTTCAATTGGTTTTTATTTATTTATTTTTTATTCGGTGGGGGTTGATCGTAAAAATCGTGATTTTTTTTTTTCTTTGTTTTTTTCTCTTAATCGTGCATACGTTCCTCTCCTTCTCTACTTGTCGAATTTCAGCGAGAAAGTATGCGAACCGGTACTTTCAACGGAGGTCGAAGGGTGGCATATTAAAGTCGATAGCCTATCGTCCCGTACAATTCGACTTTCCGCAAGAAAGCGCGGGTACCGCTTTTTTCCGAAGATCGAAAGGTAAATAATTGATCAAAGCTCACCAGCAACACGATTATCACACTGCCTCTCTTTAGCTTTTTCAAAAAATCGCAGCGCGTCAAAAGTTAAAAAAAAACATTTTGAACAAAAAAAATTGATAAATTTTTTTTTTATATTTTTTTTCCGGTACGAGAAACAAATAAAGGGGTTAAAAAATTCAATAGGAAAAGAGGACGAGGTACATACATGTAATATGTTCGGTGGTGTGTACCTGAGAGTATGTAAGCCACGAAGAAGACAGCGTGAGCCTCGTTATGGCTTCGGTGATATTGCTGTTTCATCAGAATCGCTAATAATTCACGAGAGAGTTGGACTTGCGACGAAAACGAAAGAGAGAGAGAGAGAGAGAGAGAGAGAGAGCAAACGTGAAAAAAAAAAGCAAGTGAAAAAAAAAGCTAAAACTCTCTTAGTATTTTTATCCTCTTTTTATCTCGTCGTAGAGGACGTTTAGCCAGCACAAGGTTACACACCATATGATAAATCTTATCGATCTATTAACTGTTCAATTTCATTATCAGATCTTTGACAACTTCTCGACTCAACGACTGCAATGCCTCAATTAAACGATTCAGGGTCGTAGGGTCAATTATCGTAATTATGATACTTGGGGTACGATTGACCGCCATGTTTTCTTCAAGATGAACAAAATATTTTGCATTTTATTTTAGTAATTAAATTAATTATTAATTAATTGATTGATTAATTAATATTTTAATAATTAAATTACATACGCCCCACGATATTTAATGAAAATGTATACAAATCAATGTTTTTTTTTTCTAATGATAACATCGCTAAAACTATTGCCCCAAATATCGCAGTTATCCTAGTTGATACAACTTTGATAGTCTCGAAAAAATCATCCCCTTCATTCACGGAAAATTGGTGCAACAGGGTTGAAAAATAAAAATTGTCAGATCGATTACTAAATCTCACGAAATATAAATTGAAGAACCGTTTAAAGGCAAATTATGCACTGAGGGAGCTGCGATGAGCTCAAGAAAGATCGTGTCAAAATTATTATTTTCGTATTTGCTTTGGTGATGCACGTTTTTAGGGTAAAAAAAGTGTCATCTTTGAGATAATTAGCACAAGATGGAAATGACACATGCTGAAATTTCAACCAATTCGAAGAAAAATAAAAAAAAGGGGACTTTAATCGACAGAGCAGTTTCATTTCGCCTTAAGGGTGAATGTAAATGTCGACGACCCTTTACAAATACAATAATAATTTTCCAATCAACTTTCTCTGCATGCGGAGTTGAAAAAAAAAATATCCTGTCAGTATTTCACATCCCTTAATGTCTCATTACTCATTTTGCATAGGGATGATTATTATTACTATTTACTAGTATGGCCATCATTCGGGAAAGCTCAAAACCCTCCCTATTTCCCTCTTCATTGCTGGCCACGCAGGGTGAGCCGAATCGACGATCGAGCACGAGGAAATGTACCCTTAAAATATTACCGACCAAGGGTGAAAAATTTTCTAGAAATATTCTCAAGACTATAAAAAATTCCATGGATATTATTTGTGTTGAGGAATTTTTGAGAAATCTCGATTATGGCAAACAACGAAATTAACCCCAATAAAGTCATGCCAGCCTCCCTTCTCCTCGTTGTATCTATAAAACGTAAATACCCGACAACCCTTTACAAATACAAGAATAATTTTCCAACCAACTTTCTCTGCATGCGGAGTTGAAAAAAAAAATATCCTGTCAGTATTTCACATCCCTTAATGTCTCATTACTCATTTTGCATAGGGATGATTATTATTACCATTTACCAGTATGGCCATCATTCGGGAAAGCTCAAAACCCTCCCTATTTCCCTCTTCATTGCTGGCCACGCAGGGTGAGCCGAATCGACGATCGAGCACGAGGAAATGTACCCTTAAAATATTACCGACCAAGGGTGAAAATTTTTCTAGAAATATTCTCATGAATATAAAAATTCCATGGATATTATTTGTGTTGAGGAATTTTGGGAAAATCGCGATTATGGCAAACAACGAAATTAACCCCAATAAAGTTATGCCAGCCTCGCTTCTCCTCGTTTATGTTAATTCACAGGGAGGTCGAGCTCGAGGAGTATGGCAGAAAGGAAGTGTCACTTTCCCTGAGAGACATTCTACCAATAAATCCGAAACAGTATGATAAGCACAGAGCGCCAAAATTCCTTGGACAACCGACCATCGTTTATTTTCACGTAACGGTGCTGAGCATTGACTCGATAAATGAGGAATCTATGGTACGTTTATCCACAACAATAATAATAATAATAATAGCGATAATAGTAGTGGGTTATTATGATTAATATCAATATTAATAAATAATATAAAAGTAGCAGTAAATTAAAATAATAGTATTTAAAGTGAATAATTATAAATAATTATAAACAAATATAAATAATTAAAATAAACCGATCAAAGGAGCCATATTGATTAGAGTAATAATAGAAAGCTCCAGTTTCCTCGAAATTGTTTATTTGTATACGCGGAACTACACATCTCCCACGATATTGTTTCACTTCATGCTTACATTAGGGGGTTGAAATTTTGCTCCGGGATATATGTGGGAATTGCCGGTAAATTTAGGGGTAGTTTTGTTTGCTTTCCATCTTCACTTTGTGAACACCAGATGGCGTTGGTTGTTCCATCTGGGCGTTCTGTACGTAGGAACCTTTTTGTCGAGAGCTTGGGGTGTTTTTAAGGGATGATCCTTCGAGATGAATGATTTGTCTTCGCGAAATTTTTTTTATTCTATTTTATGCAGACCTACGTTGCCGATATATTTCTCGCTCAGAGCTGGCGCGATTCAAGGCTCAGACTGCCGGAAAACATGTCCGAGGAATACAGAATACTCGATGTCGATTGGCTGCACAACATATGGAGGCCTGACTGTTTTTTCAAAAATGCAAAGAAAGTCACCTTCCACGAGATGTCGATACCAAATCACTATCTGTGGCTATACCACGACAAAACCCTTCTTTACATGTCCAAGTGAGTAGAGAAAAAAAATAATTCTCATATTTTTCAACCCCTTGGAAAAATTATCTCGTTCTCTCAACGTTATATTTGAATAGAAAAAAATATAGGGTGGAAGAGATAATGACACAGAGTTACTATTATTAATATTCTAACCATAGCAAGGGAGAATATAGAGTTAAAAAAGCCAGAGGGGCGAGGGGGTGGCGGGGGTTGGAGCCCCTCGATAAAAACTGCAAAAGTTAGCCTGACTGATAATATCAAAGTTTCAAAGTCGTTTTGCAGAGAACGAGAGACGTCGAGTAAAGTGTTATTGTCTCTTATAACGCAGAAAAATGGGCATCCCATCAGGGACTTTTTCTCGCTTTTTCGCGAACTAGAGCGAATGGCTTTGCAGACATTTTATTTATTCATTTTATATCTTACAGGAGACACTAAAAAAAAAAAACAATGTAATCGTTTTTGTTATCTTTAGATTGAGTTTGGTAAGAGATACTAAAAACAAAAAAATAATAATGACAAAGTTTTTTGATTTTTGTTATCTTTAGATTGACACTGGTTCTATCTTGCGCAATGAAGTTCGAGTCCTATCCACACGATACACAGATTTGCTCAATGATGATAGAGAGCCGTAAGAAATTTCAATTAACGAGCTTGATTTTTTTTTTATCAGCAAACATAGTTTGCCAAGTTTAGTTAGTTTTGAGATTTAGCCAATATTCTATCATTAATAATCCACCCCCCTCCCCTTGTTTTGATCGGTATCAGCTATGAACACACCCATATTTAAATCATTGATTTTTTTTATCAGCAAAAATAGAGTTTACCAAGTTTAGTTAGTTTTGAGATTTAGCCAATATTCTATTATTAATAATCCACCCCCCTTGCTTTGATTGGTATCAGCTATGAGCACACCCATATTTAAATCATCGGGGTAAATTGAGCTTGATTTTTTTTAACAGCAAAGATAGTTTACCAAGTTTAGTTAGTTTTTAGCCAATATTCTATCATTGATAATCCACCCCCCCCCCCTCCCCTTTTTTATTGGTATCAGCTATGAGCACACCCATATTTAAATCATCGGGGTGTATTGAGCTTGATTTTTTTCATCAGCAAAGATAGTTTGCCACATAGTTTTGTTAGTTTTGAGATTTAGCCAATATTCTATCATTAATAATCCACCCCCTCCCCTTGCTTTGATTGGTATCAGCTATGAGCACACCCATATTTAAGTCGTCGGGGTATGGTATGGGTTATGGTATCCGGGTCAACACGTTTTATACCTGTACCCTATATTTAGCTTTGTATATAAACGTACAACCACCCACCTTGCTAGTTCTTGCAGTAGTTAATAACCCCAAACACAAGAGCACGTCGATTATCGAGTGCAATGAGTTTACATCCCTTTCAGTTAATTATATCATTTATTTCTTTTTCGGCCCAAAAAAGTTCGCAGAAAATACGATTAAGATCGAGTTAGAGCTCTTTTAAATAAAAAATGGTTATGTAAAACTTTTCAAGGTTACTTAGTTAGTTGGACTGTTTATTTATCTGAGTTAATTCTTATCCCATTCCTGGTGTACACAAAACGGTAATAGAAAATACGATTGGTAGACAGTGGTTTTTAAATTTATTTTTAATGGTAATTGAAGATTTCAGGCTAGAGCGTAGTTATCAAGAGTTGTTTGCCTACTTAGTAAGTGTATTTAGTTACCTGCATCAGTTTTTAATTTTTGGTCCAGAAAATAATGCACAAAATGTAATTAATCGCTTTTTAAAATATATGCAGTGGAAAATTTAAATATTCTACTAGTTACCTATTTATTGTTAGTTAGGCTACTTAGTTAGCTCGATTAGTGCTTTCATATCTGATTCAAAAGAGGCACCGAAAATGTTATTGATGGCAAGATAGTGTTTTTTAAAATATTTAAAATTGTAATTAAATTTTTTTATTTTCGTTACTTACTCAGTTGCTCGTTACTTACACAGTTACCTATTACAAATCAATTATTTCATTATTTACAGTATAGAAAAGACCGCAAACAATGAAATTCACAGTCTGGTATTTTCTTTTTTAGTATTCATATTTTTTTTTTTGTACTGTCGAGTGTTTTTGTATTTTTTTTTTTTTACATAGACGTTTATTAAGGGTTGATTTCACCCCAACAAGCTAAGTAAATTCTGCACATACGAAAGTTAATTAAAAATTTTTGTCAATAAGTTTCACACACGACCCAAGATCTCGTCTTTATTTGGAACATGACGGATCCGTTGGTTGTAAATCCGGAAATTGAGTTGCCCCAGCTCGATATATCAAACAATTACACGACCGACTGCACAATCGAATATTCGACCGGCAATTTCACCTGCATACAAATTGTATTCAATCTACGTCGACGACTTGGCTATCATCTATTTCACACTTACATCCCCTCAGCCCTCATTGTCGTTATGTCTTGGATTGCATTTTGGATAAAACCTGAAGCAATACCAGCGAGAGTCACTCTGGGAGTCACCTCTCTTTTAACCCTCGGTGAGTCTTAACTTTTTTTCTCTCGTTTAATTTTTTTTTCCTTTTTTTTTTATTTGTACGAAATTGTCATTTTAAATTCTTGGTTTTCAAAAAATGAGAAAATCTTTGAAAAAAAAATGTATTTTATAAATTTTATTACTCGGGGTATCGAACGATCGTGACAAAAAAAAATGCCAACGAGAATAATCGAAGGTTTCATACGACCGGTTTGCGTTGCCCGCGAAGCCTTATGCGATCGGCTCTCTCTCTCTCTATATATATATATATGACAACGCGCAAGCCTGACGATGTATCGGAGCCGTCAGAGCGCGACAAACGTGCACCGTGGCCCGAGAAAATCGCGGAGGCGTAAAATAAACAGATCCTCATAAATTCACCCTCGTCACTGTATAAGCGCCAACTCGGTCATATATTATATTCTTGACGTTATCTCTATATTCCCGGTCAATCAGGATTGTCGGATGTTTGGCTTCGATAAACAATAAAGCTCGTATGAAAAAAAAATGAATTTCAATTTTACGAAATTGATTTACAAAAGATGAAATTTTGCGTGACAGAAAAAATGATTTATATCGTTTAAACAAAATTTATTCATAAAAAATGAGAAATAAATTGACACCAATCATGATTTTACATTAAAATAATTAATAATGAAATTTATGGACAGAAAAAAAAATTATTTAAAACGTACAAAATTATTGATAAAAATTTTATTCAAAAAAAAATATATATATATTTTTTTTAAATACTTTTTAGCCACCCAAAATACACAATCTCAGCAATCACTGCCACCCGTATCGTACGTTAAAGCAATCGATGTGTGGATGTCATCGTGCAGTGTATTTGTATTTCTCTCGTTGATGGAATTTGCCATTGTCAATAATTACATGGGCCCAGTAGCAACAAAAGCGATGAAAGGATACTCGGATGAGGATCTGCGAGAAGCGATCGACGAGTTTAAGGTATAAAAATTTTTTTTTAGCGATTGGTTGATTATAAAAAACAAAAAAAAATCGAACAATAATTTTTTGTCAAATGTTTAATCAATCAGACACCAATGAGGTCAGATTCGGAAAGAAATCGAAGTCCAGTGAGGCCACCGCCTACAGTTCAATATGACACATGCTGTCAGGGCAGAGCGACAGCGATCTACATCGACAAATTCTCGAGATTCTTTTTTCCCTTCTCATTCTTCATTCTAAACGTCGTATATTGGAGCACTTTTCTCTGAGCATAATTCTTGAGAAAGGGTCGTACAATTTTTTTTCCATTTTGTTTTTTTTTTGTCACGAAAAATATAAAGAGCTGCAAGCAAAAAAAAAAAACTTTGCCTTTTATATAGAAATGTATCGCTAGGGATGGCGTTGCGCATCGATCGAGTCGTATTATTAACGGTTGTCACAAATCTACTGACGAATAAATGATTGCATCAAACAAGAATATTTCATTCGCTTTTTCTTTCAAATATTCAATTTCGAGAATTTCCGGTCCATTATTTATAAGAAAAAAAAAAAAAAAAATCACTCACCTGGTCGTTGATCATCATCGACTTCCAAGGGGCAGTTTTTGGGATTCTTGAAGGGATAAATAAAGAACAATGGGAAAACGTGAATAAAGACAGTACTTTATTTTTCTCATATATCCTTTTTTTTACTTCTCTTTCTTTCATCGGTCCGTATATATTAATAATAAATATATTTTTATTAATAACTAAAGTGGTTCCATTTTTATTTTTATTTTCTTTCGCGCGTATTTCTAACACTTCGAGTCCCAGCACAGATCGATCCACGATCGACTTAGGTTTCGTTTCTGCCACGCGAATCATCAAATTAATTCTCTCACATAATTTCCTCTTTGTTTTACCGACAAATCGTCTGGGGGTTATTCAAATTCTATCGTACATACCACGTCGTCATTGTCATCGTCATTAATATTATTATTATTTTCTGTTATTTTTTGTTTTTTTTTTTTTTCAAATTATTTTTCTCCAGTTCGAAACGTCTCGTACTACTTGAACGCCATTTTTTTAAATCATATATACGTCGCGCTAAGCGCGCCAAAATTCGTCTTTATTTTTTTCTACTCGTAATTTATCGTTTTTTTTTTATCGCACTTTTCGATAGAGGCTTTTTTTGCCGAAACAAATCTGGTGCGTCATCCTTGCAATTATTATCAGAGAGCATGAAATGTCATACATTTTCAATGCCTCAGTGAAATTTTCTATTTTCGTTCGATTCAATAGAGGTTTAGTTTATTTAATTTTTTTCGTTATCTCTCTCCCTCTCTCTCTCTCTCTCTCTCTCTCTCTCTCTCTCATGTCTAGTTTACTCGCAGTAATACTGTCCTTGTTCTAAATTGCTTCGATCGATTCGGTTTGCGATAAAACTTGGACGTTGCGAGGAAGCATTGAGGTAAATGTACCAATGATTGGACAGTTGCCCAGTCTATGAACACCAGAATATATTTTTCTGTTTATTAAAAATTTGACTAAAATTTTACCAACTGAAAATTCAACAATAGAAATACTATTGAAAATTATTAATTGGCACATAGATAATAATCAATAGATTATGGAGAAATTATTATTATTTTTTTATCAACAACTAGTTAATTTTGTGCAGTAAAATTGTTGAAAACGACGAATGTCAATAATACTGGAACGTGTAATGTTCGAATATCTAAAGAAGTTGGAAAAGTCATTCAAAGAATGATAAATTCATTTCTTCTCATTATTTTCTTGAATAAATATTAAAATATTCAACAAATTAACAATTAATTAATATATTTCAAAAATTAAAATCTATAATCATGACTTTGATTTGAGTCATACAAAAAAAAAATTGTATTAAAAAATAATTGCTAGAACTATAAGACTGTCCCAAAAGTCCGAGCACTGGTACATCTTACATGAGTCTTTCGCTTGATAAAAAAAAAATTATAAAAATTCTTCTTAACAATGGACAAGCGAGAAAAAAGCACCGAAACGATCGTCACCACGAGAAGAGCCTAAAAAAAATGTTTACTCTGTCCATATGTTCACCCCATCGTGCCTAGTCAGTATTCAGAATATTTCGAATTTTCAATCTTGCATTCCATTTAAAATATAATATTAGGACGGTGGTGCACGTTCAATAATAATTTTAAATAAAAATCTTTTTCAGGACACGAATATCCTTTTTTTTTTTTTATTTCTTATTCCTCCCGATCGATATCATAAAAAATATTTGCTCTCTTTAGTGTGATAAAATTCAATAACCATGAATTTTTTTAATATTTTACTAAGCTGGCAATTTATTATAAATAATATTGGCAATTTTTTAACGAGTTACGATTTTTTTTTTACCATGGCTTGTCATGGTTATAAGTATAGAACTTTTTTTATTTTTTAACGAGAGCTTCTCGAATTTTATTGGCTGCTTTCTCAGTGTCAATTCTTGGAGTACATTGTCAATATACACAAAGTACATACGTAACCACACAAGTATTTGCTCTCTTTGGTGTGATAAAATTCAATAACCACGAATTTGTTTAATATTTTACTAAGCTGGCAATTTATTATAAATAATATTGGCAATTTTTTAACGAGTTACGATTTTTTTTTACCATGGCTTGTTATGGTTATAAGTATAGGACTTTTTTTATTTTTTAACGAGAGCTTCTCGAATTTTATTGGTTGCTTTCTCAGTGTCAATTCTTGGAGTACATCGTGAATATACACAAAGTACATACGTAACCACACAAGTATTTGCTCTCTTTGGTGTGATAAAATTCAATAACCACGAATTTGTTTAATATTTTACTAAGCTGGCAATTTATTATAAATAATATTGGCAATTTTTTAACGAGTTACGATTTTTTTTTACCATGGCTTGTCATGGTTATAAGTATAGGACTTTTTTTTATTTTTTAACGAGGGCTTCTCGAATTTTATTGGTTGCTTTCTCAGTGTCAATTCTTGGAGTACATCGTGAATATACACAAAGTACATACGTAACCACACAAGTATGTATATAGTGCTCTGTGTAAAGGATGTTCAAGGGGACAAAGAGACTACTGTTTGTCGATACAGCAGGATGATGGGTAAAGAGACTGAAAGCTCTCTCTCTTTCTCCCTCTTCCTCTCCTCCCCCCCCCCATCTCTCTCGTCCTCCCCCCCCCCCCCCCCATCTCTCTCTTGGACACTTTATCATCCATATAAGCTCGTAACTCGTGATTCGTGGTCGAGGTAAAATAATCGATTTTACCTCGACCACGAATCGCGTCGGACGAGCCTTCAGGGACACAACTCAGTTATAACAGCGCGTGTTGTAGTTAAATAAAAATAATAATAAAAAAAAATAAAAACCCAATAATGAAACATTCACGAGAGAAACTCGAGTGTTCCTCATTTCTCTGTTGAGTAGCCATTAATATTTTTCAAACACGAGTACGATAAAGACGAGAGTATTCAGAAATAATAATATCATTTTTTGAAATGACTAAAATAATTTTCGTAAAATTCCAATAATTACGAAAATATGATGAAAATAATGCAACAGAAATGAATGAATTTTTTGAAATTATTTCATATATTAGAAGACAAAAAAAAATGACTTTTCAAAAAAAGTAGTGAAAAATGTGAAATTTTTCGATTATTCTAGTTCGCGAGGCTGGTGGTCTCGACCGAACCATATTTAACGCTATATATACATTTTGCACGATGATAGAGCCACCGCGAAGAGGGGGGAGAAACGGATTATTCATTGCTCCGATGCTCTCGTCGTCGTCGTCATCGTCGTCGTTTTTGTGACGGTGAAGGGGTGGGAAATTGGGGGAGGGTGAAGGGACAGTCTCGTTGGGGGATGTGCTTACCACTTGGTGCTATGTGGCCTACTTCCTCGTCACATCGGAAGAGCAGACACACACACACACACCCAGACACAAAGACTTTCCTTTTCCTCTTTGGGAATTTTCAAGCTGAGCACGAGCTCTCACGTATTATGTCCCAAGCACGAAAAAACGAGAGAAAGGGGAGAGAGAGAGACTCTGGATTAATTGGATGGAAAATCTGATCCTCTTCGTAATATATACAAGATAGTCTTGACAGTGAGACTCATCAAAGAGGGAATATTTACCTAACGATTTTCGAGATAAATTTCCAACTGGAAGAATTAAATTTAGCATATTTTTTTTGTCTGAAATTAAAAAAAAAAATTCTCCACTCAACCCCCAACATCAAGAATTCCTCCAATTACATAAATTTCAAACAAGTAGAATTCATTTTGTCTTTGTTTTTTAAAAAATCATTTCAATAAAAATTTCAATTTTCAATCAACTTTTCAATTATTTTTAATTTTCAACTGGCGAAAAGTTTTCTCGAATTTAATTTGATTGAGAATTACCTAAATTTCCGGATGTAATTAAAAATTTAGTTTTAGACGAGGGAAAAGTTGATTTAATGTTTGAAAGCTTTTCGAGTTTATATCAAACGAGCAACAAAGTGCTGACGCCATGTTGATTTACAGCCCTTAAAAATAAGAAGAAGAGAATTTCAATTGAATTTCTACATATTTCATTCTCACTCGTCATTATCGATTTTCTATCTGGGATGTGAAATAGTTTTTCTCATGGCAAACTCATTCGAATTTCACTCTGTATGCTGTCTTTGAGACAATCCATAATAGAGACATAAATATAGACATTTATATATTTTTCTTTGGGTTAAAACACTTTGCATAGACTAGTGAATTATTTCATTGTTTCTTGTACGTTTAAAGACTCATCAACGAGACTTAATTATTCACGAGAGATTGCAGCCCTTAAAAAAGTCTAGTTTATTGGTTCAGCGTGTCTGCTCTGCTACTGTCTGTTACTACTTGACCCGTTTCGTCCCATATGCAACGTCATCGATCGTGTTTTATATATGAATAATATAAATAATTTATTATATATATAAATAATTTATTTTATATATAATTCATTTATTATATATATAAATAATTTATTACATATATATATATAAACAAATTATTATATATATAAATAATTTTTCACACATTGCATAAATTATCATTTATTTATAGTAAATTTTATTTTCATGGGTATAGATCGTGTGTTATATATCGCATTCTCGTCTTAATAATTTCGTCGAGCCCAACTCGAGCGTTTTCTCTCGACGTTAGAATGTCCATCAGCCTTTGACGTTCTATTTAGCCATTACAGGCAGGTCCTTACGATCTTTACGTGTGCCAGGGGCTGTTCGAAAGGGATTGTGTTTGATCAACGTGTGAATTTTACGTCCGAAGATGCTTAGTGTGACCCTTCGTGAACCTGTGGATTTTCTATATAGCACGCAACCCCTAAATAATGTGCTATATAGTGTATGTTTATTTTTCGTGTTGTATATATATGTATGTCTCGCGTGCCCAGCATCACATGGAACGAGTCAGTTTGGCAAGATTCATCTCATTGATTCATTCACCCCATTTCAACCCCTTCTCGATATACATATAAATATATATATATATATATATATATATAGGGGCATGCACGGAATTCACGAATTGGCGAAATTTACTTCGTCCTTGTTTGTTCTACGAGTTTGAATATCGGCGAGAGACTACGGTCTATTAATGCCAACTACACGCTACGAGAAATTTATCAGTGCAAATAACTGCAGTTGGGCTGCTCAATTTATTTAGCGAGTAATTAGCGTTTGATTTTTAAGAATAAAAAAAAAAAATATTCCGGACCATTCGATATTTCGATAAAAATATAAATTTTGGACGTTGAATTCGTTAAAAAAAAAAAATTATCACCGTAAACGACACACCACCGCCAGCTCCCAGATTATTTAAGGTAATTGAATCGAACGATTTTCTATCGTCACGAAAAAATTCAAAAAAAGTCAATTATTTTTATCAGTGATTTTTTTTCTTTTGTAATTTATTTTTTCTTCATTCCCCTTCCCTCTCTCTCTTTCTCTCTCTGTCTCTCTTCTCGTTTTGTCTGTCCAGCATTCTAGTTTCAACATATTTTTTTTTGCTTTTGGAAATATATTGGCAGTACGGTAGTAAATTGAAAGACTCATTCTACGATCCTTCGCCTCTATAATTTAATATCTTTATTTATTTTTTTATCAATATCTTTTTACTTTTTTCTCTCTCTGTCTCTTTCTACTTTGCTCATTTGCCACTCTGGCTATCACGTACTTTCTCTCTCGGACTAAATTACATGGTTCCTCTCTCTCTCTCTCTCTCTCTCTCTCTCTCTCTCTCTCTCTCTCTTTCTCTTTCTCATAATATCCTTTTGTTTTGCACGGGAACAAATCGTGCATCGAGCCAAAAAAAATAAAGGAAACTATGATTTTATACACACACAGGCACACACACACACACACGTCTAAAAGGCAAATAAGAGACACCGAAATAATTTTCATTTTTTCCTAATTCCCTTTTGCATTTTCTTATTTTTTTCATATCAAGAGAAGCTCAAACTCGTTCGATACTAAAATTCAACGATCTTGATTCCCTTTGATACTCGCGAGTATTTTCGTTACGTATATTATAATATCCAGTACAATTCTCATCGACGCACTGCGACGACTATAAAACGACGATGAATCTTTTACTAAAATTGTTTTTTTTTTTCTTTTTTTATACTTTTCTTCTTCGATGACTAATATATTTATTAGTTACGAGTGATAATTACACTCGTCGATGCTCGAGACTCCACCACGTTTTTTTTTCACTTTTACTCTCCTGTCTTTGATTTTCTTTTTTTTTCTTTCATGGAATGTAAATTGTTTTGCACCAGAGAGGAAGAAAAGTTTGATCAGAGAAAGAGCCAAAGTATGAGCTATTCAACCCCTTCAATAATCTCTTTATTAAAATTACATGCAATATATTCATATATATATATATAAATAATATATAATAAATATTATATACATATATATATATGTCAATCTAATTTTTATTATTGAGATCCAGGGCAAGATTTTGAAAAATTCTTCAATAAATAGGGTTGATTCGTGATTTCGAAAATTTCTCATCGGGCTCTCTTCGATTCTAACGAATAAATTTGAGGTGATCGGGTCATTGCACGTCTTGCATCGTCTCGACACGAGAACACAAGCAAGGTCGATTGGTCGGTGGAGAAAGCTTCCCCAGGGCGACCAAGGGGCTCAAGCTCCTCGTCGACGTCGAAATTCCCAGGAAACATACACACATACTGGCTTTCTCTCTCTCTCTCTCTCTCTCTCTCTCTCTCTCTCTCTCTCTCTCTCTCTCTCTCTCTCGGTTACGAGAGTACGAAGCAACAGGTTGAACTTTGAGGCGCGGTTCATCCTCTCACTCTTTCTCTGTCTCTTTCTCTATCGTTGTGTACGTGTTCGCCAATAGCTTATAGTATGGCACTACGTGTAGTAGACTGACTGACTAACTGACGTATTAAGTAGAGCTAGTAGTATGCGGGACCTTCTTCGTGAATTTACGGAAAATGTGGGGTAATGCGGATCACCGAAAAAAAGTCATTAAGAAAAATTGCAAAAGAGACAAAAAATGGGAAAAAAATCATAAAATCATTTTGATAACGACAAGTTACATTTAACAAAAAAAAAGCTCATTCAAGAATTCGTAATAATATCAAGATTGGCTTACCGAGCTAATAAAAATCGTTACACAAAATCACAAGTGACACTTATGTTGAATTTATCGAGCGAAAACATCACAATGAATATTTTTTTAAAATCTCCTCGAATTTTCTCGACATCGTCGTCGAGTTAATCGAGCAGAAACATCACAATGAATATAATACAAAATTTCATTTAATTCCCTTATCGATCTTCATTCGATCATTGTCCTTCAAATTATTTTCTAACTAAATAATAATTTAAAATTTACTTGTTGCTTTGCTTTTAGGTGAAAACATTTTTTTTTACTGAGAAATATTTTTTTACGACCAAAATATACGAATTTTCCCTTAGGTGACCCGCATTGCCCCAGCTTCTCTGTTCACGCTTTTCTCTTTTCACTCTCAGGCACGTTAAAAACCCGAGAGAAGACTCATTGAACTCGTATATCGACGAGTGTGACTAAACAAATTGTCCTTCCAACCCTTAAAAAAAAAACTGCTCTCCCTCCCCCACCCCGAGCCCTCGGTTGGCAACAGACAACGATAAACGACGAAGTATCGCCAGATGCATCTCTTCGGCATTAATTGATACGACCTATTGGATAATCGGACAATTGCACGTTATATCCCTAAATTGAATGTAAACTGAAACGAGAATAATAAATCTCGTTCATCCCTCTCCCCATCGTATGGACTCGCAAGTAATTCGAGAAAAAAAAAAAATGATTGACATGCATTCGTGATATTATATAATCATTATTATTATTATTGTTGTTGTTTTTTTGTTAATCATTCTCATAGACATGCATACTCTCGCTCTATTTTTGGAACGCTTTAGAATTTATTTTATTGCACGATGCGAAGTGCTACGATATAATTATACATATATATAAGCATACAGACACGCACATTTTGTGTATTTAAATATTTATAATCATATATATATATATTTATATATGTGGGTGCATGCGTATATATATGTATATATCTTTTTATTTATTTATATATTTATACTGTAGACGAGAACGACGGATCTCGAGCGAGCTTTTCTCCCACTCTCATTTTTTTTTCAACGGACAATTACACGTAATAATTACACTTTAAGTTTTAATTACACTTTAAGGACAATACATTAGACGCTTTACTTTTCTCTCTCTCTCTCTCTGGCCATCTCTCCCTTGTCTTGTCTTAAATCTTTATCTCGGCACAGAGGATTATTTGATTAATTAATACGATTAGTATTTACAGGACAATAGACAATAACGAGGATGAGCGGGCAACGCGGGTCACGATTCAAATTGGCAAATATTTTCTGTTTTTTTTTTTTTTTTTTTAAAGAGCACAGAAATGCTTGAATACGAATCGAAACATACGAGCACGCTCAAGCTCATCAATTTGTTGAATTAATTACACAATTAATTGTGCGATGGCTGCACGCGATCGTTTTTTTTTTTTAATTGTTTTGAAAGAACGAGGGCATAATCTTACAGACTTGATTAAAAATACAAATTTTAAGAGTATTGCGAGGCTCTATTTTTCCAACGTTTCGAGAGAGTCCACATTG
This sequence comes from Dyspetes luteomarginatus, assembly GCA_963669185.1. Classification (NCBI taxonomy): domain Eukaryota; kingdom Metazoa; phylum Arthropoda; class Insecta; order Hymenoptera; family Ichneumonidae; genus Dyspetes; species Dyspetes luteomarginatus. Next base: position 2,047,800 of record OY769905.1, read on the forward strand.
TTAATTATTATAATTATTTATTTATTTAAATTATCATAAATTTTTTTTCTGATCAGAAAGAAATTTAATTCTCTCGAAGCGTTTTTGAGCTCTCACGTCCTCGCTCGTGACTTTCCTTTTTTCTCTGTTCGATCGACTCTAATTGCTAATCGTAAATTGTTTGTATTTTTTTTTTGTTGCCTAATTTTTTTTTCTTCATTACACTCTAATAGAAAAATTCGAAACGTCATCGTCTTTTATTTTTATTTCTATAGGACAAACTCTCGAACGAGAGAGATATATCTCGATCGTAATGATCGAGATATCGTTGAACTTTCGAAGGATCGACTTCCGGTTTTCGAGCAACCCCTGGTCGCGACGTCCCCGGTTTACGGTTGCAACGAGCTGACGCCAAACGAGGTGAATGAACGACGACCGTGACTATCATCGTCGACCATCAATCACTACGTACTTGACCCTTTAATATATTTTTTTCTTTCTTCCTCAATCTTGTTATCACTCGTTTTCTGCCTTGCATGATTTTTTCTTTTTTTTTTTTTACTGAAATTAAGATAAAGAAACGTTGATTTTATATTCTAATATTTCAAATGAGAAAAAGAAATTTATTTAATTGAGTATTTTATGATTATTTTGATCGCAAAAAATTTATTCGAAATTATCAGAATCGTCTTAAATTATATTCAATTTAATGTTTTTTTTTTTTACCTGAATAAAATCAATTTTTCTCTGTTTACACCCTAAGTGATTCTGTGCATTTTTAAGATGTCGCGAATTTTTTCATTAATTAATCTACATCGTTTTGTTTTTCGAGAGCGGCGAGGACACTTTTTTTATCAATTAAAAAATATATTATATCGCAAATAATTTTTCTTTTTTCATTCAAATATGCCAGTAAATTTCTGCGTCGATATTTCATTCCTATATAGACGAGAAAAAAATAAAGAAATAACTGATCGAAGTGTCGAGAGAAAATAAAAAGTTTCAACTACGAAGGACTTCCTGGGATTTGTCTAGAACGAGTCGAAGTGACATGAAGAATAACGTCGTGAAGAAATAAAAGAATGAAACTTGAGGACACAATTGAGAATCCTCGAGGCACTGTCGATCTCCAAAATAAAACGTTAACAGTGACAATGCTACTCGGTACAAAATCCAGCGAGAGAATTTATTACATCGAACAGCCCAAAGTTTCGTCTTCGAGCTTTTCTCGTTCTCTTGTTGAACATTTTCCATTTCTCCTTCTTTCTCACTCGTTATTCTTCCCGATTGTTGTGACTTTGAATTCAGAGTATTTCACAGTTTTCCATGGATTTCCCTGTTAACTCTCCCCCATTTTATTTCATTCAGCAGGAGCTTTTTTCAGTAAATTCAATTTGACGACACTTTTCTTTGACAATTTATTACAATAAAAATTATATGATACTTCAAGATAGTTTTTCCTTCTTTCTCGCTCGTTATTCTTCCCCATCGTTGTGACTTTGAATTCAGAGTATTTCACAGTTTTCCATGGATTTCCCTGTTAACTCTCCCCCATTTTATTTCATTCAGCAGGAGCTTTTTTCAGTAAATTCAATTTGACGACACTTTTCTTTGACAATTTATTACAATAAAAATTATATGATACTTCAAGATAGTTTTTCCTTCTTTCTCGCTCGTTATTCTTCCCCATCGTTGTGACTTTGAATTCAGAGTATTTCACAGTTTTCCATGGATTTCCCTGTTAACTCTCCCCCATTTTATTTCATTCAGCATGAGCTTTTTTCAGTAAATTCAATTTGACGACACTTTTCTTTGACGATTTATTACAATAAAAATTATATGATACTTCAAGATAGTTTTTCCTTCTTACTGACACTTCTGAAGTATTTTTATTTTCCAATAATTTCTCCTGTCAACTTTTCATCATTTTGTCCTCCTCAAGTCCTTTCGTCAATAAATTTAATTTCATGATTTTTTTTTTTCCACTGAACTATCAGAATAATCCTAATAATTAAATATGATTTTTTGCTATCACTCTTTGCACTTTGATAAAAACAAAATCAGATGTTCCATTCATTTTCCTCCTAACTTTTCTCCATTTTATCATTTTTTTTCTTCATTCTTCATTGAATTCCATTTATGAATATTTTTCATCGATAATTTATGAGAATACTGCTGATAATTCAATGTGTGTGGATGCTGTGCTGATTCATCGACAGACAGAGACGAGAAGTGAGTCTCGAGAGCGTCACAACTAGCAAAGGCAGCTTTTCTGATCGATATCTGGACCACATTGTTCCACGTGGTGGGTTTTCATCCACTATATATATATCTATATACATATATCTATATGTATATATATATATTTATATATGTATACATATACATATATATATATATATATATCTGTATATATATATATATATATATATATATATATATATATATTTATAAGCCACCTATGAGGGATGTACTTGTTCCTTTTCTCTCGCTCTTCTCTCACGCTACTTGGACGGTTCGCATCGTCGCGTACATCCGGTATGTACACGTGACGGAACCTCGCACGAGAGCTGAGAGATGATAATGGAGCCACTGGCTTTGCCAACGAGAGTCGTGTGTGTCTCTTTTTACTCTTCTCTCTCTCTCTCTCTCTCTCTCTCTCTTTTCGCCCTTCTCGTCTATCTCGACGTCGCTGTTCTCCTCCACCCGAGCTTTCTCCCTCGGGAACAAACACAAAGCATGAAAAAAAAAAAGTCTCTGCGAAATTTGAATCGAGAAAACGAGCGCGAAAGCGTCTCGAGAAAAAATCCAAGGGCGAGTTTCGAGATAAATATCCTCCGGATAAAATAAAGTTGATAGAATAAAAAAAAAATTGTACAATTTTTATTAAGAATTGTTAGTATTTTTATAAATAAATTTTTATTATTTATTGCAAATGATAGAGAAAAAAAATATATTTTCAACTCTTTTGTGAGACGTTTTTTTTTATATTAATTTTCCCACGATTATTATTTTTATGTGGGGTAAAAAAAAAAGATAAAAATAATGAGTGGCTTGCTGAAGTGGTCACGAAAAACCGAGGGGTTGCTCGCGATTCTCGACAACGCCAGCGTCGAAGTTTTACCCTCGACGACGATGGCGACGACAATGTGGCTGCTGCTATCGTCACGACCATCGATCGCGCTGTGGAATTTTTCTTCCGGATTTATGAGACAAGAGTTATATTTGTTCTTCTACCCTTTTTTATCACTCTCTCCATTCCTCTCTCTCTTTTTTTCTCTCTCTCTCGTTTTAAATTATTCTAGGTCGCATTAACAGGGTCGTGAATATTTTTTTAAATTTTGTCCGTAATAAAATCCACAATAATATCGAGATTTGATAAAATACGTTCAATTGTTATCGACAAAATTTTAAGTACATTTTTTCATCAATTATTCTCAAATTAATTCAGTTGATTGTGGATAAGACACAAAATTTATTTATATGACACATTTGCTGCCAATTTTTTTTATAAATTCGACAACTGTGAAGAGGGTTGATTTAAAACTTTTTTTGTAACCCCCTTCGATCTTTAATCTGGAAATTGGTGTAAGGTATTTTTTTCGTGCCCTACAAAAAACTAGAGGATAAAAATTAATAAAAAATTGTTGAGTCATCGGACAATTTATCCTGGAATTCCCCATATATGACGAAAATCGACCAGGTGCTCAGGGTTTATGCATAAAAAATATTGGTCTGAGAGTGTGGTATATCGAGCAGGACGAGATGCTGGAAAAGACAATTTCACGATTTTTTTTGGGCCCTACAAAAAACTAGAGGAAAAAAATTAATAAAAAATTGTTGAGTCATCGGACAATTTAACCTGGAATTCCCCATATATGACGAAAATCGACCAGGTGCTCAGGGTTTATGCATAAAAAATATTGGTCTGAGAGTGTGGTATATCGAGCAGGACGAGATGCTGGAAAAGACAATTTCACGATTTTTTTTGGGCCCTACAAAAAACTAAAGGATAAAAATTAATAAAAAATTGTTGAGTCATCGGACAATTTAACCTGGAATTCCCCATATATGACGAAAATCGACCAGGTGCTCAGGGTTTATGCATAAAAAATATTGGTCTGAGAGTGTGGTATATCGAGCAGGACGAGATGCTGGAAAAGACAATTTCACGATTTTTTTTGGGCCCTACAAAAAACTAGAGGAAAAAAATTAATAAAAAATTGTTGAGTCATCGGACAATTTAACCTGGAATTCCCCATATATGACGAAAATCGACCAGGTGCTCAGGGTTTATGCATAAAAAATATTGGTCTGAGAGTGTGGTATATCGAGCAGGACGAGATGCTGGAAAAGACAATTTCACGATTTTTTTTGGGCCCTACAAAAAACTAAAGGATAAAAATTAATAAAAAATTGTTGAGTCATCGGACAATTTAACCTGGAATTCCCCATATATGACGAAAATCGACCAGGTGCTCAGGGTTTATGCATAAAAAATATTGGTCTGAGAGTGTGGTATATCGAGCAGGACGAGATGCTGGAAAAGACAATTTCACGATTTTTTTTGGGCCCTACAAAAAACTAAAGGATAAAAATTAATAAAAAATTGTTAAGGCATCGGACAATTTATCCTGGAATTCCCCATATATGAAGAAAATCGACCAGGGGCTCAGGGTTTCTGCATAAAAAAAATTGGTCTGAGAGTGTGGTATATCGAGCAGGACGAGATGCTGGAAAAGGCAATTTCACGAAATGTTGCATAAAAATGTCTATGTAAAGAGTAGCAATTTTTTTTTTCTTTTTCTTTCATAACAATTTCTCACATACGCTTGGTTAATTTTTATTCCTGTCAGATATGAATATCTCATTTCTCGATTTATATTCCAACCTTCGTAATATATCTTGTTCTCAATGTCTTATTTTTTTTCTCGCTCGTCATTTATCTCGAAGCTCGAGAGAATCCATGGTGGGTAAAATTGTCTGTTCAAGACCGAAAAAATAAACTGTCGAATATTTTTGATGCATTTTTGATTTTATTTGAGTAATTTTTTTTTATCAAATATTACGTTTCAATCAATCAAAAACAAATTTTGATAAATTTTATTTTTATCATTGGAAAATAATTTTTATCATTTTTATTTCATTGAAATGAAAATTATTTGAAATTATTTTTTTCTATATAATGTTCGATACGATAATTTTCAAAATTTCGTATAAATAAATGTTGTTTAGTATGTATACGTGTGTGTGCATATATATCTCAGATGAGCTTGTTTTTTTAATTTTTTTTTATCAGCGCTGATCGATCGATGGACACATTCATGCATCTCCAAGCTGCAGTGCAATTTTAGATTCAAGGCTTTCGCGTGTTTTTTTTTTATTTATTTTTTATTCATTTCCCCATCAGATCGTACGAGTTCACGGTCCATTCGAGTAGAAAATCCTAAAGAAGACACGCGCGCACGATCCTTGCAGCTCAAGTGGGTACAGAAAAAAAAAAACATTCTTCGAGGCTTTAAAGCTTTAAAGCTTGGCTCTCTTTGTCCCGAACTCGACTGCTTTCTTCTGTATCGTTGGCAAGTCCTCTTCTTCTCGTTCTTTTGAGAACTCCCAGCACAAAGAGGAATGTATCTCTTACATTGTTTGTGAAAAAATAATAATAATAATAATAAATCCATTCTACAGTTTTTTAGTATCCTCGAAGTTAGTGCAAGGACTAAATAGTACTATAAAAAAATGAACTGCTCTTTCTTTCATTTCAAGACTAAAGCTGGAAAATCTTTGCTTGGAATCCAAGAAGTTGACCCTTTGTATACCATGTGAAAAATGGCACCTGATCCACACAAACGTGACTCTTTCGAATTTGACCATTTTTTGACCCATTCAAAGTTGTTTTAAAAATCCATAAAAATTTGTGAATGTACTTTGAACTTTGTAGAATAAACGCCTTTACTTTATTTTGGAGAAAAAAATAAGTTTAGTATCATTTAATTATCGAAGAATAATCAATAATTGGAGATGAGATAAAGTGAATCGATAGGACACGAAAGATCCATGTTTGTACCGAAAGGGTTAAATTTCTCAATGAACATTTAAAAAAGTGTCGAAAATTTTAAAGAATGAATAGTTTAAAAAAACGAAATTTTTATTCATAAAAATATGATGAATGTCAAGCTTACAATATCTAAATACTGGACACAAGATGTGCATAATTTGCATAATTAAAATACTTTTTCCACAATATTCACATGAAGAGGGATTTTCACCTACATAAATTGCAAATGACAGAATCCATTTAATGCCTCATTTAATTAAATTAATCCGTCGAATGCTGAAGAACTGAGAATATGCATGGGTCCATTTTCACTAGTGGCCATTTTCATTATATTTGTTTTTTTTTTCAAATTCTTATTTTCCACATCTACATGTCAATATTTCGATGACATTTCTATAAATCTACAAAATTATTCATTCTTTTTGTAACTTTTTCTTTCATTCCTCTAAAAATTGTGTCCAAAACTGGATCATAATTGTCCAGAACCAGCAAATATCAATGTCTCAAATATTTGTACCATTTTCTCTTAATTTCTCTTATCTCTGGAATTTTGACGATCTTGATATTTCAATCTATGAGCAAACAGATCGAGTCCAAATATTGGTCGAATCCTCGATGATCCTCAGAGACCCACAAAGAACGGGGGGGAGGGGTGAGAGGAGAGGAGAGGAAAGGAGAGGTCTTGTCAAAATCATCTCGTGGGATGACTAACGTGTTCTGGCATTTCGATGCAGAGAGAGAGGGAGAGAGAAATAGCAGAGATAGGCTAGAAACTGGTATGGACGATCCAGCAGTGAGGAAATTCGCCTTCGACCTCGTTTGCGAGTATCTATGGCCCCTCGAGATGCACTCGAACGAAGTGCTCCTGCCTGCCTACACCCTCCCCCACCCCTCTCATTCTGTCCTCTCTCTCTTGGTAGTTCTTCTTGCTCTCCTCTCTCTGTATGAGGTTGAAATTTGAGAGAGAGGACAAGGGGGAGAGATTGAGGGGAGGCTGACAGAGAGAGAGGGAGAGAGAGAGAGAGAGAGAGAGAGAGAGAGAGAGGGCGAGCGAGCGAGCTGAAGGGCTTCGGTCCTCGATTATCGACGAGACCTCGCAGCACATGCGCTCTATATACTTCATGTAGCCTCCTCGACGAGCCTTTACATTTTTACCCCTCACGAGAATACATTTCTACCTCCCTCTCGCCACTCATTCCTCTCCATATAATGCTACGAGTTCATTTTAAATCTTGCGCGAAATAGGCAAATCGATCTAAATTATAAATTATGTACGAAGAACGATAGTGTATCGGACGTATTCACGAAGAAGATAATTATTCAATAAGGATTCTTTTTTTAAGGTCATAGGCCATAAGAGGTCATAGAAAATAGAAATGAAGAATCTTGAAATAACAATTTAAAATCGATTTAAAAAAAATGGATTTAGATGATGAGTAAATTTTGTTCGAGATGACTAAAAAAAATCGCAAATCGAATTAAAAAAATGGATTTAGATGAGCAGTAAATTTTATTCGAGTCGTCTAAAAAAATTGGCAAATCGATTTAAAAAAAATGGATTTAGATGATCAATAAATTTTGTTCGACTCGTCTAAAAAAAATTCGCAGCACATGCACTTTATATTCTTCATGTAGCCTTCTCGACGAGCCTTTACATTTTTACCCCTCACGAGAATACATTTCTACCCCCTCTCGCCACTCATTCCTCCCCATATAATGCTACGAATTCATTCTAAATCTTGCGCGAAATAGGCAAATCGATCTAAATTATAAATTATGTACGAAGAACGATAGTGTATCGGACGTAATCACGAAGAAGATAATTATTCAATAAGGATTCTTTTTTTAAGGTCATAGGCCATAAGAGGTCATAGAAAATAGAAATGAAGAATCTTGAAATAACAATTTAAAATCGATTTAAAAAAAATGGATTTAGATGATGAGCAAATTTTGTTCGAGACATCTAAAAAAAATCGCAAATCGATTTTAAAAAAATGGATTTAGATGATCAGTAAATTTTCTACCCCCTCTCGCCACTCATTCCTCCCCATATAATGCTACGAGTTCATTTTAAATCTTGCGCGAAATAGGCAAATCCACCTAAATTATAAATTATGTACGAAGAACGATAGTCTATCGGACGTATTCTCGAAGAAGATAATTATTCAATAAGGATTTTTTTTTAAGGTCATAGGAAATGAAATAGAAATGAAGAAGCTTGAAATAACGATTTAAAATCGATTTAAAAAAAAATGGATTTAGATGGTGAGTAAATTTTGTTCGAGACGTCTAAAAAAAAACGAGAGGTCCCTCGAGCCCCCACCATGGAGCCCTCACCATTGCCCCCACTCTCACGCAATAGGAGGAGCTTGGCATAAAGTGGGGCATGCGTACAAAATCATTTCTTTTCATGTAGCCTAAAATCTTACTAAATTTATCTAAATCCAATTTTTTCCCTGATCGCAGTACGACGCAGTTTGCTGGTGTTTTAAATCTAAAGTGCCTAAAGATCCTCGGAGCTCTCGCAAATAAAACGATATACGGCCTGTTTTTTTTTGTTTTTTTTTTTTACAAAACGATCCTATTTTTTTATTTATAATTAAATTACGAATTTAACTTACGAATTGAAATTCCTTTTTTTCATTTGTTCTTAATTTTCATTTTTCTATTAAGGCTCACCGTAAACCCGGCCAGACAGCCGTTGTCACTGTCAAACGAGTGAAGGAGAACTGATTTGTTGATTTGTTGAATTGATGATCATTTTTCGTGATGATTCGAGTTTCGGTTCATTTGATCGATGATGTTCGATCGATCAGGCACGGGGGATTCGATCTCGATTTATTCTGGTAGTCGGTGAGGATCTTGATCGATCGATAATCAAGCTGTTTCCGATATCGAGAGGCTCGGTTGATGCCCACCAGCTGAAGTGGTCATTGCAGTCGTTGTGTTGGTAGTTGGGACCGGAAGTGGCTGTAGGGCCTGCATGTCGCAGGTGTGGGAACCGCGCTTCTTAAGGTCCTGGAACAATTGGCATTTTTGGACATGTTTGAGATCTTTTTTTTTTCTCTCTCGTTTTCCTTATTTATTTTTTTTTTTTTCTCAATCTCTCCTCCTCTGTCTCATTTAATCTCGATTCATTCCCAATATTCTTCGTTTTTTCGTCGTTTTTTTTTTTTCCTCTTTCTCACTTCCCTCTTCGCACGTTGCTCTCTCACTCCAACCATTTTTCACATTGAACTCTCATTCCTCTCATTCCTCTCTCTCTCTCTCTCTCTCTCTCTCTCTCTCCCCCCACTCTTCTTTCTCGAATTTCATCTATACATTTTTCCCTCTCCCCTCTTTTGTCTCTTGAGTGTATTCGCTCGATAGCACAGGCATTTCGTTCGTCTATATAAATGTGGAATATTTGATCCTTTTGCTCTCGTTACGTGCCTTGCAATTGGATAAATTTTTTTAAATGATGTAAAAACGAATTTTTTAAATTAGATAAATTTTGAAATTGCCAAAATCATTTGAATGTTTATTTTTATTGTTGAGAAATGGTTAAAAAGACGCAGAAGAGAGACGTCAAAAGGGAGAGGAAAAAAATAAAGCAATTCCCCATTTACAGAAGACTCATAACTCTTTCAATCTCACTCGTTCATTCCCAATTTCCCTTTCTCTCTCTCTCTCTCTCTCTATCTCCCCCCCCCTGTCACATTTCATCTACACATTTGTCCCTCTCCCCTCTTTTGTCTCTTGAATGTATTGTAAATATGAAATATTTGATCCTTTTGCTCTCGTTATGTATCTTGCAATTGGATAAATTTTTTAAAATGATGTAAAAACGAATTTTTTAAATTAGATAAATTTTGAAATTACCAAAATCATGTGAATGTTTATTTTTATTTTTGAGAAATGGTAAAAAAGACGCAGAAGAGAGAGGTCAAAAGGGAGAGGGAAAAAATTAAGCAATTCCCCATATACATCTCTCTATCTCTCCCCCCCCCCCTCTGTCACATTTCATCTATACATTTGTCCCTCTCCCCTCTTTTGTCTCTTGAATGTATTGTAAATATGAAATATTTGATCCTTTTGCTCTCGTTATGTATCTTGCAATTGGATAAATTTTTTTAAATGATGTAAAAACGAATTTTTTAAATTAAATAAATTTTGAAATTACCAAAATCATTTGAATGTTTATTTTTATTTTTGAGAAATGGTAAAAAAGACGCAGAAGAGAGAGGTCAAAAGGGAGAGGGAAAAAATAAAGCAATTCCCCATATACGTACAAGACTCATAACTCTTTCAATCTCACTCGTTAATTTCCAATTTCCCTTTTTTTTTAATCTTTTATCAAATTCACACGCTCAGAGACAAAAAAAAATGCTCTCGTTCTCTATCTCTACATTGTCATCTCTCTCGCTCGTACACCGCTATATGCGCAGCCAGACACACATACACATACAGAATCATTAAGACAAAAAAGAGAATTTTAAAAAAAGGAGAAAAAAAAAATATATATATATATTTTTTTTTCAACCACGAAAAATAATATACAGAGAGAATATTCACAACGAGACATTGGTGGAGTGCAAAAAAAAAAACCAGGCGTTTTTCAGGCACAGAGTCACTTCAACACTGAGAGAAAGAGAGATAGAGATGGAGAGAAACACAGAGAGAGAGAGAGAGAGAAAGACAATAATTTTACAATTGTTTGAAAATTAGTTTAATCTACTGGGTCAAAAACGAGAAGAGATTGAGATCATATTTGCAGCGAGAGGCAGATTTGTGTTCAATTTCATAAGGTGTGTCATGTCTCGTTTTATGTGTACGTATGTGTCTATATTTGTATGTGCAGGTCAGTACGGTTTTGGATAAAAAATACATCGAGCTACGTGAAATTGTTGCGAAAAAAAAAATTGCTCCCTCTTCAACTTTACGAATACGTACGAGATTGATTGAATTTTTTGGTTTTACTTATAGGTGAAAAAATTATTTAGAAACGAGGATTTCGAACGATGTAAAATATTTTTTTTACACTATTTAGGAGGCTTTTAAATATATATATATATATATATGTATATGTACATCGAACTACTTTTATACACCAGCTACTACGTCAAACTACCAATATATATACATATCTATATATTTCAATACATATACAATAATATTAACTACAATAAATTAAACTTATATTAAATATATTATTTTACAAACAGTTAATATACAATTTAAAAATACAACGAGAATATTTTGCTGCACAACAAATAACTACGCGAACTTTGCATTATTTAAATACATATGTGACTATTTATACATAATATATTATGTAATTTGTGGTAACACAAGTGGTAAATACAAAACTACGAGCACACAAAAGTATTTTCAACGCAGAGGGGAGGGGAGAAAATTGTGCTGCTGCGAACGACAAATGGGAAAAAAAATCGTCGTGGATTTTTCGTGTGGAAGGTGAAGGTGAATGCTCATAAAATTGAGTTTTTCATGAAAATTTGTAGATATACATTTATATGCGTCAGTAATATAAATTATAAGCGAGAATGTGTGAATGTGAAATAAAAAATCTACATTTTCACGAAAGTGAGTTAATTAATTTTTTTTTTTCAGAGCAAAAGACAATACATTTTTTAATTTTCACTGTAATAATAATATATTACGTATATGGGGTATTCCAGGCTTTATTGACAGGACGAAAAAAATGTTTAATTTATTTTTCTATTGTATATATATATTGTAGGGCAACAGAAAAATACAATTTTCGAGATTTTTTTTTATGTCCTTTTCTTTTCTTCCTGTTAGCCTGTACAGGACACAAAAAAAAAGACAAATAATCAAAAATTATTAGCATCACGACCCTCTCGATTTGGCTCGGAATGCCCCATACATAGAGAAGAAAGAAAATTGCCTCGTCCAGCTGGCGCTGACCGCTGACCAATTTCCAATTTTATCCAACATAGCATGTAATACCATAAATATAGAAAGACACGAAACCCATGAATCCATGAATACGAAATAAATACGAGAGATGAGAACGAATTGGCTGAAGAAAAAAAAAAAAAAAAAAAAAAATCTGTCTGCCAGTAGAGAGAAAAAACATTCGGTGTGTGAGGGGGGGGGGGGGGGGCCAAGTGGCGTTCGTGGGCGAAACGCGATCAATTTTTCCATATTGGCCAAACGTGAATACAGAATGGAAAAACGATAAAAAGAATCGAAAAATATTGAAAAAAAATAAAAAAAATTCTGTCAAAAAAAAAAAAAAAAAAAAACCATAGCGACGCAATTGGGACATCGGAGCATGATGACGAATGAAGTTTTTGATTGCCCTCTCGTTATAAACTACAGTTATTGGTAAACGTTTTTTTTCGTTTTTTTCTGCAAATCGTCGAGAGCAATCGAGTTGAAAAAAAAAAAAATGATTTTGTCGTTTGCATTTTTCGAGGGAAAAGCGTATTGCTATTATATAAATATACGTATATAATATTTGTGTAGAATCTACGGGTGAATTTTTATATATATAGTGCGAGCTTTTATTGGGGTGCAAAAAAAAAAAAGGAAAAACAAAAGAAAAAAAAGAGGGAATTAATTTTCCATTTTTGGAAATTCGTTGGATTTGCCGAATTTTTGCAGATTCTCCAGCTACTTGTACGAGGTTTTGGCTGTTTTAGGGCTCGCTATAATTGTGCTCAGAGCTCGCGCTCTTTTGCGCTTTTTTTTTTTCGCTCCTTCTTTGCGATCGTATATGTCTGTTTTCTCTTCTCTGTGGACAGCACAGCGATGGACAATATTTCCATCATGCCTGAAGATAAAATTCCTCGTGGAATATCCTCGAGTATACGAGAAAAAAAAAAAAAAAAAATTACGCGATTGTCGCGCCAAGGGCATGTGCGTTTGAGATTATGCACTAAGGGTGCACGCAGTGCGCGTCAATCGTTGTAAAAAAAAAAAAAAAAAAAAAATCATTCGATGTTTCTGTATGTTGAGGAAAAATTTTCTCTCTTTTTTTTTTAACACTCGAATGTATGGATTAAAAAAAAAAAATAATCTCCTCCACCAATGGTAGCGACCGAGAGTCCCAATTATGAATGTGCAGTGATCGCAACCCTTTAAAAAAAAAAAAAAAGGGGGCATTTAAAAATTAAAAGAAAAATATTCCAATGTATATGGTGAAAAAAAAAAAACGTTTGTATTGTAGCCCTCGAGCTCGTGATTTAAAAAAAGTTTTGACAATAACGCGGACTGTGCACAATTCGAGTCGCAGTCGTCGAAAAAAAGTCTGCGCATTTTAGCTCTTCGGTATAAACGATTTAAAGAAATTGAAGAAAATTTTTCACCGAGTGTAAAAATCCAAATGTAAGGTCAAAGTGCTCACAAGAAGCTTATTTATTAGTTTCGGGTCGGCCATTGCTGACGCCAGTTAATATAAAAAATGGCAGTAACAGGCAATAAAAGATAGAGAGAGAGAGAGAAGAACTAAAATCAGAAGACATGGTTGAGTTATATTAACATGTAAAAGTAAGTGATAAATATATATATATATATATATATATATATATATATACATATAAATATATATATATATAATATATATAATATATATATATATATATATATATATATAATATATTTAGTACTTTACGAAAGCGCAAAAGCCAAGCGAGCAATTGGACACATAAACAAGAATCTCCATTGATCGAAGACGATAAGCGAGAGTCTCGCAACAGAGAGAAGAGAACGTGCGTTTTTTTTTTTTTTTTTTTTTTTAACGATCAGCTTGATTAATTTTGCCCATCGTCTCGATCTTATATATTTCGATGATTTTTTTCGATCAAACGTAAAGTTTTTTTATTTTTTCCATTTTTATTTTTTGCTCGGGCTTGAATGACTTTTCGTTTAAATATCTCAAATTTGCATTTGCGTTTAGTCGTCATGTGTACACGCACTCTCTCCATATATATGTTATTACATTCTGCAATTTCACATCGCTTGTCTCGAATTTACAAAAAATCATTATATTGACAGATTTTTTTTTTGATTCAAAATGACACGATTAGTTTTCTGATTTTTGAAAAATTCTTTTCTTATTTTTTTTTTCATCGTATCTTTTTTGAACATGGTGAAAAGCTCGGTGATTTTTGTTTTTTTTTTTTTGTGCATTGTAATATTCTTTACCTTTTTTCTCACTTGTATACGATCTCCGTATACGAGCACCACTCTATCCTTGTTCTCGTTTGATGTTAGCTGATACGAGAGGCTCTGATTTTGTTTTTTTTTTTTTTTTAAATTAAACACACACGAGGATCCACACACACGCACACGCACACACACACACACACACACACACACGTACACAGACAAAGAATCGTTTCGCATATGTCATGGATAAATTTTGTTCCATTTTTTTTTTCCATCCATCGATCATTTTTTATTTTCCATTTGGTTTTGTTTTTTTTTTTTTTTTTCATTCAATAACCATCAATGAAATTTTTTTATTCGATCATCGTCGAGTTTCGTGTGCATTTTTTCCGCACGTTTTCATTTAAATTTCATTTAATGGACAAATTTCATTGCCATTTTAACATTCACAATGTCATATTTTGACACAAAGTGAAACGATGAAAATATTTCGGATAAATTGTTGATTATAATATTCGATGATTTTTTTGCGAGCGAGAGGAAGAAAGATGAGTGAGAAAATATCACACGTATGGGTGATGAATTGATCCAGCGTGGAACGGCAACGACGAGGGTGCGTGTGTGTGTGTGTATTTTTTTTTTTTTTTTTTTTTTTTTTTAATTTTTTTTTTAATTTTAATTTTTTTTTTTTTTTTTTTACGTGCGTGCGTGTGTCATTATACGGGGAGAACAGAGATGGGCGCAAGGATGAGAGAGCATCAGCGTTATCGGGCCCCGAAAAAAAACCCCGGACGGATGAGATTAATACACGAGTGACGCGATGACGATGAGGAAGAAAACGAAGACGATGACGACGACGAATGTGGTCCCGGGATGAGAGAGAAAGACGGCGTTGTTGTTGTTGTTATTGTTGTTGTCGTTGTTGTTGTTGTTGTTGGATCATCGGTGATTGGCAGTTCATGTGACGCCGCGGATGGCACGGAAATAGGGAAATAGAAGAATTTCATTGATTTAATTTTGTCTCTTTGGCGTTTTTTTTTTTTTTTCTGTGACACTCAGAATTTTATTTTTCAAATATTTTCAAATTTATTTATTTATATATATATATATATATATATATATATATATATATATATATAGGCATATATGTAGATTTCTATATTTGTATAGATACATATATATGTATATATATATATATATATATATTTTATGTGGCCTGAGGCTGAGTCTTTGACGAGCATTCCATTTCCTCATGTCACAATTCACGTGACAATCGTGTCCAAGCTTCAAACATTTTCAAATTTAACGCATCTGTCATTTTTTTGTTTCTTCCTATTTTTTTTTTTTTTTTTTTTTTTTTTCCAGCATCACAGATTCTCTGCTCTATTTTTTCAATCATTCTGCTTTAATGCTCATATTCGTGTTTTTATTTTTCATTTTTTATTGTCGTGCCAACACTGGAAAATTGGCTCTCGTTTCAGTGTACACGAACGTAATTTTTCCCTTTCGACGCGCTTTTTTTTTCTCCGTGTTTTTGTAGATTTTTATTTGTTTTATTCACCCCGGAGATTAGCCAAATTTATTCCGAGCCTCAAGCTCGGTTATTTATGTACATTGTCAATTTTTCTTTTTTTTTTTGTCGCATTTATCTGAAGAGCCAGCATTTTATATGCATTCGTCTATATATGTATATATTTGCATATATATATATATATATATATACACGTGATTTTTTTTTTTTTTTTGGCTTTTTAGACTCAAAATGAGGCCTCGACGAGATAGGTGCCGTCCATGGCAACCCCCGTCTGTCCACCCGAGCCGTCTGAGGCCTGGGCCCTCGTAGCCGGGATGTACTGACTGTACGCCTGCTGAAATTCACACCACAAGCACACACACTACATTGTTGGACGCAAGTCTCGCCTCAACTAACCTACAACGATGAGCTGAGCGAGAACTCTTTTTTGTTTTTTTTTTTTTTTTTTTCTATTATCTATTTCACGTAATCTGAATACCAATGAAAAAAATAAAAAAACATTTTAACAATTTAAATAAATATTAATTTTTTTTTTTTAGAAAAAAATTTTATTCAAATTTTATTTGATAAATTTATCATGAAAATTCTTTTTATTTCAATTTAATTTCATGAACGTGATTCGAGTCAAATCAATTTTGCTCAATGTTGATGTGAAAGTTTTGAGAAAAAAAAAAAAAAATCCTACTGTTCCCGAGTTCAAAGTGCTCGATGAGAGATTCGAAAATGATCCAAATCGAGAGCATATATATATATATATATATTTACACCTAGACGAATATATTTCTCGAGGCTAAATTAGCAGCTAATTATCCCATTACACATTATCAGCTAGACCACAGCTCGTATATTAGGCTATTATCTACTGGTATTGTGTATTCAAACATACATATATATAATATATACATATATACATATATATGTATGTATATATGTATATATGTATATATGTAGATATATATATGTGTGTGTGAGTATATATATAGTGAGAGGTTTCTGTTCTACATAACCTGGGGGCCTGCCCACGTAATACAACCGAATTCTACTCTACATATATACATATATATATGTGTATGTACTACATGCGTCAAATGATCTGCTGAATGCAAGATAATACACACGACGATCTATTGTATCGTGTAAAATGACAATATGTGTGCTACAATCTCAACCCCACCAATTATAAATTACAAACTATTTAATTATTATTTTAATAATTTTTCGTCAATTATTTCACTGGTGCAATAAAATTCAACATTTGTCAATATTTGAAGCTGATTTATTTTTATTAACGGTATGATTTATTTTTATTATCTAAAATGAAGGTAAGAAAAATTTCCGTCCTAATGGATTTGTATTTTAATTAAAAAAAAAAAAAAAAGTATTATCGAGCTCTCGTATTCGTGCGTCATTCTGTGTTTGCGACTACTAATCGCATTTCGTTTTGTGTCACTACGAAATTACTACCCCCCACCCCCCCACCCCCAACATCCAACTATTCCACCGGGACAAAATCGCCATGGTAACACTCTCGTTGCTTCTACAACTATTCGTCGAGTAATCAACGAGTTTTCAACGAAAATCCGAATCATCCCCTGGCCTCACTTCCGACAAATGGTTACGCAATTAATTAATTCGAGAGCACGAAATATCCAGCGCTCAAGGTTTCGCACATGTGCTACTGGATTTGGATTACAACAATTTTCATTACCCGAGAATATAGATCTTCGTTTAATTTTATCACAATAGTGAAATGAATGTCTTTTATACGCTTTGAGAAATTTTTACGTCTCTGAAAATTCATTTGTTTAATTCTCCCAATTATTAATGAAAATTTGAAAAAAATAATGTTTTTTTTTTTCGACTTGGAACATTTTTTTTCGAATACTCTGGTCAAATTTGAGCAAAAATCTTTTCATGACATTTTCCGTTACGATCAAAAGTTCAGGGGATACGATTTTTTTTTAAATAATACAAAATTTAATTTAAAAAAAACAAGTCAAGGAAAATTGCATTAAAAAATTCACAAGTCTAAAAATACTAATCACAGAGAATAATACCATCTGACTTTTTCTCCCAGAATTGTCCAAAGTACATGAAAAAAAATATTCAAAGTTGAAAAAAAAAAAAAAAAAAAAAAAATTGATGATTTTTAGAAAATAGAAAAATTTGTATTAAGGTCAAAATTTATCAAATTCAACATGATACGTGTCTCTTTGGATGACCTCGTATCCTACATGTAAGGATTGTGAGAGTGAAACAATTGTCGGTGGAGATCGCGTGACGCTTTTACTACCCTTTTTCCAACCACCACCATCGACCCACCCCCCCCCCCCCCGCCCCTTCTCCACTCTCACGACACGTAATTAGATACCCCATCCACGACGAGGACACGTCAAACGACGACTGTATGACGTCACACTCACCCCATTTCACTCGGTGTATTTCGAAATCGAGGGAAAATCTACATATATATATATATATATACCTGCATCTTGTTCTCCATTGAGCTAATTCGTACTATAATGGCACAATTAACGATCAACTCTAAATATTTTCCCCCATTAATATAGAAATAATTATATCGATTTCTGAAAATAATTTATTTTTCGTATAAAGTATTAATCCTGACACGTGTCAATATTGAGATATGGATCGATCTATATCTATCAAATTCATGTGCAAAAATATTTTCTTAATTTTGCGTGAATGTTTCAATAATTCAGCAAAGAGAACTTTTTCTCGAATATCTCGTATTAGCAAATACGAACAAGTCGAAAGTCTCATACGATAAATGTAAAATTTACTCTCACGTGAAAACTTTTATTTACGAGAAAAAAAAAAATTGAACTGCATAAAATTGCCCAAAGAGGCAAAATTTATTATGAATTTTAGTAGAATTTTATGAATAATTTTTTTATTCTAAATTTTTATTATATTTTCTGTATGATGGAATTTATTATATATATTTTTTTTTTCAACCGCAGTAGCAATGAAAAAGAATTCACGTCCATTCCAATGTGAATACAGATGAGCTATATATTTGTTTGAGTATTTTTTTTTTATTACAGTGCATGCAAAATAACGATTCAACGTTACTCTTGAGACTCTCGATGATCCCCATTGAGACTGATAATATCCGGACAGTCGTCGTTACAGTTAAAATTTATGAGTCGAGAACGCCCCGAGCTTTCGTAAAATATCATAAGGAACATTGTAATGGTGGAATTGTCCCTGGAAAATTTTGATGGTCTCGAAAAAAAAAAAATTAATAGAAATAAAAATAAAAAAATGTCATAATATAATTTTGAATTATTCATTACATACAAAAGGAGGACGAATCGCCCAATATTTGTACAACAATAATTACAATAATGATGGGAGACGAAAAAAGTGTGGGGGGGGGGGGGGGGGTGGATGCACTGTGTTTCTTTGTACAAGATATGTGTCTGACTAAATATATTCGTTAACATTTATAATTTACATTTACAATAATATCAATAATATATATGTAATTTATATATTATTTTCTAATTTTCGAGAAATGAAATTTAAGGGGTTGGTTTTTTTTTGTTCTACTACTTGGGGCAACGACGAATATAATTTACAGACTCTACGTGACGTCACACGTAATTTTCAAGCCTTTAACAGAGACAAAAAGATATAATAATTAATTTGGATTTACGAGCTTTTCTAGCCGAATGAAATATTTCGAAAAATGATATTTTTTTTTTTAATGAAAAAATAAAATGAAAAAAATTTCGATGAAACAACACCGATTAATTTACGAGACAGCTGGAAAGCTTCGAGAGATATATAAAAGGGGTTGAAGGAGGGCTAAATAGATACTTTATAGAGGAACTTGGGTCTGGCATTTGCCCGTTACTGGGAATGACGAAGACGACGACAACGATGACGACGACGACGACGACGACGAAGAGGACGAAGAGGAAGACCAAGAGAAGGGGTTGACAGAGCTTTTTAGGCGGACATTCAAGATTCAATTTTGTCTTGCCTGGCTCATCTGGAGTGGATGCCCCACTAACGTCTCATCCGGCTGTTCCTTGGTCTTTGCATTATTCATAAAAGCAACTCGTGTTACATTATTGTAAGTACAGGGGGGTGGGGGTGGCAGGGGGGTGGGTCGCAAGGGAGAATATTATTCGCGTTTTGATTATAATTTTTTTTTTTAATACTTTTTTATCAATTGTGCTTCTGGCCTGATTTGCATATAACGATTTTTTTTTCTACTTACAATTTATAATAAATTATTGACTTGATGATATTTAGAATTTCTGAAAAAAAATCAAGAATGAAAAATCTGGCCAGAGACTAGAAATTTTATAGGAAATTTAATTAGGTTGTAACTTTTATTTTTGATGATTATAAAAATCGAAATATTCTTAATTCGATAAAATTCATTGGAGGATAAAAAGTATTATTGTAAATAGAATTAATTAAATGTTTTTCTTTTTTTTTACTTGAATAAAATTAATATCATTTTCAAGATTCGTAGAGCTCTTCGTACAACGACGATCTTTGGTTAAATCCATTTTGGGGGCTTGAAATTTTCCCTCCGACGAGAATCTCGTCTTTTTTTTTCCTATTTCCGGTAAATAAGTAGCCTCGCATTTCCTTTATTTTTCTTTTCTAACTTTTTGCCAATCTGTCGAAGAATTCTTGAGCTTTCACGAACTCGATAAAAAAAAAAAAAAATCTGCCTTGGGCGATGCTCGTTTCTCTAACTATCTCGTTCCAATGTGCTTGCAAAAAAATCGACCGATATTTCCGGTTCTATCTCGTTCTATCGTACAGTCAGATAACAGGATCGACAGTTTTTTGATATCTACGTGACGTGTCTCCGTTAAATTTCGTTGCGCTTTCGCTGTAGTCGATTAATCGAGAGTGGAAATGGAGGAAAAGCTGTCAGAGTGCAGCTCTGACTTCGAGGCAATTTATAAGTCGTTTGGAAAAAGTTCTCGTATTTATATCTCGTATATATATATATATATATATATATATTTCATTGGACATAAGCTCTGCTGGATTCCTGAGACTGATGGTTTTCACCAACAAGTTTGAAAACCTCATTTATCATTTGGAAAATCTATCTCCACTGCATCGCGAATTTTATTAACTTTGAGAATGTTCAAGATAATATATTTATTTACAAATTTAATTTCTGCTCGTATAAGAAACTTTTTATAATACTTTTAAAAGACGATAAATATGATTAAAATTCTGCAATATTATTTTTACATTCATTTTTATTCTCAAGTTAAGTTAAATTTAAACAAACTTTCTTCTCCTATCTACTCATTTTTTTTTCCTTATAATTTGAAATTTTTTTCGCAACGACGATTCTTGATTAAAGCTTGAAAAAGAAATCAATTTTTTCGAGCTCACGATTTGTAATTAAAATAAAAATAATATCGCGAATTTTTCCAAGGGTAGAATTTCGTCGATTTTATTTTCACGAAAATCTTTTCCATTTTCATTCTCCACTTTGTCGATGTGAATTAGCTAACACACACAAACAGACACGAATTCCAGCCTGAAATAATTCGAGCTCGAGCTGTCTCGACAAAAGTATTAAAAAATTCTCGGACGAATATAATTTATTCTCATCTATTCTGTGTGCTAAAAAAATAGTTTTTTTTTTCTCATTTTTTTTTAACTGCCACAATTTTTAGTTTGACGGGCAAAAAAATTCTGCCAGGAATTGAAATTTGTAATAATAAGAGAAAAGCCTGAAATAACTCCGGGTCTATGTTTACACGACGATTTTTTTTTTCAGAAGGCCACCCTTTAAAAAAAAAGGCGTGGTGGGGGGGATGAAAGGGACAAATGGGTAGAATTTTTCTTTGCTAAAGATTTTTTTACTTTTTTCCGAATGAGACCGTGAAATGTCACAGCTGTTTTTGCCACGTATATCGGAGGGTTCAGATGAGAGAGAAAACCGTGCAAAGTTGTTTTATTACTTTGTGAGACTGGCAAGGGGAGACGAGAGAGAAGACGAGCTGGAATCTGCACCCCGTACACTCGGAAATTATTCCAGAGTTGGGGGTCCGGAGATTCTCAACGACCATGTCGACGAGAGACGTGGAAAAACGAGCCGGACATAATATATGTATGCTCTCTCTCTCTCTCTCTTCCTCTCTCCTCCCTCTCTCGCCCCTCTTTCTCGGCCCCCCCCTCTCCCTCTTCCTCCTTTCTCTCATTCTCTCACTCTTTGAGCCCATCTGCTGTTCCCCCATTAATAAAGTGAGGAAAGTTTTAACCTCGGAAAATGGCGGAAGCAAATATAGTCGAAGAGAAAAAGGGGTGGGTCGGGGAAGGAGAAGCCATCATGCGGCACATTCGCGAGGGCCCTTAATTCAACGTGTAATTAATGCGGGCTCTCTCGAAAAGAAAGAGGGAGAGGGAGAGAGAGAGAGAAGAAGAAGAAGAGAGAGAGAGAGAGAGAGAGAGAAGACGAGAGAGCGAGAGGGAGAAAGAGAGAGACAGAGAGAGAGAAGAAGAGAGAGCGAGAGGGAGAAAGAGAGAGACAGAGAGAGAGAGAAGAAGAGAGAGCGAGAGGGAGAAAGAGAGAGACAGAGAGAGAGAGAGAAGAAGAGAGTGGGAGAGGGAGAAAGAGAGAGACAGAGAGAGAGAGAAGAAGAGAGAGGGAGAGGGAGAAAGAGAGAGACAGAGAGAGAGAGAAGAAGAGAGAGCGAGAGGGAGAAAGAGAGAGACAGAGAGAGAGAGAGAGAGAGAAGAAGAGAGAGTGAGAGGGAGAAAGAGAGAGACAGAGAGAGAGAGAAGAAGAGAGAGCGAGAGGGAGAAAGAAGAAGAGAGAGCGAGAGGGAGAAAGAGAGAGACAGAGAGAGAGAGAAGAAGAGAGAGCGAGAGGGAGAAAGAAGAAGAGAGAGCGAAAGGGAGAAAGAGAGAGACAGAGAGAGAGAGAAGAAGAGAGAGCGAGAGGGAGAAAGAGAGAGTCAGAGAGAGAGAGAAGAAGAGAGAGTGAGAGGGAGAGAGAAGAAGAGAGAGCGAGAGGGAGAAAGAGAGAGACAGAGAGAGAGAGAGAATAAGAGAGAGCGAGAGGGAGAAAGAAGAGAGACAGAGAGAGAGAGAGAGAGAAGAAGAGAGAGCGAGAGGGAGAAAGAGAGAGACAGAGAGAGAGAGAAGAAGAGAGAGCGAGAGGGAGAAAGAGAGAGACAGAGAGAGAGAGAAGAAGAGAGAGCGAGAGGGAGAAAGAGAGAGACAGAGAGAGAGAGAGAAGAAGAGAGAGTGAGAGGGAGAAAGAAGAAGAGAGAGCGAGAGGGAGAAAGAGAGAGACAGAGAGAAAGAGAAGAAGAGAGAGCGAGAGGGAGAGACAGAGAGAGAGAGACAGAGATTTTCACAAGCTCCGTTGTCTTTAACAATCGGGATTTCAATTAACCAGGCAAGTGCGGATGACAATGAAAATTTCTCGAAGAGAGAAATTTCTGCGATATATTTCAACGATAATTATTATTACTTAGGACACACCCGGTGTGATATCACCAAGGCCAGCTCGTATGTATTAATCGTGCCAATTAATTATTACAGCGAAGAATTTTAGCATAAAAAAAAGGCTGAAAAAATTCTCCAGAGTCGTTTGGATAAAATTCGTTCGCGAGAATTTTTTTTTTTTTATGACTTTTTTTTTTTTTAAGGAAATTTGTTCGAAAACTTTTTTTAATGACTTTTTTTTTTAAGAAAATTCGTTTGAAACTTTTTTTTTTAATTTTATGTGAATCTCTGATAATTTTGAGTGTCAAATTTTCCTCTAGTGCGAAAGGCGAGATTTTTGTTCTGCTGCCTAAATAATTTTTACGTCTCTACGTGGACAATTAGAGAGAGCGAGACAAAAAAAAAAATTATATCAGAGAGGTAGATCGTAATTATAAATTTCTCGATAATCTGTGCAAGGATGACTGGACGATTATTTATAATAATAAATTATCGTCAATCATTAAATCGATGATTTTATAAATTATTATTTTTTTTTACCTACTTAATAATGCACAGACGTTTCTGCACTTTTTTACTTTAATTCTCCCCTTTTTATCGATAATATATTTGCGTAATAATTATAATAATAAAATTCAGAGAGAATAAAAAGTCACGAGACGTTTCGGCAGCTGGAATGTTTCAAGTATTTTCGTATCTATTACATCAGATAGACGTTCGACGTTTCTTCTCTTTCAATATATGATAAAAAAAAATCTATTTATTTTTATACATTATATACATATATATGTATATATATATATATTTTTTATCCTGAACAAAGGTATCCGCGCTATTAGAACAAAATAATAATAAAAATAATTTTTCATTATTTTGTTACAAAATCATTATTATTATTTTTGCCATTAATGCTCAACTCTGCCCAAAAAACTCGAAAAAATTTAGCAAATAACGAGTGAAAATAAATGAGTCTTCTTCATCTCCGACAAAAAGTTCGATCATTCGAATGATCGAAAAATCTCATTTTATCATATATATATATATATTTATAATATTTACTATACAGACGAGATCGCTTTACTCGTATCGTCCATTACCGGATTTGCGAAGCTCCACGAGCGACTTTTGGCATCGTGCCATCTCATGTTCTGATCTCCCCCAGCCTCTCAATAATGTCTTGACGCAAAAATCGCATCTCGATTTCTCCCTCCCTATTTACGTGTTTATGATTTTATCTCCTTTTACTGAATTGTCTCGCTTTTTTTTTCCTACCATTTTCTTACTATTTTCTCTCACCGTTAATTTTCTGTCACGTTTATTTATTTATTGATTTATTTATTATTATTATTTTTTTTTTTTCATTATCTTTAGGCCTAACTATATCGAGTATTTCGTAATAATTGTCGCTTTTTATCAATTAGGATATACGAAGAATTAACAACCGTAATAATGATTTAAATAATGGCAAGGCTTGCATCCTTTCATCGCGTATATATGCACCTCACATATATTATATATATATATATATTTATGTATATATATATTTATCTTGGCCTGTTTGTATTTTATACCTTAAATCCTAATTTTGAGTCTTTTTCCATCGTTCAACTTAACCCTATAATTTATCTCGTATTTTTTCCCCTCAGCAACAAAATTATTTCATAGTTTTTCGTAAAATTGTTAACTCGTTGAAAAAAAAAAAAATTGTTTAATATATTTACGATTTTTGTAAAATCCAAAGAACTCTTTTTTTATTTGATTTATAGAAGCTCAGCAAGGTTATTAATTTTCAAGAATAATTTATGCGAAAGGTCAACGGGGGCTGAAAAAGTGTCCAAGGGTTATTAAATTTTTTTTCGTGGTTCCGAAATGTGTCGTCAAAGGGCCTAAGGGAACATTTTAGCAGAAACGAGAAGACGTTGAAAAGAGTCTAGCTAGAAAAGCCGAGTTAAAGTTCAAAGGAGAATTTTTTGCTCGCTGAGTCGACTTGCCTATCACGAATAATAATGATAATGATCTAAGTAAATTTGTGAGATTTTTATGTGACATTTTTTCGAAAAAAAATTGGGCTATAAATCAAGGCATGGCCAATATATTAATAATAATAATATTTTTCCTATAGAAAATATTTTATTCTAATTAGATTGTCTAAGATTGTTTTTTGCCATCTCGTTATTATTTTTTATAATTTTTTTTTTTCTTTCTTAATTTGGGCCCGATTGGGGTCATTAGCAACGAGAATGGACCACAAGGTCAAGGGTCGAGATCGTGAGAGTCGAGGGTCTAATTCTATCACCTAAAAGACACATGGAAGACGTGGGAAAGTCAGTTGGATCCCCTTAATAGTACGAAAATATCCTGTAAGGGAATCTGAACGGGCACCATTTGAATGAAAAATCATTTATTATATTATCATTTGCAATAATTATTTTTCTTATATTTTATTGTTTAATATATTTAATTATTTTTTCAATAATTATTCATTTATTTTCAAAATATTCATTCGAATTGTGCCAATCGCTGATAATTCGAAAGACAAGAAAAACCCGGAAGTCAAAGGACAAAATTTGTGTTTTCCCTATTAAAGAGCCAAATCATCGAATTATATCAGGAATACGGCTCGTTGGATATTAAAATGATTTATCGCGCGATTTTCGACACATATGACGCGATAAAGCATTATCTATATATATATATATATACGATTGGAGAATATCATTTTAGGTGAAACTTGGGAAAAATTGTCAGCTTTGTAATAATATTAATAATCAAAATATATATATATATATATATTTAGTCGAATATTTGAATTATTTCAATGTTAAAAAAAATATTTACAAATATTTTTCAATAAATTCTCCCCATCACGAAATGAACAGCATCAGATTTTTAGTTCCTTACATATATCACAATGATTTTGTGCAGATTTGCGATACGAATTACATTTTGTCGAGTGGAAAACTCTCAGCTAAATGAAAAACTTGTTTTTCGTCCATCATGGATTATATATTTTACCGCACGTCACCCGACGAATATAAAATAAAATACTGTGTACATTTCTCGTTCTCCCGAAGAAAAAAAATTACTCACATCCAATTTTTTTTTGATATGTCGTTTTCAGGCTTGCATAATGCCCTCTCGTTATCAACGTTATGACGATAAGAGAGATGATAATTTAACTTTAACAATAATACGTCCTTTTTCGATATGTAAGCAATGATAATAAATAAATTTTTTTATATAAAAAAAAAAAAACATAAGAATTTGAAAAAGTTATAATTGGATTTTAAAAATTTTAGAGTGACAATTTTTCCCAAGTTTGGCAATCTGTTAATTTTTTTTTTTTCTTTTTTTTTCGTTCTATTACGATATTAACACAAAATTATTCATATTAGGCCCCCGAATTTTTATCAGATAAAATTCACCAGTTCGATATAATATTGATAATACTGATTAACTTTTTAGACCTTTTGTATTATTTATAATATTTGCAGACTTTTAAATAGACCGATGGAGATTCGAGTTTATCGCGTGATATTCGTATTATAATTTTATTTTGATAAAACACAAATATACCATCGAAAATTTTCATTTTTCATATGAATAATAAAGTTAATTCTAAGATGGCTATTAAATTCTATTAAACATTACTGTACGATTGCCCGACGAGCTTCACTGCTCTTTAGAATAAAATTTTCAAACGTTAAAATTTCATATTTAAATTTTTTTTTTTTCCCTCTTACAGAAATATTCCGAGTGCATTTCATACCCGAGCTAAAAACAAACGCAACGTGTCCCTATGAAAGAATTTTAATCGTCACGTCCTCGAAAAATTGAATAATTTTCGAATAATAAAATTCTCCTGTTTTGAACAATAAAGATTCCAATTAAAAATAATTAATCCCCGAATTATTTATTATATTAATTAAAAATAATAATTATTCCCAATTATCCCACTAAATATTACATCGATAATTGCCAATACTCGTAGCATCTCGGAATAATTTCGACGAATAATTATTCGAAAATTGAAAGGCAGCCAATATTCAAAAAATTACAAACACGAAAAAAAAAAAAAAAAATCTCCATTTAGTTGAATATACTCAGGATCATATCACTTTTCGTATATATATATATATATATATATATATATATATATATATATATATATATGTATTTAAATATATAAATAAATATATTAAATGTGATATATAATATTCAAGTGTGTAAATATATAGCACAATGTACTATAGTTTATATACGAATACGAGAGTACCAAAACGAGAGTAGAGAGGGGCTCAGACCCTAAGGGTGATATCTCATCCTCCTCCACGATCATTCTTGCCCGTTGGCAAACGTATTCGCCTCTTTTACCCTATCACATATGGATATCATCATCACGATTATACTCAACAGAGATATTACATTGCGATGTTTTCTCTCACTGTGTGATCCGATAATCTTGCCAATATACACCAGAATTTTTTTCCCCATCAGTTTAAATATTATTTGACAAAAATAGTGATATTTTTTTAATTTTCTTTTTTCATTGAAAATATTTTTAATCTTAAAATATGTATAATGAGAAAATTGAAAAAACAAAACAAAAACAAATGATGATTGAAAATTTTTCGAAAAAATTGGCTGAAAAAATATATATTTCATTTGCAAAATATTATTTTGGATTTTTTTTTATATTGGAATATTCGGATGACGCAAAAAGACTTTTGTCAAAATTTAAAATTGTCTAAAATGTCTCATGCACGTTCCTCGTAATTCTAATAAAAAGAAGTTTTGCCCTAACAAATTGTCAACAATTGTGTAAAAGTTTCAATTGTTATCAACAATCGCCTATCTCGAGCCTTTTGTTCCTATCGAATAACTAAACCCTGTCGTAAAAGGCGCCTGATTTTTTCGCGATCGATTAAAAATTATTTTAAAATGGCGACAAATTATCGAGTAGCAGCCCCTGAATATCAAATTCGCCCTATTATTATTATTATTATTATTTTTGCAAATGTTGACGTTATCGATTCAGATTTGAAATATCTGCAAGGGCGACACCTCGAACACGATATAAAAAAAAAAGAAAACAAACCTCGTCGACAGTGCTATTAAAAATAATAAAATTTCAAAAATTATTACTCTAATCTCATCAAAATCAATTCGCAAATGTCACACTTTTTTTTCTTCCCCCTCGAATTTTCATTGCAAATAATCGTTATCATAATCAGCTTGTCATGACCATAACAAATTTTCTTCGATCGTTTTCAATTTTTTTTTCGTTTTTTTTTCTCCTCAGTTTTTTTTTTTTTTTTTTTTATACTCTCGTCTCGTTGTAGGGACAAGAGTTGGCCGAACCACCAGGATTTTCATAATTACGTCGTGCTCGTTCGTTTTCACCAGGAACGTTAAAAACAACCCTTGGAACGGCAGCAATGTCGTCGTCGTCAACGAGACGAGAATCGTAACGAGAATTTGAGGAAACGATCGAGGACGAATCGTTAAGTCTTTGGGCACGATGATGATGATTATTATTATTATTATTATTGTTATTATTATTATTATTATTATTATTATTATTATTATTATTATTATTATTATTATTATTATGACCGGAAACAGCAGCAGCATTGCCACCCAAAGGTGTTTGCATTTGCTGCTGCTGATGTTGCGAATGAGAGGACGTGGATGGCGGTCCATGATCGCTGATCGAAGTGGTCGAGACGAGAATTCGCCGACCGCGTACCTGGTAACGCTGTGGATAACAACGACCGCAACAAGACTGCAATAAACCGCCCCTCGATGCTGTACTGTGAGCTGGTGAGGTGAGGGGTGACGGTGAGCCTGGCCTTTTTGGTGCTCCATTAAATGGCACCTCCATCTCGACGAATTCACGATCCTGAAACAGTCAAATAGGCAATTTTTTTTTTTTATTGATCGACGAAATTATTTTTCGTTTATCATTCATCGAACTTTATTTGGATTTTTTTTAACCCCATTTTTTCTCTCTCTCGCTGTAAAATTTCTCCAGAATCTTTTGGATAAAATTCGTTCGTTAGAAACTTTTTTTTATATTTTATGTGAATCTCTGATAATTTTGGCTGATAAATTTTAATTACTGTTCTGTTGCCTAAATAAATTTTACGTGTCTACGTGGCTAAGCCTTTTTGGTGGGCCATTAAATGGCACCTCCATCTCGACGAATTCACGATCCTGAAACAGTCAAATAGGCAATTTTTTTTTTATTCATTCACGAAATTATTTTTCGTTTATGATTCATCGAACTTTATTTAGATTTTTTTTAACCCCATTTTTTCTCTCTCTCGCTGTAAAATTTCTCCAGATTCGTTTGGATAAAATTCGTTCGTGAGAAAACTTTTTTTTTATGATTTTTTTTTTTTTTAAGAAAAAATTATTTGAAAAAAAGGAATTACTCGGATAAACGATGTTGGGGATGTTAAAACAGCGGAAAATTGGGGTCTCAAATATGCTCAGGTTGAAATGTCGAGAATAATAAAATATTATCAGTACAATTTTTTCATCTGACCATTTGACTTGATGGAATTTTTCTTATGCTTGCTCATTCATCTGTGGTGAGAAAAGATTAGTTGAAATATGATACAAACCCTCGTCCAATATTTATTTCATGTTTCGGTCAACGCTATATATATATGAAAAGGAGCGAAAAAAAAATTTAGGCTGAATGACGGAGCAGAGTGTGAGCAGTGAATTATTCGCGTGATATGATCCGGTGAGGGAAAATACGTGTGAGAAAAAAAAGTAGACTGAGTAGTAGAAGGATATTCCGGTAACGGGAAAGAATCAAGGGTTTCTCACGGGAAATAGTCTCATTCCAACTACCGTTTGGGAGGCCGCACGAACATCCCATAACGATTATCTGAGTTGTAGATATATATTACTGCTGCAAGAAAATGTGTGTGTGGAGAAGAGAGAGAGAGAGAGAGAGAGAGAGAAGAGGAAGAAAGAGAGAGAGAAGAGAAAGAAAGAGAGAGAGAGAGAGAGAGAGAAGAGGAAGAAAGAGAGAGAGAAGAGGAAGAAAGAGAGAGAGAAGAGAAAGAAAGAGAGAGAGAAAAGAAACAAAAAGAGAGAGAGAAGAGAAAGAAAGAGAGAGAGAGAGAGAGAGAAGAGGAAGAAATAGAGAGAGAGAGAAGAGAAAGAAAGAGAGAGAGAAAAGAAACAAAAAGAGAGAGAGAGAGAGAGAGAGAGGGACAAAGACCAAACGTGGAGAAACAGAAAAGGAATACCTTCCAATAATGTTGGAAGATCATTGGATAACCTTACCAGAGGCCACAAAAGAACCAGGAAAACTTCCTTCCAACCATTTCGCTTTCTCTCTCTCCCTCTCTCATTTTCACACACACACACACACACACACAGTTACCTTCCATCTTGTTTTTTTCTTTTACCTTTTTCACCCTCGCCAATTCTCCCTTTTGTCACCACATCCTTTGCTTTTTAAACGCATCATTTTTTTTTTTTAACCACGCATCTTGCTATTATTTTCTATGAACTAGAAAAACTAAAATTTTTACCCTAAAAAGAGGTTGAAAAAAAAAAAAACTTGTAACAACTGGGTGGGTAAAAAAAATTCTTCAAATCTTTCGATCTATCAAAACAAGAATCTTTTTTTACTTATCACAATAAATTTTAAGAGACTAAAGCTGAATGAAAAATTTCCAGCTATGAAAAAAATTGAAAATAATGGACATTGAAGAAAATTACTTGGCGAATAATCGTCAAATATAATAATCAAATGATTTTCCAAAGTAATCACGGTTTTGTTATCTTGATTTACGATGTGGTTGTATGTGCTATGAATTATGACAATAACTTGTCGCGCTGAAACTTCCATTTAACTTTATTATCTCCTATCAGTTCGACG